>OX346266.1:600000-968173 GCA_947049275.1 Epinotia bilunana
GTCACTACCCGAAAATTTGTTTATGCAAAAATTACATGAAATTAGGTCAAAATTTTTAAGTTTTCTTACCGTGAGCAAGGAGCGCGTCCCCACTGTAACACTGCATGTCCGATACTGAGTGGCGGGGCCGGCCTCGAAAGGTGAATAGAGTTGTTGGGCTACCTGTCTCTGTCACACCGAGACGGCCTTGGTCGGCATTACCCCGCGTTCGCCATTACACTACTCTCCCCTACTCCCTCAAAATGTAGAATATTGTAAAGTATTGTGTTATTTGTTATTATTTCCATTAAATAGGTCAGTTCTAGCGTTCAAGGCTCGTGGTAGAGGGCGCTCGGCTCGACACCTTCGCACAAAGCCGCGGTAACAGCTAGTTGACGAAGCTAGTGGCACCGCGCCGCGTTGCCCGTCTCAGCAGATATTAGTGTTTTTTTAGCGAAATAATCATTATAGTGTTCTAGAATAAAATAAGTTCTTATGCTCATAATAAATAACCGAACGTATTAGGAGCTCTTCGAAAGTGTTTTGCAGATACTTACCTACATATTTTATGTCTATTACTGGATCAATTTTGCTGTGTAGTATTTTTAGCAGGTACTTATATATTAGTTTTAGAGTATTTTTTATTAAGGAAAAATAACCTACATGGGAACTAGTAGATTTTGAAATGATGCTGCTACGAAAATTGGAAACCTATAATCATAGTCACTTTCGTCTCTACGATCCAAATTTTAAAGTTAGGATAGATATTTTATGTAACGGGTGAAGGCCAGTACACGAATTAATTTATTAATTACAGACACACATACACACACAATTTCTGCATAAACGTACTCACAGAGCGATCTAGGTATTCCCAACCTATTGACGACATCTGCTTTCAATCCCGTCCAGTCCAAACCAAATCTTAAGCAATGGTAATAACGTTGCAAATTAAATGCATTTAAAACTCTCCCCCGTGTCTAATTAGCCTGAAAATGAAACTATCTGGAAAACAGTTGATTATGAGCTTTATTATAACGGGCTAGGGTTGGTTCCGAGTTGGCAAGAAGGAAACAATAATAGAGCGCTCTCGACCTCTCCGAGGCGCGAGATTTCCCGCGTATTTTACTGTTTTTCTGCAAATTCCCGCATATAGAGGTTATATTTTTTTAAACACATTTTGGACTTGAGCGTTTCCGGGATTTGGAAATGTGGCGGCAATTCGGCGGTTTCAGGGGATTTGTAAGGAAACGTTTGCAGTAAAAATACCTTTAATTCTTATGTCAAAACAATATCGGTGAACATCATCAGGTGTCAACTAGTTAGGCATTAAGGTGTCGAGGATTGGGACGTTTACCTTACTGCAAGGTTTATGTTACTCTGCTAATCGAATTATATTTAATATGTCAATATTAAACAATTAAATAGTTTTCATTTCGAAAGGACATGTATGACTCTTTCGATGATTTCTAAAGCAGCTCGCAATGTATGATTAGCGATTGTATACGAACGTGTATACCTAGCACTATTTACATGACACAACGTAGGTATACTTAGGTAGTAGGTAGGTATTTATATTTCGCCCCAGTCTCCGACCAGGCAAAATGCTCTAAAAACCGGAAAAATTATCCAGCAATAACAGAAGAATAGCCGCACCGACCTACTCTATAGTCTCTACTCTACCTCTCCTTGTCCCTCCCCCGCGTCCGACATCCCCTGTCCCGCTCGGTAATGTCTATGGAAATGCGACGATGACTTATTAAACGAAAACGATCTTATTATGGAAATTTTATTAACGCTCATAAGTTATTATGGAAATGTACGACATTTAGGAATATACGCTTTTTGAGATAATCCGGTCTAATAGGCACGCCTACGGTTATGCTCAGTTCTGCATATTATTGTTGTATGTTGCGTAATATTTCCGGGGTTGAAGTTAGGTAGGTACCTGTCTATATGGTTACAAAATAATTTCACATGACTGACTAACGTTTGAGTTAGTTAAATATAATTATGTTTATTAATCACATAAAATATTAATGTTACCTAAATACACGCTACATAGTCTAGGTATAATGACTGGTTTATATTTCTAAGAATTCTAAGAATGACACTCATGACAAAGCACCATTTATATTTAAAAATCTACCTTTATAGGTAGGTACCTACTGAAAAGATAACAATCTTTCTTTTGTTGATAGTGATGGCAAGCACCACTTTAAGAAACAGAATAAAAATATGCATTCGCAAATTCCAAAAATTTACATCCAAACATTTAAAACGCTTACGAATCCCTTCGCGCCCCTCGATTTCAAGAATAACAAGTGAATTAAGTCGTCTTGGGTTAAAAAGTCCAAAAGTAACCCCCGGGGGAGGGTGTATAGATTTTTTGGGGAGTTAGAGTCGTCTAATGTCGAGCCAAGCGGTTGTTTTGTCGGCGAATAAAGATTACGGACGTATTTACGGGTCGCGATGACCTTTTCAATCGGATAAGGTTGTTTTTCAATCTGGTTAAGTAGCAGGATAAGTTTTGATGAGAATCTTGTAAAGCCTACACTATCAGTATTGGGTTTGGATATGATACATTTAAGATTGATATAATTATCCTTTAGTTACGAGTCTGCGGTGTCTATTGGTCATTGGGTAATTTAACCCGACTGGTTAATGGACTCGACTTCTGGTAGCCGCTCCAGTTTGTGAGGTTAATATTAAAGAACAGTTTTTCTTAGTTATCGAAATCCTCTACATAACTACCATACATTTAGCTAGTTATTGTGGGTTTGTCGGTATTAGCGAGGATCGAAGGGATTATTAGAATATTGCATCTATAGCAACCATAACAACATTCATTATTTGAACCATGTATAAAAGTATACATTAGTAATACCTATATCGTCAACCGTAATTCGTCCACGAGCATATAAAAGTAAACATTAGTAGGAAAGCCTGTCGTAATTGGTCGACTAGCGGCGCGGCACGCTCGAAATTGCTTTGTTATTCCATTACTGCGATAATTAAGGCTCTGTTAATAAAGCTGCTCAAAGTAGCCTTTAAATCACTTTGTAAAATTCTTCAGAAAAGTACTCCGCATTTTTGGAGGAGTCTCCGCAATTTTACAATATCTAAACAAAATTCTTTTCCGAAAACAACATATCAGAAGAGAAAAAGATCCTGATTGTTATATTATCTATAATATATTTAATTAAACAAATATCCACTTTAACGAACAGCAAATTTATTATTTTTTGACAGCTAGACCTAAATATACTTATTATTATACTCGATTTAACTGTCATTTTTCCATATAAAAAAATACATTTAGATGTACTGAACGTACGTAGGTACAATGCGTTACCGACCTGCAGACAATAATGAACCACACATGCATTAGGTACAAATTATTAGTACAGATACAACAATGATACAATTTTATCATTCTATATCATATAAAAGCAAGTAAAGCGAGTATTTTTGTGACGAGCATGAATATTGTTTCCGAGTCTTGGATGTTTTCTATGTATTTAAGTATTTCTATCGTCGTCTAGAACCCATAACACAAGCCTTATTGAGCTTACAATGGGATTAAATAAGTCGGTTTGTGTAAGATAGTCCCTTAATATTTAAGTATTTATTTACTTTATACTTTGGACAAAACTACCTGTGACTTATGGACATCGAGTAAGTGTTCGTTTGGACCAATTTTGGCAAGGAATAATAAAAAGCACTGTAAAATGTAATATCTAGAAGAATGCAGTACCTAACTGAGTGGCCTAAATTGCGTGAAAATATATAAATAGAGCATTTTGGAACGTATGATCATTCGCGCGTTCTAAAAAACGAAGACACCAAACAACCTTACAATCTTCCCCTGTTAATTAATCTACTCATTTACGAGCCAGTCTCTCAGATCGGGACCAATTAAAAATTTAAACACCTCCGAAAATGTCTTTTAAGCTCGACACGTTTGTTTGTGTGAAAGCCGCCCAATTTGCCGACTGCGGGGCTCCGAGCTCCGGGGCCCCGGGGCTCCGGGCCGGGACGGAAGCGCCGCGGGCACACGAGGCTAAAGACGTGTCTTATAGAAAAGTGTGGAGATATGGCGCTTCGTGGACGGAGTTGTTAAGAGGAAACACAACGGCCGTTTTTCCATAGAAACGTAGTCCCCTGTTTTCTCCCGGGATAATGGCAGTAGAGCAATATTTTTTTTCTATAAATCTATGGCTACTATTAACATGTTCCTATGTTTTCCTTTTTTTCATAAATTTATTCTTAAAAGAGATATTAACCATCAATAACCTAAAAAAAGTGCCAGATTTTCCGATATGTTCAAACATCCAGAAAACAATTTTAACGAGATTATTAAAAAAAAGAAAACATAGGAACCCTTTCTTTGATTTTTAATAAAAAGAATAGTTAAATAGGTCAAGTTTTGGAGAAGAAATCAGGGGACGACGAAATGTTGATTTTATGTACTTTTAATAGGTATTTTCGGTCCAAGCTGCAGTTGTCTCTATCGCGCTCTGCCGGGGGAGGCTTGAGGCGACAGCAATACATTTTACAAATACCTATTTCTCAATTATCTCGACCTTAGTGTTTCCTCTTAATTACCCAAGCATTGCTACGTGTGCTACGCCGTAGCGCGTAGCAGTATTTTGTAGCTTTGTAGCGGAATTCGCTCGTAGAGGCATGACTCATATATATGTGGGTCATGGGCCTTGAATGGTTTAAGATGATTAAAAGTGCATTACTGCTGTCGGAAGAAAAGTGATGCACTGTTTATATAACTACAATCGCGGGCAAAGAATACGGGTCGGTAAAATACCGTCATATTTCCTAAAATAGTGCGTAAGAGGTTGTACAGTTAATCCTGACATGATCTTTGTTTAATTTTACATATAAACTGCTAATAACAGTAAAAAATATAACGTTACCAGGTTTAAATCGGACTCGTAAAAACCCATGAAAAAAACAACGTTAACGGAGCGAGATATCGCAAACATCGTGATTTTTGGATATCGATATTTTTATGATAGGATCCAGGAAATTGTTAATTCAGTCGGGTATTGTAAAGAATAGCATATTATGTAAATAAAACAAGTATTAAATATTTTAAAAAACCTATTGCAGTTATTTAATTTAGGGTGACCCGTATTCATTGCCCGCGAGTGTAGATGCCCGCGCAGCTTTACCTGCGTGGTCCAAAAAACGCGGGATAAAATTTAGCTTTATTTATTCCCCCATTCCACTGGAGCATATAATTATTGAAATCGGATGAATTGTTTGGGTGATTACCCCCTGCATACAAAACTACTCACTAACTTTACCTTTTATAATACGTCCATAACTAAAAAGTTATACCTAAAGTTGAAAAAAAAGAACTTTCAATCGTAACTCTTGTTTTTTCTTTTTTCTTTAAGTTAGCAAAATAATAAAATAAAGCTGCATCAACATCGGCGCTAAAGCCGTGCGCCACTTCACTTCTAAAGTCGCCAGTGCACCTCAGCCCTAAGATCTCCGAGATCTTCCGGCCCCGCAAATGAGGACCTAATGAGCTGCCGATTGTTCCTTAACCCCCGCACAATAAGGTCCACAGTTGCGCGGCAGGTTATTAATTAACACTTGATTAGGCCGCAATTAGCGCCTCTTTATGATTATGTCTTGGTTGGGGTGCAGTCTAGGATTGAATGAAGATGCAGCTTTAATTTATTTGGACATTGATAAAGTTTAAAAGGGTATTTCATTGTAAATTCCATTCTCTTAACCCATTGAGGCCAAGCAACGAGTTGATATAGGAATAGAGTGGGCGTGTGTTGTGGGCGATGGGCTTATAACCAGTCACTGATATATAATATCTTCTCCGTCTTTAATCTTACAATTGCTAGAAATGGTACAGAAAATATAATGTGATGTGCTCGCTCTGCCTACCGCTTTTCAGAACACAGGCATCAGTTTATTTAAGTAATGTGTAAGTGTTGAAAGGTTAAGCAGCATTTTTTCTGATTGCTTTACATCTCTTTGATTGTATTGTATAGCAAAGAACTTAATTCAAGAAGTTAGCTGGTAGAGAATGCCATTCGGCATTTAGCTCGTGCATGTTTTGCTGTATAACTATTTTTTAAATAAATATGATGTAATGTTATAAGAAATATATAGGTTATGTAAGTTGTACCTAGTGTTTTTGTGTGTATCGATATTTTTGACAACTATACATTTTCGTAGGTACATAATTTGTGGAACCGAGCGGGATAGCGAAGTTCGGCGGTTTTTGGCATTGATTAGTGGTCGCGCGACTTTTGTTTTTAGGGTTCCATACCTCTTTGTTGTTTTTAGGGTTCCATACCTCTTTGTTGTTTTTAGGGTTCCATACCTCTTTGTTGTTATTAGGGTTCCATACCTCTTTGTTGTTTTTAGGGTTCCATACCTCTTTGTTGTTTTGCAAGCAGCACTTGTCCGGTTTTTTTACACTCTGTACGACCCCTGTAGTTTTCAATTATGCAGACAGCTCTGAAGGCATCAGTTCTAGAAGCTACTTTTATCACCTTAAGCCATGTTTTATTTCCTTCACCCTTTTTACAGCCCCGTAAAATCCTTGAACTGAGGGCCTTCGGGGCAACATGTATGTCTTTTACGTTTGTACCCGCGACTTTGCCTGTCCTCCCATACAACATTTCAAGCGTATTTTAATACTTGGAGTTGAAATCTGAAATTAAAAGTAGGTAGGCAGGTATTAATGTATCCAGCTGGTCGATTGCGTAATGTTTTGTATATGTACGTTAGGTAGTAGTTATACATTTGTTTTTTTATTTAAAAATAACTGTTCGGTTGTCCTACTAGTTCGAAAAGTTACGCAATTACCCCTCTGGACTCTTAGACTGTTTGTATACCTACTAAACCTGCAGCTTTCGACACAACGAATTGTCACTTCAATAAAGGATGAGTATAGCTGCCCTAGCGTCCTTAGCCTATGGTGCTGCATACCATCAAGTCCATCAATTACGCCGTTTGCTGGTTTGCAAAATTGCGTTGTAAGCTTACCTTGGTCCCACCATAAATACAGTTGAGTTCACAAACATAATGTTTCGTACGTTTCTAAAGGTTCTAAAATGTCTGAGCAACCTTATAGTAAACAATAAAGTCATGTTCACATATTTTCGATCACTCTGTCCGCACTTATTCGATCTCGACTGTACAGCGAGCATCTGCGCATGTCGGTATGTGTGTGTTTACGGGCGGCGCCGCGGCGAATGCCAATTGGGTTTTTTATCGTCCACACAGGCGTGAAGACTTGCACCCTGCCTGAGCTGTGTGGACTGTAAAGAACCTAGTATGGATTTAGGACCAATTGGGGTTTTTATTGTTCCCAATAGAATTGGAACGCGGTAATCCTGCCTACTAAAGTGAGCACACATGCTGTAACTGTAAAAAATCTAGTATACATTTTGGACATACTTATTGGGTATTCTATTGGTACCAATGTTGTGGTTCACTCTAAAAAAAACTCGGGGCTTTCTGTATGAATTTCATCAATGAATCACACAGCGTCACGCTGTACGAAACCTCTTTACATTTCTATACAACGTGCGTGACCAACTGATCAATGTCAAAATATAAGGTAGTACCTAACCGCCAAACATCGCTACCCCAAATATGAATGCCAATTCACCAAAATATCGAAACATACACAAAGTACTAAACTACCTATATCTTTCTTACAGCATTTCTGCAGTATGTAAGGGATTATTGTATGTTTTCGGCTTCTTTGCTGTAAAACCAACTGCCTTATCCCAAAATCCTTTTTTTTTTAAATTGATTCAGAACCTACCGACCCATCGTGGTAATGAAATGAGTAGCAGCAGTTTGTTTCCTTGCTGGATATTTTTTCCAAACGCTAGTAGCTACGATTACGATAGATGATGGTGAATGAATATGTCCAATATATATGGTAAGTATCCTTTGAATTTCTTGTATTAGAACATTAAATAATGTGTCAAAAAAGATTGATATACCGTTATTCTACCGTTATGTTACAGTTGTATGTACCGTCTGATATTCTGAAATTGATTAAGATGATCCGTGCGCGGGCGCAGAGCATATCATATCGAGCTAACATCAGCGAATGAGTCAAAATTTTGGGGTCAAAAATGAGATCCGACTGCTATTGCCCAAAGATCGTGGGCGGCTCCGTAATTATTCCCCCAAAGGTCATTTAATTCTTAAACACAAGTATATCGAAACCTAGAGCCATAAATCTATCATCCAGCCATCACTCACCAGCCATAAACTCATTCATTTTTTTACGATTTCTAAGCCAAACAAGGTTGGACCTAAAAAAAATGCATAAAAATCCTATTGAAACTCAAGTCGCCAGCGTCCATTGTACTGTGAGCCCGCGGGCCGTTTCTAGCTGCCGCAATTGTATAAACATTTCATATGAAACGAAGAACCGGGGGAGCTCCGTCTTGGTTGGTTTTTTCGTGGAGTATTGTCAAGTGCGTCCAGCGTATGTTGATCTGCGTCCTGGGGAACCCTGCCCGTGATTCGGCCCGGGCTTGCTGTGTTCAGGGGGTGCGGGAGACCAGTTTAAGTTGGTGGGGAGAGCAGGGCTGGTGTGAACCTAGTGCTCTCTTCACACGAACTACAATGCTCCCTAACTGCCTGCTATTAAGACTGTTCAACCCTTTCGGAGGGATAGTGATGTTCTTAAATATTTACTGAGCGGTTACGCTGTTGACCGTTTGCTCGGCGAATAAACAGGTTGATCGGGACGGTGCGTGGGACGAGGAGGTGTTTGAAGTCTTTAAGCGAGTAAACAAATAAGATACCACCTTGCAAATACTACTATATATACTACATCTTTATCTGGTACCAACAGGGCGCATTTAATGCTTATTAAAAAAAATTGACAAGAGAGAAAACACAGATCATTTCCCAACGAGATGAAATGGCGGTAGACGTGGACATTATTACGAAGTATGAGAGTCATAGATTAACGAAGTCACGCGAAAATACTTGTGTTAATTCTTTAAGTTGTTATTATGGCAAGCTTTTATTTACCTTCGCATACTTATTTAATTATTTCAAATCTTGTAGATTAGGTATATTGAACCAAGGTCCTTACTTTTTCGAACGAACGTTAGAACATTATCAACTGTATTTTTTTCGAACCGTTACGCAATCGCCCTATTAGCATATAATTGTGTAATGACAATGCAATATTATGGTAGGTACAGTCCGCATCATATATAATAGTTAGTAACAGCCAAAGTTGCCAAATATATCGCAACACGATTTATTACCTGAGTTACGCCTCAGGTATAAATAAATACGTGGCTGTATAATGACATAATATATTTGGATGCTGACTGTACGTATTTATTACCATGGAACTAGTCTGATGGTGAAGATGGGAGACGATAGGAACTTCTTAGGATACGCACGGTGTGTGTTCGGGCTTGTTAGAAGTGTCTCGCTGAGCCACGACAAGACAACTGTGTATTCCTGGGTATCCCTCGCTTTAGATTATTGTTGTCTTAAAGGGGCTCTGCATTCTTGGCTTCGGCCCCATGCCTTCCAAAGGTCCGGGACCCTATGGTCCCGAAATACAGTAAACACGTACAAAATAATAATTTATTGAACCATAAAGTTGTGCAACATGGCAGTCTTAACATCAATTAGGTATACTAAACCAAATCTAAGTACCTATTAAGTAAAAAACTAGGTACAGTTTGCAAGGTTTGTTTAAAAAATGAGTCTTTTGTCAGAAAGTCGAACGATTAATCGACTGCTAATTAATAACAAGCTGGTCCCATCCCTACACTCCACAATTCGCCCGCGGCTTACTCCTGACCCTTCAAGCAAATCCCGACTTAAACCTATTAATTATAAAGTCCCAATTCATTCACTCAAAATATTTTTTTGTATATAATTTCAACAGTAATGATACGTTATTTTAAAAACGTTAAGGTTGTTTTTTGAGCGTCGTTCGATGACAATACTTGGCCAAAACAAAGGTTTTCTGTGCTCGGGCAATAAGACCGGTTTTCGCAAGTCATTGATCAATTGTTCAATCTTTCAATTAACCTAATACGCCTACGAGCTTAGCTTAATTACTTTGACCCTATTAGCTACCTAACGATGAGTTCAAGGCTGATAATTAACTTGATTAAGAGGTTTAGTTTTTGTACTTAACAAATAAATAAATATTAGGGGACAATCTTACACAAATCGACCTAGTCCCAAACTAAGCAAAGCTTGTACTATGGGTACTAGACGACGATAAACATACTTATATAGATAAATAAATACTTAAATACATAGAAAACATCCATGACTCAGGAACAAATATTAGTGTTCATCACACAAATAAATGCCCTTACCGGGATTCGAACCCAGGACCTCTTGCTTCGTAGGCAGGCTCACTACCAACTAGGCTAAAGCGGTCGTCGAAAGTAACAAAGTTCATACAAACGTTATTTTTTTTCTTTTACAGTCAACCTAATGTCGAAATATTTTTACAGTAACATAAGGAATTCATTGTATTTCGTAAAACTCACCTTCCTGTCATGTCATAAGTAAAAAAAAGTGTAATTTTCTTGATTTTTTTGCTCGTATTGTTTTATTGAATATGTAACACTAAATTCAATTTAGATAGTTCACAGTCAAGTGTGAGTCCAAATATTCTTCACTCATTGATATTTAATTATAGAACTGGCTGATAATAACGGCTGCCGATTTGGATTTTAATAAAAAGTAAACATAGATAACTTATCCGATAGCAATGGTTAATTTCGCACAGTTTGTCATCTGGCCTTGTGGCGCAACGGATAACGCGTCTGACTACGGATCAGAAGATTCCAGGTTCGAATCCTGGCAAGGTCGCGCGAACTTTTTTTTATTTTTGTGGTACCACCTTTTTAAAAAACTTTGATTTTATTGTTTTTTTTTTTGCGTTGTTCTTACTCAGATTGGTTGCTGCTATATCGATCCTCACACGCACAAGAAAAAAAATGGCCTACATTCTCCATTCAAGATCGTATTTTTTTTGTATGGCGTGTTTTTTTTATTTTTTCGTTTGATATCATTTGGTCGTAACTCGTGACACACTGGAAAAAAAACTTTCATGGTAGAATCTGGAACTTTTTTTCTTGTAAAAGGATCGATAGTATCAAAGATGCTGAATAAAAAAACCCAAAAACTGGGAAAAAAAGGTGGTACATTTTTTTATACCTACGTTTAGATTATTATTAAAAATATATTGGAGTTTATTGATAAATCCCCATGTAAATTTTTCATACTAGCGGCCTGCGCGGCTTCGCCCGCGTAATACAAAGAACGCAAGCGGAGCATGTCGAAGGTTTTTTTTATTATTATTTATTTATTTATTAAGAAACAAACAGTCTCATATGGTTACATTTGACACAGTTAAAAGTAGTAAATTATGGACTTACAGTTTCCTTAATCGGAGTATTTAAACCTAAACATTAAAAACATTAAATGTTTTGAGTTAAATTGAGTTGTTAGTTGAGTTAAAGTGATTTATGATAAAGTTGTATTACAGTTGTTGAATACGTTGTAAAGATAATCGTCTGAAGCTACAAAATGTCTCGTGGAGAATATCTAACGTCTGAAATTTTTCGTCATAAAGCCTGCATGCTCTTCTAATGAAACCGTTTTTTGTATATTAAGAAGTACGGCTACGGGGGATAAGAAAGAGGTGTTTCTTTCTACAAGCTCGCTCGCAACGCCGGGGTACTCTAAAAGAAAGCCTATGTATTAACGAAGGGGCATCGATGATGTTATTAATAATTTTGTACAGGGTCAAGACATCAATACGTTCACGACGAGAACTTAATAAAGTAGTACTTTGTCTTTTCAAGGAAGTGGTATAGTCTATGTATTTATGTCCAGTGCGATACTCAATTGCCTTGACAAACTTTCTCTGTACTTTCTCTATTTTATCACTGTGTAGGTATTCTATAAAGAAGATTACAAACAGCGCTAGCAAATTCTAACCTACTACGTACTCGTACATAACTGTTAAATAATACCTTGTAAGTTGACAGTCCAATAAAGGGCTTTCCTACACGCAATATGAATCCCAAAGTCAGCTCTTTATTGCATAGTATATATAAGTATTAATAATAAGCATTCACCTCTTTTCATAAAGAAAATCACGTGTAAAGAAGGAATATACCTATTT
This sequence comes from Epinotia bilunana, assembly GCA_947049275.1. NCBI lineage: Eukaryota > Metazoa > Arthropoda > Insecta > Lepidoptera > Tortricidae > Epinotia > Epinotia bilunana. The sequence goes on from OX346266.1 coordinate 612,179, forward strand.
ACCTCATATACCTACCTATGTATAGATAAGGTTTGTTAGGTTTGTATAGTTTGTATGAATCACTCACTTCATACATTTACATGATGACATTTTGTACCATCCACCACCCCGCCTCTGAATCTATTAAACCTATTCCAAAATAACCCATTATTCATGACCTTAACAAAGGCCATATTTGAACAGAAAAAACTTAACCCTTACAATGCTATTACGGAGGCGGCGCACGCTACTATTTCATTAAGCTAACCCTTTCACGGCTTTGTGTCGCAAATCTGTGTCACAACAATGGCATTATTGGAGGCTCTGACGTGACAATGTTGTGACAGTGTTTGGTGACACTTCCGAGTGGCAGAGAAAAGGTATTGTATTCATTCAAATTTCAATGTACCTAAGTATAAGAAATTGAATCATTCATAACAGTCGTTTTTACAGTCATACAATTCTTATACCAATATTTCAATTTGTCAGTGACCCGATTATAGTTTGAGCGTACATATTTTGAATGTAAATGAACATTATTCCAGATATATACATGGAGGTAGGTTCCTAATTTTTTTTTAAATTGAAATTAATTGAGGTACTTATAGGTAATTAAACTAAAGGTACCTTAGATATAGTCAGCCAAGAAAGTGGTCTACCGCTTTTCGACTTTATAGCTTAAAAATAAGCTCCAAAAGTGGCAGACCACTTTCTTGGCTGACTGTACTTAAATTATAGTTCAAAATACTTTTACATGCTAAACTAGGTATGCGCTAAAAAGTTAGACCCAGGTTTGGTCTAAGTACCATACATCGCTAATATTAATAACAAATATTTAGATGTGTAACTGTTTAAATGTGTATCCAGGTAAGATTGAAAAGAAATTCATTGTATCGTTATTGACTGTCTCAAAAATAAGAGAACCACAGAAACAAAATAAAAAGGTATAATTTCCAGGAACACAACCCGCAACCCACAAACCTTGATTATTTGGGATTGAGAAAACACTACTAATTTTGTTTCAAGTATCCTAAATTATAGGGCAATTTTGACAGTTTCTTGAGTCCATTCTCAGAATGTTTATAAAAGTGAAGTGTTTGTCTAGGCTACCGGGTATGTGTTTGATTTTGGTCTTGCTACCTATTTAGATCGATGACTGTGAGATATTGACAGGTAGGACCGCGAATTCTTATATTTTTTTACCATCAAAATGCGTTTCCTGTGTGTATAATGGTTTTTAGTTTCTTCAAAGCGGCCATTTTTTTACCTACGAAATTGCCAAAAATAATCTTCTAAATTTAACTTGAATTAGATTGTTTAATATGACGCTTATTATGAGAACTTTCTGAATGAAAATAGGTTCTGATGCAAATACACACAATACACATATGACATTGGTGCAAATAGAAAAATACTTAAATACAAATATGTATAAAGAGGTTATTGACAACTTTATGGAGATTTAATTAAGTACCCAAGTGTTAGGAATTAAATTAGTATAAATGTCCTTTCGTATTTAAACTTCAATAACTTCACCCTCAAGAATCCACATTCTGACCCTATCAATTACAAAGGAATTTAATTAGAATTGTCAGTTGCCAATAAAAGTGGCATTACCGCAGCTTAGTCGGTTATGCGCCCATACACTCGTGGGGATTAGCGGGTAGGAGGGGCGCGGGACTGCCGAGGCCGTCACGAGATGGCGGTAGTAGCGCGGCGCGTTTCAATCGAAGTTGCAAAATCCTACTAATATTATAAATGCGAAAGTTTAGATGTTTGGATGTTTGTTACTCAATCACGCTTAAACGGCTGAACCGATTTGAATGAAATTTTGCACGAAGATAGTTTATAGCCTGGATTAAAATATAGGATAATTTTTATCCCGGGTCCACGCGGACGAAGTCGCGGGCGGAAGCTAGTAACAAATAAATGAAAACAAAATTACAAAATACCTACTATCCTAGATCTATCATTAGAGAAGAGAACGGGGCGGTTTATTTGACGAAGTGTGCTTTTATTGTCATGTGTAGGTAAATCTAAATTTACTTTATTTAAAAAAAAGTGGTTTACATTAAATATCTCTATAAGAATTACCAAGAAAATTTGTTTGAAACTAATTTATCCATACCTACTATAATTTGCACAATTTGTGGGTTTGGAACTTTGGAATATTACCTATATGAATTTTTTAACAATGGTAGGTACCTATAACCTTGTCGTAACGTAGCTGACACATTGACAGGTTAATGAACCAGTTCATTATTTCATAGTAGGTAGTTACGCGTGACAGAAACACGTAATAACAGGGACATATCTCTGTATATCGTATTATGCCCCTGATGTCCCGAATATTCTACAAGCTGATGAAAGACTTTTTAATAATCAGATACGTACCGGAGATTAGCCCTACATATTTTCAAAGTTACATCCGCACAAAGCTATACATTCACACATTTTACCTCTTTATTATTGACCTTGACGGCCGGTTAGTCCATAGTGGCTATAGTGTCGCTGCCTACGGAGCTGCCGAAGGCCCTGGGTTAAATTCCCTGGAAATATTTGTGTGATGAGCATGAATGTGAGTTTCTGAGTCTTGGGATGTTTTCTATGCATTTAAGTACCTATATTTATATCTTTTAAATATATTGTCATTTAGTACCCATGACATAAGCCTTATTGAGCTTTGTATGTGGATGGTTGGATTGGTGTTAGATTGTCCCCTAGTATTTTTTTTTATAAATTAATATTGAAGGATGCTCTTAAAGGCACTATCAGTGTTTCAATTGCCGTATTTTTTCACGAGTTTCCCAATTACATACTTTTTCTACTGCAGCCATTGTCACACACGGCCCATAACACAAGCACCCCAAAGCATTAACCCAGGAATGTTAATACCCGGAGTCAATAAATTAATATCGAGCGCGACTGAGGGCGCTAAGCCCCGGGAATGCGCGCGGGCGCCGCTTTACGACGTCCTAAAACAAAATGACATAATGATTCAGAAACATCGTGTTGAAATAGTACATTACGTACCTAGGGCGGTGAATTCGTGAATGGCCCAGACCGCAGTTGTTTGTGCCCCGAACCGAAGGTGAGGGCCGTAAATATGCGATCTTGGGCTTTACGAATTACCGCCCGTGGTAATTACACAATTTTACGTCTTCATCTGGCCACAATGCGAGTTTTACCGTACGCGCAGCGTGCAGTAAAACTCGCATTATGGCCAGGTGTGACGTAAAATATTTTATGATAGGGGTACACCTGACCATAAAGGGGTAATTATAATTACCGCGTGCGGAAAATCCCACTTTTTGGCCAGAGGAAGATGTAAAATTTTGTTATGAGCATGGGCAGTAATGAAGAAGGCCTCATTTACCAGGTATTTGACCTGAGCCAAAGGCAAGGGCGAAAAATATATTGCCGCCCTAGTTGAGTAGGTAATGTACCTACTACTTACGTATTATTCTGAATCAGGCTTATTTTCCTTACTACATTCATTATATTAACGTTTTAAAGTGTTCCAATATATGACTAGTAGCTCTGTGAGCCGTAGAAATCGCGAGTGTCTATTAAAAAAATCTTTTCAAAAACTGAATCGACAAAAAAAAATTAGACATGCTCACACGTTATCACAAGAATCGCTTGAGAAATGCGACCTGAAGGGGAGAACTGCTGGACAGACGACGGACATAGATACGACCTGTAGGGGAGAACTGCTGGACACAGAGTATCTTGCGAGTAAGTACTTTAGAGTAGAATCGATAGAGTGGCTCAACGGGAATCGAATCTAGGTCGCTCCATTGCTTGCCAACTCGCCGGGCTCCCACCACAGTGAACATACTTTGAGACAGTAACTCAACTCAGGTGTTTATTTAAGGTGTTGATTAGGTGGAGCTATATTAAGGATTCAAGTCTAGAGATTTTTAGGAAACGTAATTCCAGTGCTCATCCCTGTAGGTACCTATTGATCGTGCTTTAAACAAATTCTAATAGCTTGATCGTGCTTTAAACAAATTCTAATAGCTACGCGAATTGAGTTCAGCCTGACTCGACAACCCGCATTTTTACATAATATTTTAATATATTCTGCTCATTTGTTCTGACATGGTACCTAGATCCCATGGAGTGACCACGTAATGATTGATACCTAATAATTTGAAATACGATGTCCGATAGACATCCAGGTCAACCGTGTGCTATTTTTATTACAATTGATGTAAAAACGTAACTCACAGATTGACATACCTACATTATTAATACCTACTGGGGGATATCAAGAATAAGAATAAGAATAAGATTTTTTTTATTTGCCATAAAGATAAAGAAAAACAAAACACATGGAATACAAGGAATAGAAACAAAATTCGCTTTACAATTAACTACTTAGTACCTATGGCAAATGGGATCCAGTTTCAGCATGTGCTAGGCTTAGTAGCCTGGCGCTGGTTTTCAAACTGGTCCCGGAGAGAGCGATCGCGACTCTATAATACTCTATATACTCTATATTAGGTATGGATACGAGTATCACGACCTTATTTTTGTAGGTCTAACTCATGTTCGTTTAAATTGTGGACAATCTTCTCCGTTCCCGTGGTCAGATAGTAGCAAACGTTTTCATACAGTTGTGTTACTGCTTAAACAATGCACTGTGTGAGGCAAGCACTCGTCTGCATTGAACTCCGAGGATAAACAGACGAACGGGAGCGGAACGTGTAGGAGATGAAATATAGGAGAAGAATATTCGTGACAACATTCGGTCCAATATTGACCTTATGATCTAAGCAACACATGGAAATTTGCTATGACAATATTGGGAATGTAACTTGGGAACTGCACGGTTTAGATAATCTGTATGATGCAATCGGTTATTGTAAATTGGCTGTTATTCACTAACTATTATCTCAGCCACGAGTGGAATTTAACTTGAATCTTAACTGCTACAAAGAACACCTAAAACGAATTAAATTCTAAAGATTTTTTTACGAAATTCGTCTGCTTTTATTCAAATACTATAGTCACTTGTACTTACACGTAAGAGGTATCTAACGACACCTCATATGTAACAGTTGTGGGGACCCACATCGATAAATATACACACACTCAATGAAATGAAAGCCATTTAAAGCTTCTATTCTATTCTATTCTAAAGCTGCATACCGTGCCAAAAAAAGACCGGGTTGCACGCCGGGAGTGCCGGCAGAAGTGAAAACTTGAATATTTTGACATTTCGAATCGAAGAATACCGTAGCGACAGAATTAAACTATTTCACTTGCAAATTAGCGCGTAAGAACTTATTGTGTGTCGGCCGAACGGGTATAAGCGCCGCGGATTGCATGGCGTTTGCGCCCTTTTTCTCGCTAACTCGAATGGCGCAGCCCCCAATTTCTAACCATCTTACAGTCACGTGACCTCCTACGCTCCTACACGTGTGGCGAGTTTAACAATTTTTCCCCATCACAAAAAGTGCACAGCGCCGCTAAAGAAGTTTTCACTTCAAAAGAAATATACGCTTGAAAAACATTACCCTCCTTCTGTCGTAGTGGCGTAAATGAGACGTAGTTTCCCCTGCTCATTTTTATCAAGCATAGTTTCCCTTCTAGATATAAATACCTGTAGTTACCCACGACAGAGTTCAAGTAACGGTGTTCTAATTTCCTACTTTTCCACATGTTATCCACACGCACTCGGAGAGGGCGCGCGTGTCGCGGCATAAATGACGTTTAGCCAAGATGGCTGCTGCGCGCATAAACAACGCCGAAGGATCGCGGCAACAGCCACTTCTCATTAATTAACTGCAGGACGACCTCCGTTCTCCATCAAAAATTCAGTTTAATAACAATTCCATTTTTTTGGCTATCAGTTATATGACGCACTCACACACACTTTGGCTTCGCTTGGTATCTAAAAGCGAGTGTTTTATTTTTTTGGTGGCAATCGTCATGAAAACTAGCGTTATGACAATATGACAAATGCCATGACGTTATGCTGAGCGGCATTCATTTTGGTGCTTGTTTTCTGATATTTTGAAGTTTACTTTAAGTACTACTTTACATTAGGTACCTATTTTCAACCCAGTAAATAATTTAATTCTTTCATTCCTACTTAAATTAAAAATGCGAGTTCTAATCCTTACTTATATTATAAATGCGAAAGTGTGTCTATCTGTTATAACTTCCGGTTTAAACCTGCCGAACCGATTCAGATGATGTATCCCGGAAATTGAACCATAAGCGGATGAAAAATTATATACCTAAGAGCTACGCTATAAATAAACAAGTTCACGCGGACGGAGTTAGGTTACGTTAATGATTGGGAGTAGGTCTCTTAGATTAAGTTAAATTAAACCTCTCCAGACTGCCAATGTCTTCGTCACACACTGACAATTAGCAAACCCTGGAACAGAACCTGCCATGACCGCGAATGATTAGAAAACCTCATACTGTCAGATGCTAGCTATTCATTCCATCGACGCTTGGACGGGGCTATTACACAACATGACTTGAACCTTCATCAAAAAGTATTTAGTACCAGGACAGTTATTCCAAACGCCTCAGGAGCACCAATGTAAACCAGACCTCTTATTACATGTTGTTATTACGAATCCCAGCGTCAGGATACGGCGGCGAATTGAGGTGAAACCAGTCGTGACTAGTAAGTATATCAGCTTGAATGGGACATATGATGTTTTAAAACGGCTAAACTCTCAATTAGAAACCTGATATGATGGGTCATTATGTGTTTGATTTGTCTGTAAACACCTTTGCGTTTAGAAACTTCATGCGGGCATATGGAACACTTCATTCATTTGTCCAATTAACAAATTAATTTGACTACGGACGCTAGAGGTTTTTGTATAGGCGGTAGAAGGTTGTAATGTCGGTCTTTGCTTCTTATAAGTAATTGAAAGCAGCAAAACAGTAATAATAAAACTGTGTTACGTGTTTCATGTCATGTCAAATCAAGTTAACTTTAATTTAATAAGTAGGTACATGTAATTGGAGACCTTTATGATTCTGCTGAGAAAAGTTATTTAAGTAGTTGCTAAGAGTATATATAGAGAGGTATATAGTCTGGCCTGCGAGTCGTGACAAAATAATCTTTATCAAATTCTTTCGTATGGCAACAGATTTACCTGTAAATTAAACTGTCAGTTAAGCGTCTCACAGACTGGCGCAGCCTGCAGGTCAGGTTAGGTGACTATATATATGTTTATGGCACAAACACTAAATGTCAATATTCATATGGAAAAATGACAGTTGGATCTACCTAACGCGCGTTCAAAACAAAACGTTACGTGAGTAGGTACCTCTCTGGCCGCGGCGGTCAATTATTGAAAGTAAATTTACTATTAACCGCCACCGCATTCCGCGCCAGTGTGTTGCATGCTTTATAAGTAACCTACCTATTACGCCACCAGGCATTTCGTCCTACCAGCATGCGTGTTTTATGTAATTTTATGTTATCAATAAAATATTATGATTATGATTTGACGACTTGCAGACTATATCACACTATAAGAAATATATTTCAGCAGTAGGTACCTATACAGTTTTTAACTTCATCCATATGATGAGCTTTTATTCCTAGATAGTACTTAAAGTATACCTAATGTAAAACTACGTCAAGCTTTTGGAGAGACGTCACTTTATCTCATGCTATAATTTAAGCACTCTGGGCTGGACGCTCCGCCAAAAACTTGGCTATATCCACGTCTCCGCTGGAGCACTTAGGGAAATAAAGTACTCCTAAAATAGCTCCGCCAAAATCTTGCTCTTAATTAAGTAACTTGACTGTCCACTATACAGGTACTTAAGGGCTCCCCGCGCTTTTTGGCTAGTTTTGACGAGTTTTGAGTTGATATTCCTCCGTAAAAACTATATATATGTTTATGGCACAAACACTAATCGGTTCTTCAATCCTGGGTTTACATTTGCACGAGAGTTTTTTTTATGATTTTTTCAAACATGGGCCAAAAAAGCTCTGTTTTCGATATTAAATAGTATGTTGTCATGCACTTTTATATATGAAATCTATATATAATTTGCATTCAACAAGATCTTGTCATTCATGGATTTTCCTATTTATAAACCAGAGAAATATCTATCTCTACTAAGAATAAAGTAAAGCGATTTGTTTTTATGAAGAGCCAAAATATCTGTGTAATATTCGTTAACATGACGAACACATCGATAACAATATGTGAAAACATAAATTATAGAATTGATGCGTTACTTAATGTATCTACCTGTTACCACTGGTCTAAACAGACATATTATATAATGTTCACCAAATATTCCCAGAACCCACCAAGAAACTGGACACCTGCTTTATTCCGCTCGGAAATTAGGTTAATACGTATTTTATACCCAATTTAACCACACAAAAAGCCCATATTGTAACCAGACACGCTGGAGAATCTCTTGACGTATTGAGTGGCTGTCGCGCACTAAGCTCTATTCTTCACAGGGATAGGCCAGGAGCTGGCGGTAGAAACCTAGGTATATACGTTGTTTAATAATACATTCTAAACAGGTGGTGCATTATGTAGATTGTAGAATAGTCTTTTATTTTTTATCATAAGTATCATACCTATACAAAACATAAGTAAAAACGTAAAATATTTAATTTCTTTTCTTCAAAAATTCTAGACAGGTTATATAGAAGCATCAATGATAGAGTAAACGAAATTTTTAAATCCACATTTGGAAATAGAATACCGTTTGGTGTAAAAACTAACTGCTTTTGGTACCGGAACATACGGGTACTTATACTTGTACTTGGGGAGGGTATACTTTCTCAGATTATTTGAGTTGGCCGAATTGCATCAAACCAGTCCATTCAAAAAGCAACTCTATCGTCCAAGGTGGAAGATTCCAATCCCAATGGCAGTCTTGTAAAAAGTCGGCCATTATATAAACAACCATATGTAAAGCGCCTTTGCGACTTATGACTTGTATGATAGGTACACAATGTATGTCTGTACCTAAACCATTAACTATTGTTAAATGTAGGTACCGAAAAAGATGGAAAGACGTCTAGGTTTTGCAGTGAGAGCGTGTTGTGTACCTAGTAAAACCTTATTTGAATTGTTCGGGGATCGCCATAGTGCGGAATATCAATGATGCTTCAAAAATGTTTCGATAATTTGACTATTGTGAATCCTCGCATAAAGTCGGACTTTAAATTACACTAATTAAAAATTTATATCATTAATAAAAAACAATTGGCTTGCATTCATGTATCTCGCAAAGTCCTCTCTGAGCACTGCATTAACTTAAGAAGAATTGGTTAATCCGGTTTTCATTATAAAGCGATCGGTTGCTTTTCGTCGCAGGCTCTTGTACTATAAGTGGCTCCGCTAATCTGCTCATTGTTGCTGCAACCCAACACCCTTTGTGCGCGTACGTCACTCGACACCACGCGAATTGGTAACGCCACGTCAATTACCAACACAAAAACATCTTACCTTAATTTCGTCTATAAATAGACTGCTTTTTTTGGATTGTTGACCGCGGTTCACTGTTCACATCCATATTGTTATCTTACAAATACAAGAACAAAACATTATAGCTCAAAAGAGTGGGACATTTTTTTGGCTGACTGTACTAATAGATCGTTCAATCCATATGGAAGTGCTCCTCTCCTCTCCTTGACTATTATATAATTTGCATAAGTAATACTTTGTGGGTCGTGGGGTCAGAGTCAAACTTCGGAACACTTTTAGAAATTATGTAACAATGATAGGTATCCTAACCCTGTCATGACGTGTATGACGTGTATGTATGCTGTATTGGTTGGACATATTAACTGATTAATAAACTAGTCTTTTTTAACCTATATTCATCATCATCATCTCCACCATCTCCCCCAAAGTGAGGTGAGAGAGACCTTAAAGTTCATGTCGGCAGCACGTGTGTATATTCGATACAGTGTAACTATTTTCATTGCTCTGTGTATTCACACCTCACACCAATATAACACAATGACAACGGCACTAACTTCGTCAGCGTACCAAAATTTAAATGTTTTTATCAATAGGTACATCTGCTTTATTCGGCTATTTACGGTAATGATAGCTGGAACGGTAATCACTACGCCTACCGACAAAGCCACAGTCAACCAGTATAAGGTCTGACCTATGGTCATTCATGATTGTTACGAGTCTCGGTGTAGAATTATACTGGATACCTCTAAGAGTCAGGTTCTGAATCGCGTAGCCGGCAGGCCGAATCGGCTAGCAGGCGCGTTGCCAAACGAATTAATTTATTAAAACATTCCGCCAAGCTGGTGCTCCGTTGCTCCGTTTTAATAGTGTTATTTTTACTATTAACTTATTAAGGGCGAAAAACAGTCAACATTTCAGTTTTCAGCCTATCAGCTGACTCAATTAGTTGCTTAACTGCAAAGCCGCGGGATGACATACAGCTACAGCCCATATCCCAAAGAATTATACCGTCTATATACAGGCGAAAAACTTTTTGAAATCGGATAGGAGTTCCGGAGATTACCCCCTGCATACAAACTCGCATAAATACACATTCACAAGCTTGACATCTTAAATAATATTAGTACATATTACCAACACATGAATACATTTTTGAAAATATCATCGTATGTGTAGAAACAAACCAATGCTAAAGACGTCAGGTCTTTAGCAATGGTTTGTGTTACTACAATCTCAAGACAAGGTTTCAGATACCTTTAATAATATTTTCAATACCTTTTTTTTTCATAGTGTTTAATTTAGACTGCAGTCCTCAACGTGTCCACCCACCATGACTCCACACTTATGTTGCTTCTCCAACACTATTGTGAAGCTCTTTGTTCTTGGCTGGTCCCTTTTCAACGAGCAAGACATTAAGAAGGAGACAGCGCTATTATGTACAACAATGCCCGTCACACGCACCAATTCTCGTATTTATTTATCTCGCACGTAATTGAGGAAGTGTTTAAGTCGCTTTGTGGTTTTCTTCATATTGCTGGGTCGGCTAAGCGGGGCAGTTATGAGTTGTGGACATCTGCATACTCAAAAAGTTTATGCAAAACACAATCTTATACGAAAAAAGTTACGAGTATGAGTTCCCGCGTGGTGTAGGTATTTAGCACCACCTTATTTTTTCGGTGACTGATCTTGCGTCGCACCAACGATTGCTAGAAGTGGCCCTGAACATAATATTTCATGTCCTATGCCTTTTAGAAAAACGGGCGCGACTTTCGTTCGTTCAATTTTTGTATAACTATCAACTTAAATACTACTTACATATTTAAATTTCATTTTGAATAAGAAATGTTAATTTTAATAAATTTTAATCATGCGATGTTAAATTCAGTTATGTATATGTTGCAGTTTTGTATAGGTACATACTTATTTTTTTTTAGTCAGCAACCCTATCCGACAAACTCATCGACTATTATGTAGGTATTTATTATGTACTCAGTGATAAATCGGCATCCTCACCTGCAGATGGGGGGCCCACCCGCCCATGACTGAGAAATGCCGAAAACCTTCTGAGATGTTCCCTTTGTCTATTCGCCGCCCGAATAGTTTCGGCGTTTTAATTTAAACGATTAGGGCATTTAAATTATAAATATTTAGGCATTTTTTGGGGAATATCGATGTTGTGCGACTTTATTTCGGGTTAGTAATAAAATCCATTATTTAATTCGCCATAATCATCATTTGCATGCCCTTAGCAGTTTTGTTCAGAAACTGTAAACTTAGGGTTATTATAAAACAAAATTAACCTTACGTACATGGCTCAATACAAAGTGTGTATCTAAGCTGTCCTGAATAGGTATGTTACGGTTTTAGGGAAAAACACTTTTATGGCAAACACCAGTGCTATGACAAATGAAATTATGGATATCGAAGGTATCCGCTTTCTTTCACATAGAAACACAGAACGTGCTAATGTTTGACACGTTAATTCCTAATAGTTGACTCCTGTTGATATCACCTCCACTGTTATCAATTAAGATTCAGTATCAGTAATATTGAAACTGTGACGTATTAGGTCGCCTAATGAGTGTCGTGTCGAGCACTGGGCTATTTTTCCTTAATAAGCTACTTAGTTCTTACTTTTCTAATTGATATTGAAACTTCTGTAACGTTCATTTGCGTATTATGTTTAGTACCTAGTTATGTAACATTTATCTACCAAGAAAAGTGAGACCTAGAACTTGCATCTTTGTCAATGGAGGAGAACTGTATAATGTAGCCATAACTCCCAGTACCGAACCGTGTTGTGAGGCAACATAGGTAATTTGGTCAAAATTACCACAACCATTCAACGCTTAGAGATCACATTAAATTAACCCTCAGCACAAATCTTCCCCTCTTTTAAATAAGCTATAAAATTAAGTGAATTTAAAATGGAACTCCAGCGCAGGAATGTACGTTTAATTACATTTTAATTCTTAATGAATGTTTGTCTGTCTGTTGCAGGGTTCCCGCAGATCAAGTCGCCCTACAGCCCCTCGCCACCGCACCTCTCAGGTTGGTGTTCACAATTAGGTAATGTAATAAAGTAAAACTTGGTTCGGAGGCATTTTGACTATTTATTGTGTTATCAGGACCACCGGTCAGCCTAGTGGGTAGTGGTAGGTAGCCCGGCAAGGGCAAATATTTGTGTGATGAGCATGAGTATTTGTTTCTCATTCTTGGATGGTTTCTATGTATCTAAGTATTTATATTTATACCTACTAAATATACGTCGTCCAGTACGTACCCATAACACAAGCCTTATTGAACTTAAAGGGGCTAGTTCGATTTGTGTAAGACTGTCCCCTAATGTTTATTTGTTTATTATTTCTTTATTATCTGCGACTACGCAGTCTGCATTTTTACCCTCATTGATATATCACGAGTATTTGATGATTGTGATTTTTTTTTAAAAAGTAAGTACTGTCTGCAAATAAAGCTGGTACTTACCAAAAAAAAACTATAGAAACTTATTAAGTATTGTTATTACATAGTCTTCTCAGCCATGGCGTATTTTAAATTTTTAGCGAACAATCGATATTCAGCAGGTGATAGTGATTTACTTCCGCGCTTTTTTCTGTGGACATTGCCGAAGTTAAAAGCTAAAATTTTCGTTGGACATCCACATAAAAGGCGTCTTCTGTTTTTTGGACACCAACATAAACGGCGTCTCCTGTTTTAGGTGTTTTTTCGCGTAAGCCCTTATTGTATTGACCACGTGAAGATAGCTTTAGATATAATATACCTCTACCCAACCGGTTTATTTTAGGGGCTTAGAGCTTCAAAAACGAACATCTTGCACATCACACACCTTAGTGGACATGCAAGCAGAGCAAACGTTTTGGCTTGTTTTGTGCACATGCCAACGTTAAAACGTTAAAATTAGGCGTGAATTGAATCGGTAGCAATTTCATTTATCAACCTAGTTACAGTTTCAACCAGAATCGAGTCTATCTTGTGAAATCAGACGAAAACGATCCGCCAACCAGTCGTGCTCTCTCAAGGGCAGACTAAGTTGATTAAGCAATTTCTTAGCCGCCTACCACGCCTAGGTATGGGGCACTGATACCGAACAATACATTCGCCAGTGATTTAGGAAAGTGGCTGAGAGGGCAACCCCCCCCCTCCCTTCACCCCACTCCTTTTGTCTCAGTAATGAATCCGCCAAACGCCAACCGTCACCGCGCAGTCGCCCGAACTAACCAATATCATAGATCACAACACATCCGATCGCTTATAGAAAATCCAACCGTCTCCAAACGGGTTTAGAGTACCATTTCAATTAGCTGGTCTTGAAACTTACGCTGTTTTTGATGTAAGTAAATCAGGAATTTGCTTAGGACGTGAGGTTTTAGAAAATATCCTGTTAAATGCAAATTAGAGAGGTTGAGATAAAGATATAACGGGGGCGCTCTCAAATTGCTTAATAAATAAGTGGGATTCTTTCTCGAGTCTGTATTCTAGTTTCAATAGCGATATTCCGGTATTTCCATGACGTGTGCAGAACGCGGAACACACCTGACGTCCCCGCCCGGCGGCCATTTTGCGATTTGTAAAAATCGCTTTTAGCCGCCATTTCTGCGTGGAATTTCATATTTGGAACGCCGCGGGGCGCTGGTTTTGAGATAGCATTGTTTTCTAAAACAATGCCGTTGGCCGTTTACACACCATTGTTTAGGCGACGCCATTTTTAATTTGAAAATTAGGGCTCACGTTATGAAGAGTGAAAACGCGTGCGTGTACCTATATAGTGTAGACAGGTCGGGCGTCGTTGGCTGAAAGGCAGCCATGTTTCCTGGCATTGTTTACGGGTATGACGTCACTGGGAGGGCATTCCTGGTAGGGTCTATAGGTCACAAGTTTCAATTGCTTATTCGAAAGCCATTTTGAATTCGAAGGGCCATTTTGGATTCAAAGCGTTATCGACTTGACAGACGAGAACATTGAGTTCGAGTAAAACTTGTCATGAGATATTAATGAGTTACTTACTGAAAACATTGGGCTGCCAAACTACCATACGGCCAGCGTGATGGTAATGAGACACCGTAGGTAAAACCCGGATACTTGCCCCAGGGGTATATTGGCCCCGATTGCAATAACTCTATAGTTTCACGAATGAAACACATATTATATTATTTATCTATCGAGAGAATGCAACTACATAACTATAAGTTGACGTGCATGTCTCTGTGCGGTTGCATGGGACGGCTAGGTGGGATCAAACTGTTTGCGGGATCAATGTCCTCTTTCTCGACGGGGCGTCTATCCTAAACGTAATTTACATGGATTAGGCTACTATCCCCTGTATGGGTGTGGATAAGTGGCTGTGACATACGGACGGACAGACAGACAGACATGACGAATGCATAAGGGTTCCGTTTTTTGCCATTTGGCTACGGTACCCCTAAAATCGATCAGAAATCGTACCGTACCTATACGACGCAAAATAAACAGAAAATAAATTATTTTCAGAAGAGACTGAGAACCATGACTGCTAAAGGCGAACCTGCCGCGAAAGAAATTGTAGTGTAAACTAAAAAATAATAACATGCCGAAGATTCTACGTATCTTTCTTCGCCTTAATATACTCACAACTTGTTAACGTCACTTTAAAATGTAACACGTTTTTCAATCTTTTTTTTCCTTTCCGCTCTCATCTTACCTAATCCACGGCGGCGACAAGCAATCAAACAAAACTAGTTAATACGATATTAAGTGGTCGGAACCACAGGCTCTCCCTTACCGACACATTATTGAGGAAATATTTTTTTCTGCCAAGACAAGTAGCAACTGTGAACGCGGCGCGGCGTGGTAAACAAACATAGTCCTTCAGTAACATGTATCCTTACTTGCGGAAAATAGAGTTCATTTTTGCTTAGAACGACGGTATGTCTTCTGTTGGCGAGGCGTGAAAAAAGCAAATATAAACGTTCAGTGCTCATGAGTCTTACTGAGTTTCCATTAAAGTTGGCTCTTGCTTGGTCTGGGGGTACAGTTGGATGTTGTCGCGGGGTGTCGGGTGTCACAGAGGCGACAACGCAAGCGTCGACAGCTTGTAATAACAAGCAATATATTAGTGTTTGTGGTCGCCACACTGATTTAGTGTATCAAGTGACTTAAGAAAGTTGCTGGCGACAATCTTAAAGTCAATGTTTGGATAAGTCGGAGCTACTTATAAGGTGCACCTGTATGTTAAGTATCAAATATACCGTAGCCTACGCGTATAGGGTAGTTAATAGATTTTAAGTACATTTTGGCTTTTATTGTAAACAATCCTGATTCATGAATATTTCGATAATCACAGGAAATGTGAAACTATAATGATGTCAGTATTTGCAAAGAGAAATAAGGTAACCTGATATTTAATGTAGGTAGGTAACTAACTCCCATACAAGTAATGGTTGTACTTATTTAATTATGTCCGTAAATAATACACCTGAATAATAATTCAGGTGTATTATTTACCTCAATGCGGGTAATATTCAGGTGTATTATTTACCTCAATGCGGGTAATATTCAGGTGTATTATTTACCTCAATGCGGGTAATATTCAGGTGTATTATTTACCTCAATGCGGGTAATAACCCGCATTGAGGTAGGGAACTTACAGAAAAGCGGCCAATATTTTATCACCTACTTGGGCATTAGTCAATATTAAAAATGAAAACCAAAATATTTATTCTGCTAATAGGTCACAAGGGCAATTTTACAAGACGAAATGTACCTATATCTATAGACTCTTAATACCACATCATTCGTAATCAAATTAACTAAGTAGGTACATCAAAGTTTACATGTGAAAAAAACAAGTTATTAGAATTTATGGAATTTTACTGCCTATTATTAAACCCTCAATTTTTTTAAACACGTTAGTAAAATATAGGAATAAAATTATTTTGTAGATACTTAATATCAAATCAGTGTTTTCAATAAACATAAATCTATTACAGGGCAGATGTGCAAGACAGGCAATAACTCGTCCGTTTCCACGAGACTGCAATTTTCTAGACGTCCTGAAGACGCAGGCAAATGTGGCATCGCATAAAGTTTCACGAGAAGCTTTTATTTCACGTACCTACTTCGGTATAATTGTAGAAAACTTTGAATTAATAATTATTGAACTTTAACTGCTTTTAAGCTTAGTGCCAAAATTATGTGTTAGCTTTTTGTTAATGGGGATAAGTAGGTCATCTTCCCCAAGTTTCATCTGTTCCTTTATCATTATATCCAAAATTAGTTCAACATTCACCTAAAAGACATAACACGGATCATATACCTACTCAAAGTTATTTACTAATTATATTTAATACAAATATTATATTTAACATAGCATATTACGGATGCATGTCGCCCGTAGTGGCAATTAACACGCGAGCGAAACATTTTGATTAAATTTGTACTTCTAATGTCATTTGGTCAGTATCAGACACAAGTATTTCAAGTGTGCTCTGATACATTTCTAAGTACATACCTACCGGGAGTGGCGGCGATTGATTTGGCAATAAGTGTAGTGCAAACAGCGCTAATTGCTCCCGGGTCGGGTTACCCGCGGGTTCGATTCCCAGACGTTCATTACCGAAACTCATTCCAAAATGTCACATATTAAATACATAGTATTTTGAAAAATCTCAATTTTTTACTTGTGCTAACTATTAACGTACTTAATGAAAAACTGGATTACATTACAAAAGTCCTTCCCCAGTTATGTAAGAGTACAGCCTAGAACTTTACCCTGAGCTACTCCCATATAAAATGCAAGGTTAAGAAATCAATTGCTTTAATAAAGCTGAAAGAGATTTTTAATTGATTTTAACTGTCATCAGTGGGTGAGAGTGAGTCAATATCGAAGGCTATCGGGGGAGCAGAACACACGGCCGGGATACCAACCAAAACAAGGTCAACTGATCAAATGTAGACCTTCTTACGGCGAGCTACGGTCGGATACTGGTCAGTGTACTGAGTTTAATTCACACGGATGTAAGGCGATATGTGGCAGTAATTGTCTATGGACTTTGTAAACAAAAGAACAACGATAGAACACATGCATGTATTCCTTGGATTTTAAGAATATACCTAGTGCACGTAAACTTGTCTTTACGCCTCAGAACTTCAAGTTATGGAGCTTCCGAAAAAACGAATGGTTATGAAGACAAATTGAAACGATAATTTAATGTAAGTAGGTAGTAGGTATGTAGTTTAATATTTTTTTGAAGTTGCAATATTATTTTACAATTCTCACCAGCAGCAACCGCAAAATATGTCTCTCGCCTATTTATACATGTACCAGTAGGTATTTTTGTACCATACCATTCCACTTTTTTCAGTCTTATTAAAATTATCTACTCCGTGACTATCCAGTTAGATCTTTACATTGCGACTTTCCCGCTAACTGCATTGACGGGGTGTACAAAAATAAATAATATTATTTCATTCGCTATAACAACATTTGATATATTTTTAAGGTATCATCACTCATTGTATATAATAAACGTAGGTTATAATTTCAAAATATATATTTTTATTTTGTATAAGTACCTAACTATTATATGGTATAATGCTCATGTTGTATACAAGTTATATATCATAACTATCAAGTAGAATAATATTTTATTATCAAAAAAAAAATGTAGCAAACATAACGGTTTGCAAATTATACCTACTATGAAAGTATATATTAGGTATAATATTAAAAAAGTGTTCGGTTCTGGCGCTTCGCCGGCTGCTGCCGCGGCACGCTCGCTTCGCTCGTCGTCGTACCTACACCGACCTGCCTAAGAGTCTACCAAATAATATTATGCTAACTGGGAGTGACGTCACGGACGCCATACGACTTACGCGCCTACTATAGCCACCGTCCATATAAAATAAAACTAGTGGTTATTTGCTTTGCATACATTTATTAAATGCGCTTTAGTGTAAATATTGACAATTATTATTTGCGTAATTAAGGGTGCAGTGATTAGGCCGAAAAGTGACCAAAAAAGTTACATACTGTCGAGTGCTGTGACATCTACCCACAGTGATAAAAAAAAACAAAAACAACACAAAACAATGAAAAAGTGTGGGGCTTGTGCTAAATTTATTGGGCGCACTGGCAACGTATCGTGCCCAAAATGCAGCTGCCAGTACCACGGTGCTTGTGTGGGTGTCTCGGCTGGAGCAGTGATCCCCAAGGGCTGGGTCTGTCCCGATTGCCAGAGGTTCCAACCGAGAGACAACCGCGCCGACACGCCCGTTAAAGGCCTGCCGGGTCAATCCTCCTCTTCAGCTCCGCCAGCCGCCGCTCCGCTCGCCACCGACCAGCCCGCTGCTGCCACTCGGCGCGCCTCCGCTCAGGCCACCATCACCCAGCCTGCCACCGCACTGCTTACCCAATCTGCGGACCCGCTAAGCGGGGACACGGAAATGCCCTGCTCTCCTGCATCCTTCGACGGGGAGGACATGGCTAGTGCGCTTATTGACCTGAAGCGGTTCATCGGCGTGGAGTTCTTCACCATTAGACAGGAGCTGAAGAATTTTCGCGACGAGTTCCAGGACTTACGAGCTCACCTGTCCGTATTTAGCGAAAGGATGGATCGTTTGGAGGGCCGCGTCGACGCTATTGAAAAGCAGGTCATAGATGGGGCTGCGTCAGCTGCTACCAGCGTCCTCGAAGAAGCCGTTGCGACCCTTCAAATGGAGCTGAACGACAGAGACCAGGAGCTTCTGTCCAACGACGTCCAGGTGACGAATGTCCCTGAGGACCCCGGTGAGAGTGCGGCCGGCCTAGCCACGCGGATCTGCGCGAAACTGGGCGTGGAGCTGGACGTGCGTGACGTGGTGTCGGTGCATCGTGCCGGGCGGACGCGCGAGGCGGGCCGCCCGCGGCCCCTCGTGCTGCGCCTGGCGCGCCGCGCCGTCAAGGACGAGCTGCTGCGGGGCGCGCGCACACGCCGCGGCGCCACCACCGAAGGCCTGGGCCTGGCCGGCGCGCCGCAGCGGTTCTATGTGAACTAGCGGCTGACTAGCGCCAACCGACAGCTGTTCCAGCGGGCCCGTGAGGCCGCGCGCACCGCCGCCTGGCGCTTCGTGTGGACCCGCGACGGCAGGATCCTCGCCCGCAGATCAGAGGGTCAGCCGACTCATCGCGTGCGCCGGTTATCCGATCTGCACATTTTTTTGCCAGCCGAAGTCCAAACCGGTCCTTAGTTCATTTTTTTTGTGTTCTTGTAAAGTCCTGCAATGAAATATTTCGTTGTTGTTCTTTGTTTGTAACTCGTTTTATAGAAATTGTATAATTGTTAAAAAATACCGTTCTTACCGTTTTGTTCTGGCCTGTATACTTGTTTTGTCATTGTTACGTCTTGTCGCGGGAGTGGACCGACAAATATGTATGTCTCGTACCGTCGCGTGATTCAACCTGGAAGCGATCACTTTATATAAATATGTCCGTTAATAGTTTATGTATGTATATATATGTTATCGGTCTACACTATCACTCTTTATTTACCACTTTGTGCTGCACTTGCTATTTACTTTTATCTTCGTGCACTGAGTCACTTACCTGTATGCAGTCATTCATTTGCTATTGTTCTTTTAATATTTTTACTCGTTTTTATGATGTCGCGGTTTAATAATTTGAAAGTTGGATTATTTAATGCTGGTTCCCTTGGTACGGGACACGATGAGCTGATTGCGATTATAACTGATACGAACGCAGACATTATTGCCATAAACGAGTCGTGGCTTCGGGCTGGCGAGGATGGACGTGCTCCCGCCGTGCCTGATTACCGACTACGTCACGTTCTCCGGCCGGCCGGTCGAAATATGTGAAGGACGGGGTGGGGGCGTCGGATTTTTCCTGCGCCGGGGCCTCAACGCGCGCACACTACCACATCCTCCCGCTGCGCTCGTAGAACAAATGTGGTTAAAAACAACAATTAACAGCAAACATTTAATGTTGCGGCTTGATGTTGACACTTTTTTTGATGCCATTACTGACTCAATAACTTCTTTTGTTAAATACGACCGACTGATTTTACTGGGTGACTTTAATATTAATTATACAGACAAGAACGACAGAAAATTTAGATGTTTGACACAATTTCTGATAACGATTGGCCTGACACAACATGTACGCGACCCCACTCACTTTACGGAACATAGCCAGACAACTAGACCTTATTTGCTCCGACGCTCGTGTTGTGTCTGTCTGTGGACGTGCAGCATATCCCGGACCTAGGGAGACATGCATTCATCACAGCCGAGTTTGACATTAAAAAGCGGAAACCGACGCCTAGACGTATTACTTATAGACCACTGAAAGACATTAACTTAACTGTATTTAACAATGACCTTGACGCCATAAACTGGGAACAAATTTTATTACTTAACGACGTAAATGACATGGTTAGACTATTTAACTCACTGCTACTAGGACTTTTTGACAGACACGCGCCGGAAAAGACGATAGTGGTGAAGGAGGCACTTAAACCATGGCTCACGAGCACCGTTCGGCTCATGATGCGGCTCAGAAACGAGGCCCACACTCGTTTCAAACGAACTGGGAGCGATGTTCACAAGCGGTATTATCTCGACCTGAGGCACCTTGTGATCGGAGCCAAATATAACGAGAAACGTGCCTTCTTCATGCATCATGTCAATGACATCACTGACTCGAAGACTCTTTGGAAAAACTTAAAGCGCACTGTTCTTCCAGATTCACAGACGCAGACTGACCTTACACGATTTGATGACCCTGACTTGATAAACCGTCATTTTCTTAATATTCCTGGGACACAGGAAGTCACTTTATCGGACTTAACTTTTTTTGAATTTAATAGACATAACGACAAAACATTCACGCTTTCTCCTACCACTGCTACTGTCGTCACAAAACTCATGATGTCAATAAAAACTACAGCAAAAGGACTCGACTCAATTGATATTGACATGTTACTTCTGACACTACCGAGAACTACCAGCTGACTGGAAAATCGCTCAGGTGACCCTGTTACCAAAAAAACCGAATCCCACTGAAATGTCTCGACAGCGGCCTATAAGTATCCTTCCTTGTGCGTCAAAGATAATAGAACGGGTAGTTTGCGAACAGCTGTCCGATTACCTGGAGAAAAACAGCATACTCCCTGAACTGCAGTCCGGTTTTCGCAAGGGTCGATCGACAGCTATTGCGTTGCTCGACGTAGTCGATAACATCCTACAGGCTCGCGATGCTGGTAAAAGTACCTTTTTAGGCCTTTTAGATTTCTCCAGGGCCTTCGACTGCATTAGCGTGCCCCTACTATTATCCAAGATGTCTTATTACGGGTTTGATGTCACTGCTACAAAATGGTTCAGTAGCTATTTGTCTGGCCGTGCGCAGACAGTTGCGTTGCGTAGGGTGGATGGTAGTGCTCTGCGGTCCTCTGTTTGTCCTGTGACAAGAGGAGTACCGCAGGGTTCGATACTCGGGCCTCTGCTCTTTATACTGTATAGCGCTGACATCACTAACAGTATAGAGAGCTGTAAGTATCACCTGTACGCGGACGACGTGCAACTTTACTTTTCTAGCGCGCCGTCGGACACATCTGCTGCCATAAACATGATAAATGCTAAAC
The DNA here is from genome assembly GCA_947049275.1 of Epinotia bilunana. Lineage (NCBI taxonomy): Eukaryota > Metazoa > Arthropoda > Insecta > Lepidoptera > Tortricidae > Epinotia > Epinotia bilunana. Next base: position 634,236 of record OX346266.1, read on the forward strand.
TTGACCGTATTTCCTCTTGGTCGGACAAGAACTGTTTAGTTCTTAATCCTAGCAAGTCGAAATATGTGGTTTTTGGCTCAAAACATCAATACCCTTAATAACCTTGAAGCTCTAACTTCCGGGAATGTCGCCGTCATGGGCGAACCAATAGAACGGGTGGTAGAAGCAACCAACCTCGGCCTTCTAATGGACGGGAATCTGCGCTTTGAGAACCACATACTTAATGTTGTGAGTAACTGCTTCTATCGCCTTAAAGTCCTATATAATATACGAGATTACCTTAGTGTCGATTTGCGTGTTGACCTATGTGAATCACTTGTATTATCTAGGTTAAACTATTGTGATGTCGTGTATGATGGGTGCATTACTGGTCGTTCCAAGAGGCTCATACAACGAGTGCAGAACGCATGTGCTCGTTTTTGTTTCAGAGTCCCTCCCCCATCCCACATCACTCCATACTTGAACGCCGCTAACTTGCTTAACATGCCTGCACGCCGGCGCCTGCACCTGGCCACTCTGCTGTTCGGGGTGGTAAAACAGGAAACCCCCACCTACCTTTTTCATAAACTGGTATGGTCCAAAAGTGCGCGCAGGTTTAAGGCAATGGCCATTATACCCATGCACCGAACCGCTACGTTCAGAGGTAGTTTCAAGTTTGCGGCGTCTAAGTGCTGGAATGATATCCCTCCTCCTATCCAAAGGGCGCTTAGCAGATACACCTTTAAGCGTATGCTTAAAGGCTAAATATTTGTTGACGCTCCGGAAATCAAAATCCTAATCCCCAGCACTGTGAGTTGTGACACCAATAAATATGCCAATTTCTCATTTCTTATCTAGTTCTTGTTTTTAATGTGTACTGTAAATATAAATATTTTATTGAAGCTGCATCTAGGTAGCGTGTACATGTATTATCTCACTTTTTATTTATGTTTATTTATCTTTCGCCTGTCCCAATACTGTAGGTAGTTTATTTATTACATTTGTATGACGTTTCCGTGAGTCACTGACGGTGCTGGCTGAAAATCAGCGCTGCAGGTGTCTGACACCTCAGCATAATGCTGAGCCAGTGTCCGGTTCACTGCCGCAGACACACTTGTTTCATGTTTTATCTGTTTTCTGTTTTTTGAGTATTTTATTGTTTAACACGTGTGTCCTGTGTGTTTGTGAATAAATGTATCTTTCTTTCTTTCTAACTGTGCATTAGAAGAAATTAGCATTATATCATTTGTTCATTATAGGAAATATGCATTATGTTTGAAGTATGTTACTTACATTAAATATTATTAACTTATTACACCAAATGATCATGACCTATATAAAATGATAATTATATCGTATGTAAATATATTAACTGTTGTTATATGACTCAAGAATTATTTGAAAGGATTGTTATTACGAGTAACATTATTTCAAAAAATGTATAGGCATCGTTACGCACCCATTGCACGCATTGACGATCAAATACATATTTGTAGGTTAAACAAAACCCCCAAAACCGGCTAAGTAGATAAATTAACCACCACAAAGACTAGTTAAATACAGCGAGCACATAATTGTTCCCAACACAATTCCCTTCGCCTCTAACCTAATAAAACTTTCCTCGGAGATTTCCAATCTAGCTCATGCCGTACAAAGTCTCCCCCCACCCGGATTAAGCACCTTCAAACCAATTTGCCCCCCCATAAGGGAAAATGGGTCTTGAGTGGTGGTAATAAGGTCGGAGGAGGATGGGGCATTAGCAATTATAATGGGTCCGTAAGTGCCGGCTCATTACTGGGCCCGGCTTCAATGGGCCGATTAGAGCCTTAGGTATCGGTAAAAATGGACGAAATTCTCGCGCTTCATGGCGACGTGTGTATGGCTCGATTAGTGTTGGATGCCTTGGGTTCCGTTCACGCATTGCGTCATCTTTATTATTTTATTACCTTTTTAATTAAGACATCTATTAATATGTTTGTTACAGAGAATTTTTACATCTTATAATGATGAAATAGAACCAAGCTAAAATGTTTATCCTACAAGTCGACTCATTTCAAGCGACAGTTTTACATTTAGACACTTTAAAGGTTAGGCAAATCGAAATGTTGTGCTTTGCATAAAACTATTTAGTTCTTTTACGTGGTTCATTCCACCAAAGTAAACGTCCAAAATTCAGCACACTGCGTAGTCTGAAATGTCCGTACGACAACAGAGCTCCTAATGTAGTAGCCGCAGCCGGACTCCGATTGGTACAGTCTACACAGTAGCGATTCGGTCACTACATTAAGTGGCCCGCCCATCCCCGCCCGCCGCGTCCAAGGAACATTTCTGTACCATTATATTTTTACGCTCCGCTGCGTTTTTGTATTAGGTTTTAGTATAAGGGCCTCTTTGTAGTTGTAATAGCAAATTATGCGGGATATTCCGCTTTTCGCAGATATCGGGTTGGCAAATACTAGTAGAAGTTCAAGATTATTCGTTATTCGCCAATAGCGACATCGCTGGCGATAGTTGCAGTGGTTTGTAAATGGCTTGGGCACGTACAGATGCCTACTCCTGTCATACCTATTTTCTATCACCTCTTTTAAATTTTAAGGTTATTAACTGTATACTGATATTTTATGACAATGACATTCAGCTAAGTTATACTTGTCAATTCGCAGTCCGTAACCCGTAGCCAATTAATTTGAAATGCACATAGTTCTTCTGTAGTGTTATGTCTTCAGTATTGTGTACTATTTCACCATAATCACTCCTGCTATCGCTTTCTTTATAGATTACTAGCTTCCGCCCGCGACTTCGTCTGCGTGGACTCGGGATAAAAACTATCCTATATTTGAATCCAGGCTATAAACTATCTTCGTGCAAAATTTCATTCAAATCGGTTCAGCCGTTTAAGCGTGATTGAGTAACAAACATCCAAACATCTAAACTTTCGCATTTATAATATTAGTAGGATATTACCAGGCGACAAGTGTTGCTCGAAACTAGAGAAAACTTGCTCTAAATATTTACGTGGAAATATAAAATACGTTATTTCAGAATCCAAAATACTACAAAATATCGTAAAAAGGAATGTTTGATTTCACATTAAATACAACTAGAATAGACCGTATAGTAACAAGTAAATACCAAATTCTTGCTTCGAAGAAATGTAAGTATTTGAATCAAGCTCCTTTCATCTTACTTACTAACATGAGCAAATATTTCAACAACCATATTTGGTATAGCTTCAGCCAGTGGATAGAGACCCTTAGTGTAATGAATCGTGTCAATTCGTTCGCTTTTTAAATTATTCCCTTTGGGCGGCCACGGATGTGTCGGATACCTCATTAGGTGTCTAATAACCGTGACCGCCTTTGCCACGTCTTGGGTACAAATAATATGATTTAAAAAGAATAGACGTATCTGCTCCAGTTATTACTTCCGCGCGCTTCCTTCCAATTAAGGAGAGTTATAATTATACCGATTTGTGGCGTTTGCTGCTACTTAGTTGACATTCCGAACTAGAAAAACTACAAATAGGCATAAAGGTAAAATACCATAAGCGATTACTGATACATAAAAAACGCTGACATAGTGAATATTGCACTCAAGTTCTTCTCAAATACCGTCAGTAAAAACATAATCATCTATAAAAAGTAAATTCCAAAGTATTTTTTTATCGACATGCCTATGGAAAACTAATCGATTGATGTTTAAATATAGTAGGTAGAGTAACACTAATTATTACACTATTGTAACGTTTTTCTCAAACATGCAATGACCTATTGACGTTACTTAAAATAGGCTGCGAAGTATATCACATTTCAGATGCGGTGAGACGAGAGGCCTATAATGAAATTTCGTACAAAATTACAGATCTTCTTTTGTTTCATTTTCAGCGTTCAGCCATTTAAAATCTTAGGTTTTTCGCTATGCTTGACCGTCTATTCTACCTATACCTATTATATACACTCGGCAGGCAATCCCTTATTTCCCGGCCTTTGTAGTAATGTACTACTTATTATTTTATCTCACGGTTTTTAATCGTAATATATTGAAATAAAATCCGAGATTCAACCTAGGACAAGAGTCCATCTGAGTTTTGAGACCCTTTTCAACAATTTGTTCTGCTTTTCGTATTTGCTAGGTACGCTTTATTTTCATTGATTGATTAAATACCTTGAATCCGGCCATACGTTCGTCTGATATTAGTTACAAGCGACCATTGCCTAGCAATTACTATAATAATCCAATCATCAAATAGGATATCACACAACTAAGTATTCCTCCGTCATTACTCTCCCCTCACATACCCTCACAACAATATCGTTTTCAAAAAATAGCAAAAACACCCCCCTAACGAGCCCCGAGGGGCTACTCGCCCCAAAAATGATTTTCATTTTCCTCCCTCCAGCCCCCGGCCCCGGCCCCGGCCCCGGAGCCAGCCCTTTAGCTGGCTAAATAATTGGTAATGTACAAATTGTGGAGCTACTAGGTTCTTCTCGAATTTTCCGTTATGAAAATTAGGGTTTGGACGTAATTTGTGGAAGTAATATGATTCCGCCGTGCTGGCTGAAATTAGATAAATGCGACGCCATAATCTACATTTTGCTATCGTACATTTAATTACATTGTCCGTAACGTTAATGCTAAAGGGATATTGTAAAACTGCGGTGGCCGAGTTACAACATTTTCATTTGTAATTAATTACGCAAATGTGAACAAATATCTCAACGAATAACAAGCTTTTAGCATTAAACAGTATAATAATTATGTTTTGTGTGACGTGTAACAAGATACGTCATCGCATGCGCCCGCGCTGAGCAAACAGACAGACGAACCGACGCGTTAATTGCACATTGTCCACTAATGAACACTATTGGGCGGATAATGTGCTCATAATTAAGACATTCAGGGCGCTGTATTATGAAACAGCTTTTTACATTGTTTCCCATACTATTTCAATACAATATCTAATTGCTACTTCATACAACAAGTATATAGGCCAAGACAGCCTCTGTGACATTCACATAAGATACATTCTTGGGTGGCAAGTATCAAAAGATTTGCACTGTACTGTACTGGTCATATCATTAAAGTTGTTCAAGTTTATCCAGTAACACGCATTTCTAGCTAACAAGGCTAAATACAAAATAAAATGTACTGATTTTATTTTGTATTTAATAATAAAACAGGTGCCTACTTCATTCATAAATACAATTGTTCAAATTCACCTTACGGAATCACACGAATGCCATTTCGCTTTGAAACTTTCGATTTTCTGTAATTTACCAAGTATAGAAGTATAGTACTTTATTTGGAATAATATAAAGCAATCTATCTTCTGCCAACCACACTAGTACTATTGGGTAGGTATAAAAGTATACACTGTACTATATGTCACTTCTGCTACTGACAATAGCATTTGGTGTTAAGAAACTCGAAAAAGCCAATAAAAGTTAAAATTAAAGCCAGCCGGCTCAAGCCTCTCATCAGGCCATTCTCAACACGCGACTCGCCTCGCCTATCTTCTCTAGTATGTCTTGACGCTGTGTTTATTAAAAAATGCGTGTAATCGGAGCTCAGGTCTACACTGGTTCACCTCGCGAGTTGTCAAGAAGTGTCGTGAGTGTACTCCGCAGATCCAGCGGAGATGATCCGCTCCTTTGTGTCTGTTTTGCTCCATTTTCTTCGCACCTGCGCGTAACGCGATACTCGAGTGGCAGCCCTGAATGAAATCATCCTTGTTGTGCCAGCCCTGAATGCCGGTTTTGTCAATAGAAGTGAAATAAAGCGTTAGGCTTGTTTTGGGTTTTGGTGTGAAGCTTGGTTTTCGTCTGAGTGGTCTGTGGTCGCACGGTTTGGTGGAAACCTCTTACGACGTATTTGCAAAGTAATATAACTACTTTGTGAATTGCTTGACTAGCTTAGTACCTAGTACTTTGTGAATTGCTTGACTAGCTTAGTACCTAGTACTTTGTGAATTGCTTGACTACCTTAGTACCTAGTAGTTTGTTACCTAGAAGTAAGAGGTTGTTGAACAAGCTAATTAGCGGACAAACCATACATGTAACTCTCTCTGTGCACTAATAGGTTAAATATATAGTATCTATTGCCTTCAGTTATTAACTTCTATAAGTTTATTATTTATTTATTTATTTAAACTTTATTGCACAAAAGAAAACTTATCGTACAAAAGGCGGACTTAATGCCAAATGGCATGGTATCACGATTCTGGAAAGTAAAAACAGTTAAATATTAAACGACTATCATTTGCCCGCGACATCATCGCTTGAAATTCCCTTTCAACTTCCATCTTCTGGTCATTCCTTTGCCATACATTTCGAAATAAAAAGTATCTCATTTTTATATCCACACTATCTGTATTAATGAAAAATTTCATAAAAATCGGTTCTTGTTATGGTCAAACATCCAAACTATTCACGGGATTCAAAAGTCCATGAGGTTTGTCTTGACATTAGGTATTTTGTATTCACGTAACTGAAATTTGTAAACTATTTAGCTGACATAATTAAAGGCAGACAATGAAACCCGCAGACACAGACTGAAAATTAAATGGAGATCCCATTTACGCCCCTTTCAGGACTAAGTAGGTATTGGCGTCCCTTCTCCGACTAGACTTAAGACAAATCTGCTAACCTGATTCGCCCCTCTGTACAGTCCGTCGCGAAATGCAAGGCTTTTACACTATATATACTCGTACACCCACAATTTTAATAAAGTTTTAAATTTTTATTGGTATCTCGAAAGCAAAATATCTTGTAATTTAAACTGAAAGAGAGGGATGCAAGTAAATAACCTTGCTCTCGTGTCCACGTTCTACTTTGTACCTCAGAAATGAGAACTTACCTTGATCGAGCTGCTTCTTGTAATGTTTTTTTTTAATTATTGTTTTCCGGAGATCTTCTTATAGTTTATTATGGAGGCAACGGTTACCGCGGTTATTGCGATGACACAAGTAATTATGCCTATCGGCCTTATATGCAACCCGATATGGATCCTAATCGTGGCCATATACGCTACGAGAAATCGTTACGATCAGACTGTACAGTTGGAACGGTACAGTTTATCGTAGATGTCATACAAGACGAAAGTGTACAGTTTTATAACATACATGTAGCGATTTATCGGTACCGGTCGAACTGTACAGTCTGATCGCAACGATTTCTCGTAGCGTATATGGCCACCATAAGTTCTTTCAAAAATAATTACACGAATATTAACATGATTAGGATACATAGGTAGTAAAAACGGATTTTTCCTTTTACTAATATGTGGCAGAACTACACGTAAGGTGAAAGAGTATGAGAATATTTGTTAAACCTACATTTGTGCCCGATAATAGGTTTATTAAAATCAAAAATGGACACCTCGATCTTGCATTTTATAATAAACTGTTGTGTTTTATTTTTTGTTTCCAGAAAACCTAACAGATTTTTTTTTGTTTCATGTAATGTAGCGGTTCGGCAATTTTATTCAGGTAACCACTTCAAGTTTTTACTAACTTTTTTTAGAAAAATCTTCAATACTGGAAAGATTGCTGACTCCGAGGATGATATTGTTCTTTTATTTGTTTGAGAATACAATTATGTTCTCTAATGGTTGGAAATTGTAACTAATACTGAAATTTTGACGTTAATTAGCCTTCTAATTCAACCTTTACCAATAAAAAATAATCATATTTATCTCTAGGTCTAATAACATTAGCTTAAAAAATATAAACGTATAATATACTAAGTAAGGGTTAGGTATGTAGGCGCCAAGTTATGATAAGTTATTATAAGCAAGTCTGTTTTAACCCTACCGCTATAAAATACATCATGTATCTATCGTATGATTACACATTTCAGAAAAAATTCACGACACCTAGTTGGTAAAATGTATGAAAAGAATATGCCTTGATTGTAGACGTACACTTAATAAAAAAATATACTTCCTTCTTTTTTTTCGTCGGACAAAAATATATTGTTTTCATGCATACATCAGGACACATCAAACTTTATTTTCAGTGCCATGTCTAGAAATTGTAATTTAAAAGACGCAAATGCTTTCCGCGGCGCGAACCTCAGTCCCGACTACACGTGGCAGGCAAATCGAATCAGGCGCAGATTGGCTCGGCATTGCCAATTGCTTCCTGCCTTTAATTGCATTGCTAGCGCCGCCGCGTCTGATCCACCTAATGTGGTTATGGCTATGCAAAGCTCAGCTACATGAATGTGTTTTTGTTATCAAATTCAGTTACAGTGCTACAATTATGGAATCAGTCGTCTTTTATTTTAGACATGAGTAGTTCGCGAATGAATGATTCATTCAAATGAAGTACTTCACTTGGTGTCACTCTTTCGTTCACTAGTTCAGTTCGGAGGCTCTAGTATAAGTTTTACCGAAACAAAACTTTACGATCGCGTTTGCGTTTTACTCTCAATTTGTATGGGATTTGACAGCTAAACGCAAACGCGGTCGTAACATTTTCGGTAAAACTTATACAAGAGCCTCGGATTGATATACTTCAATACTTCAGTCATATCATTTAGAAAATTGGTAGTTAATTCTGCCTATTGATCATTGAATATGATTCGATTCGATGATATGAGTGATTTAATGTTATTTTAATTTTAAATACGGCAAGTAACTCAATAGTTCATTGAAAGACACGCGTACGACTGATATGATATACTCAATCTATCAATCTATATCAACAGATATAGATGCACCTCTATAGCTACTGAACTAAATTGAACTAGTGAACTAAAAGAGTGATATACTTCACAGCGAACGAAAGATGCATATCAATCTTTTCTTTTTAGTGACACATTTTGCGCATGACTATTTTAATTTAGTTCATTGTAAAAGGTGGGTGTGCTTGGTTCACTTTGATTTAGGGAATCCATGCATCACAGTTAATTAACAACAATGTGGACGTGAAAATATCAGAGCTGTACGAATGCATAAATTTCGTCTAGGTAACTCAACAGCCTTTTGTAGGAGTGCTCGCGAGTAAAATGACGTAAATAAAGTAAAATAAAATAAATAAATAATAACGCCCTTATTCATAAAACTTAAAATGCCTCTGCTAAATAAAATGTGCTCTGTCCCATTCTTACGCACACAAATGTCAAAGTGACAGATAAAGACAAACGAACTTTAACGGCATTTTAGTTAAAATAGGCTTGAAGTACGTTTATATGAATACGGCCGTAAATGTTTATTTTCTTTTTTTACATGCTTGTAGCTATAGATAGGTACAAATCTGCCAAACAGTGCGGTATGTTTGTCACTAGCTGTAGTTGTGTGTTGTGTGCAGGGAAGAGCTAAAAAAACATAAAAATACGATTTAAATAGAAGCGTCGGCACGACTCAGCCTATTTCTTCAAATGTTGCCACAATTTCGTTACACGCAAATCTCGCCCGCAGCATCAAATCTAATCGCTGAAGAAATCGACTGTTTATCATCACACCATCGTATCTGACAGCTTCTGTTCTTCAATATGTGAACTCTATTTTTTAAGGGACATGGTTGGAATTGTGTTTACAAATTGGATCACGTACGAGGCTGGTGGAGTAGGATGAGAAATTGGCTGTGCTGGATTGGCAATCTCCCGCGAGTGAGATTGGCTCAATCGATGTCTATTCACATATACGTTATATTCTACATTTGATTTGTCACGTGTATATCTGATTTGTTATACGAAGTCACGCGTCGGCTGTTGTGTTGTTAAATTAACTGTCAAATATTACATTCAGCTTAACTCGTATCCTCTCGACCATAGAAGGAAATCTACTTAGTTGTTAGGTGCCGCAGGGTCGCGTTCTTGAGCCTACACTTTTTCTAATCTAATTGTATACTAATATTATAGAGGAACATTCTTTGAGTTTGTAAGTTTGTATGTAATGGGTAATCACAGGAACGGCTGACGCGAGACAGCGCTCGTCAGGACAATCCAACTGGCATTTTTCCATACAATTTGGCGTTTAGATCTACCTAACGTGCGTACAATGCGTTACGTGATCGACGTGCTGATTACAAAAAAAAATATTTTACTTGTGTATAGAATGAAATTTCTGGTTAAAGGCTATATTTCATCCCGCGGGTTTGTCTGCGTTCTTGGCAATACGCGAGCGAAGCCACGCGGGCAGCTAGTATAAGTTATTAAAGTAATCTTTGCCTTCACACACTAAGGATTGTTGTCCTGTGTATTTGTGCAATTCCAGTAAGAATGTAAGCGTCGTGAGTGTGTCCTTTACAAATGCTGACCTTTGTAAGGCGACCTATTCACGGCGGTCAGCGCGTGTGAATGGCTCATTCAAACACTAGGGACTCGGGACGTGTCGTCCACAAACGTTTTTGTTTGTCCAGTTGCCATCACATACGTGGTTATTTTTAAGAATTGGCCACAATAAGTAGCTTATAGTAGCATGACCTACGATTCAGAAGGTCCCAGTATAGAAACCGGGTTTTTGGAGCAAGATCAATCTTTAAGACGATGAGCACAAGGTACCTGAGTCTCTGTTTATATTTTATGTATTTAGTTAAATGTATGTATAAATATCGTCGCCGGGTGCCCATAACACAAGCGTTATTGAGCTAACTTCGGGACTAGATCGATTTTTGTAAATTTGTCCCCTAATAGGTATTTCTTTTCTTCTGAGTGATATTGTTATAACCGTGCTGATCACTCAAAATAAATTAATAGTGCACGGATGTCTGGATTTAACATCGTGCAAATGAAGCTATGTAGTTGTAAAAATCTGCGACGCCAAATGTGATGGTTGTCGCGGAGGGCGAGCCACACATATCCTTCTGGAGCGAAGGTTTCCATCAGGCTAACTCAGGGGTATAGAAGGGAATGTCCACTAGGTAAGATAGAAACACGGATTGACTGTTCTAGAAATATGGGTCTTTTATGCCCTTTATTGAGAAATGAAACCTTAACTAACACTGGCTCTAAATCGGGGTGCTGTGCCCCGGCAAGATATAAGGCAAGACTCTTTCCTAGCCCGGTCGCTGGCTCTACATATGGGTCGTATGAACTACTATCATACGCACAAAGAAGCAAAAAAGTTGTTGGAGATTTTTGAAATCGTCTTAATATAAAACTATTGGCTCTGTGCGCGATCCTGTCTTTTTATTTTTTTTAAACCTGAATCGACAAAAAATCTTTACAAATCTATCGAATCGGTTAAGAAATGCGACCTGTAGAGGAAGGAAGCCGGACAGATGCGTGCCATTCGAACGCATTTACGCCCAAGCTGAGAAGGAGAACGTAGTTCTCTTTGCTCGCTCGTTAAACAACATTGGCTCTCTATCTGAAACCCTGCCAACTCACGACAATTGACAGAACAGGAAACCTTGCGGCATGTTTTCACAATTTTATATCTTGTTTTACTGATGTTATCTCGATAGGTACATATAAATCTTGGATAGCTAAATCATAACCATTCTTCGAAAAGATACAAAATGATTTTAAATAGGTTTTTGGTGCACGCCACCCGGTGTTATAAAATGTAACGAAAATACATGAAAAATATTTTAGTAGATCGGAGTTATTGAGGTCGGATGAATCCTATCAGACAGAGTGTCACGTCTGCTGTTACCTATGTAAAGTGGATAAACCTTAACTTTTTGACGCATTCGTAAAGTGTACAAATGCAGACATAGTACACACACACGTCAACCACCTAATTAAACCCCCACCCAACGGAAACATTTAAAAATCCCCACCGTCCGACCAATAATGTATGCGCTAACACGGATCCGCCCCCGACCCAACTTAAGCCTTAATTGTTATGAATTAGGGTTGGTTTTCGAGTGGAGCCCTGGAGGGGTATAATTGAGGCTCGGCAAGCCTCTTGCGTTGCCACTTTGAGCACATAATAACAAACGTGGCGTGTTTATGTTTATACTTGTTTGCGTGTTCGTTGTTTATGCTTGGAAGTGTAAGAAAGCGGAACAGCCTAGCTAGGATATAATTAAGGAGAAAGCCGTTTTTTCAAAAAGTTTTAGTATCACTGTCCATTACATACCAACTAATTGACAGCACATGCAGTATCTACGAAACTATTTCGTGTTATAGAAACTTATACCTACATACTTTCATACTTAGGTAGGTTGTACATAAAATTACGCCGATATTCCGAAAAGAACCCTTAAAAAATTAGGCACTAAATGTAGGTTTAAATATCACGAAAAAAACATACTCTGTCTGTTTTATATAAATATAAATAATAACATTATTTATTTTTTGGTGTCATACAAGTCATGGGTTATAACCCAACTTCTAAAAAAAGGGTAATGTTTTTTGACTGCGCTGCGATTTAGCTATCCTCTGCCCAACATCCCAACCCTCAGTCGAGGGTGCGGGGCGAAGGGTGGATTCGTGAATTCAGAAAATTTCACCATTTTCTATTACGCCACGAAGTCAGGGACTTTATTTTATGCTATTATAATTGGATTTTTGCATATCGGATTATTTTTCAAACCTGTTTGAAAGTAAAGTTCCTTTGAAGTTATAATTGAATTATGTAACAGTTACAGAAAATAATATGAATTCTGTTGTAGCCAATAATTTGCGAAACACATTTCCTGTAGATATTTTACCCGAGATGTTTAGCGAAATTCGACATTTGTCTTTGGCTTCGCTAATCTTGTAATTCGATGAACGGCGTTTTGAGTAGGTATACTGCCGGCCACCCCAGCATTCTCTTTGAAAGTTTATTCAATACATAAATCAAAAACGATGATGATGATGATAAATCAAAAGCCGGAAAAAACAAGTTTCTCTAACATGCAATGAAATATTGACGTTGTGTTCTTTATAATGGGCTCGAAGTGTCAGTTTCGTGCGCAGCGAGACGAGATACCCGTAATGGTATTTAATACAAAATTGGAAGCCTAGGCCGGCAAGATGGTCTTTTTTAATTTCCATTCCACAATTAGTGGCACAGGATCACGGCGTTCAGCCATGAAAATTAAAGTTTGATTTCTTGGAGTTTTTTTTAATTTATTTCATTGCATGTTTGAGAAAAGCACTATACATACCTCGGCGTGAAAAGAGGTTGCCAGCCTCATCATAATTATCCGACCTCGCTACGCTCGGCCGTCTACATGTACTCGGCCGGCAACCCCTTACTTCCTGGCATCTGTAGTAATGTACTATTACATCTTAGGTATAGTCGCCATCAGATATATCTGAGCGGCCAAAGTGCTCACAAATATCTGAACACGTCTCTAGTACCTCGACAATAGAGACGTGTTCAGATATTTGTGAGCACTTTGGCCGCTCAGATATATCTGATGGCGGCTGTAACATCATGTTGTCCTCGGCTTCCGGGATTATCACGTGGCGTGCACCTAATACACAATATACCCTACGCCTCAAAATCCGTTCAAATTGTTTTATTTGGACGCGACACATATTTATTTATTAACTTTCGTTTTTGTCATTTTTATCCCACATTTATGCTAAAAGTGGCACTACAACACAAGATGTATGTGCGCTGGCTACCCCTTTTAGGGATAAAGGCGTGAATGTATGCATGTATGAAATATTAAACAGTAGATAATATCCCCAGACGAGTCGGCGTATCTGTTTCCGATGAACTAGTAGGCTAGGAACAGAGAAGTGCAAAGATATGCCTCGCTTGCTCATAAATATGTCCCATCGCTCTTACGTCAGCGGATTAAGGTTTTGGTAGGTACCTTACCTACATATTTATGAGAGCATTGAATCGATACATATATTTGAACTTGACTGTATGGTCTCTTTCACGTGGACATAGGTACAGTTCTCAGGGGATTAATTTATTTTACCACTAGCTTCTGCCCGCGACTCCGTCCGCGTGGAACTCGTTTATATCGTAGCTCCATACAAACTTTCACCCCCCATTGAATCCCCTATGTCCTTCGTAGGGACTCAAACTATCTCTATACCAAATTTCATCCAAATCGGTTCAGTGGTTTAAGCGTGAAGAGGCAACAGAGAGACAGTCGGACATACCTTCGCATTTATAATACTAGTATGATGTATAGTATGGATCAAATCGTAATAGTAAGCCTAGAATCAACGTGCCGATCGCTGGAGTAATAAACCATTACGCCGGACCTCTAGAGTTAATCACGAGTGCGAGTGAGAGACCCGAACCGACTTACCATTAAACAAACAAAATATCAAACACCTCAGTGATTTTAATTTCTGCCACTACCTATTATCGTTCGATCTACCCACTACCTATTATATATCAGTCGATAGACGTCCACTGCTGGACATAGGCCTCCCCCAAAGAGTGCCACAATGACTGGTCCTGCGCCACCCGCATCCAACGGACTACCGCGACGTTTACCAGGGGGGCTAGCACAACTGACACTGCGTCGCGACGCGAGTCGAAAAAGTTCTGCCCTCCTCTTTCTAATGTACACAGTGCGAGTGAGACAGGAGACGCTCAGTCGCGCGTGAAGCGACTTGTCAGCAAGTTGTGCTAGACGTACAGGACAAGTAACTACCCTATTATTATTATTATTGTGTTATTGTGGGCCTTTATATGCCGCTTCGACCAGCAGGTGATCTATTGTGGCAGCCCTTTGTTTATATTTCACCGTTTAGTCCCGTTGCCTCTAAGAAGTTCCAGATTCTTTGGGCGGTGATATGTTGTACCTCTTCTGGGTGCACTACGTGCCGCCCTAGGTAGATACTTCTTTTGTGCATGAGTGGTCCGCAGGAGCAGAGAATATGCATTGCTGTTTCCTCCGTCTCCTGGCAGAACCTGCAAGTTGCGTCCTGTTTCATACCCATTTGAAACAGGTGCTTGTTTAATTTGCAATGTCCTGTCAGAATTCTCGTTACTGCGCAGGTTTTGTGCCTTCTGAGTTGCAGTAGCTCTTTAGACAGTTTGTTATTGTATCCTTTAATCAAGGCTTTAGCATGTTTTTGTCCTTTGGCGAACTTCCACAGCTTTATTGCCTCTGATTTTTCTGTGTTGTGTAGCAGAGAATATGCTTTCCGTTTTGTGATACCACAGAACGGTTCTGGGCCGACCAGGGTTGTGTCCGCGCCCTTCCTTGCAAGTTCATCTGCTTTTTCATTCCCAACTATGTCGGAATGTCCTGGTACCCATCTAAGTATGACTTTGTTGGTATTGGCCAGGGTGTTTAAATTGTTTTTACAGTTCTGGACTAGTTTAGAGTAGGACTCTAGGGATTCTAGTGCCAGCAGAGCAGCTTGGCTGTCTGAGTTGATGTAGATGTATTGGTTTCTTAGGTTTCTCTCGAGATTGATCTCCACGCATTTATTTATTGCGAAGAGTTCAGCCTGATAGATTGAGGCCTCTTTCCCCATGCTGACGCTAGCTTTGAGCTTCGGCCTCTCACCGTAGATACCACATCCAACATCATCACCCTTTTTTGATCCATCCGTGTACCACACGTGGCTTCCCTCCTTAAAGTCCATTTGGTCGTTTAGCCATTTGTCTCTCGGAGGTATTTCCACTGTGTACAGTTTGGTGAATTTGCATTCCACGTAGGTGTCGTCAGTGGGCATGCTTAGTTTTTTGTTATCAAAGACAAGGGCCTCTAGTTTGGTAAGCGCTTGGGAGCGCCATTTTGGCCTTGTTAGTGTGCATATCCTATAGATGCACTGCTTCGCCTCCTTTTGCACATGCAGGTGGAGTGGCGTTAGATCGAGCAGTGCATCCAAGGCTGCCCCCGGTGTTGAGCATAAAGCTCCTGTTGCTGTTAAGCAAGCTGTACGCTGTAGACTGCTTAACTTTGTGATGGCTGTCTTTTGGTTGGCTTTGTTACACCATACTGCAGAGGCGTATGTGATTACAGGCCTCACTACCGCTGTGTAAAGCCACAAAGCAATTTTGGGTCTTATACCCCATCTTGCTCCTGCCATTCGACAGCAAGTCCACATGGCCATTTTTGCTTTGTGTATTATGCTATTCAAATGAGCGTTCCAAGTTAGCCTTTGGTCAAAGGTAACCCCTAGGTACTTGACCTCATTTGAGTATGTTATTTCCTGTCCATTCAGTTTTAGTTTGGCGAGCTTGTCTAGTTTCCTTTTTTTTGTAAAGGGCACTAGTACTGTTTTGCTCGCATTGATGGACAGGTCATTCTCTTTGCACCATTTATTTATGGTGTTAAGCGCTCCTTGCATTAAGTTCGAGATTGTGTGGAGGCACGGACCTTTGATTATGACTACAAGGTCGTCGGCATATCCTTGTGTGTCATAGTCTAGGTCCTTCATAGTTGCCAGGAGTTGGTCCACTGCTAGGGTCCATAGTAGTGGGGATAGTACGCCTCCTTGTGGACATCCTCTTGTGGTGTAGAATGTATGCTCAATTGCATTGAGGGTCAGAGTGACTATTCTATTTGAAAGCATGCTCTGGATCCATCTGATGGTGCTTTCGTCCACGCCCTTTGATGCCAATCCCTTGAGGATAGTTTCTGTGGGTGTGTTGTCGAAGGCACCCTCGATGTCAAGGAAAGCACATAGAGCTGTTTGCTTGTCCTCTAGGGTTTTTTGCACTTTGTCGACCAGATCAAGTAGTGCAGTTTCCGTAGATTTCCCCTTTTGGTAAGCATGTTGGCTCAGACTCAGTGGTCTGGCTACCAGATATTTCGCTCTAATGTGCTGATCAATGACTCTTTCCATCGTTTTAAGTAAGAACGACGATAGACTAATTGGTCTGAAGGATTTAGGCTGTGAGTAGTCCTTTTTCCCTGCTTTTGGTATGAAGCGTACCTTGACTCTAGTCCATTGTTCTGGTATGGTCCTCCAAGCAAAGCTAGCTCGGAATATTCTTACCAGGTGCGGAGTGATTAGGTTTTGTCCTTGCTGTAGTAATGCAGGAAAGATACCATCTTCTCCCGCCGATTTAAATGGATCAAATTTTTTCAGTGCCCATATAACTTGGTTTGGTCTGAAGATATTTGCAGCCAAATTCCAGTCGTTGTTGTGTGCCCTCCGGGCTTGTGTGCTCCTTTGGGTGCATAGCTGAATATCACTGGTGGGGTACGAACCTGGGAAGTGGATGGTTCTAAGCAAGTCCATTGTTTCCACCTCCGTGGTCGTAAAGCTGCCATTAGGCTTTTTAAGTAGGCCTAGGTAATTGGTTGGTGTCTTGGAGAGGATTTTGTGAATTCTCGCTCCTTTATGTGTTTGGGCGATCTCTTCACAGAACCTCCGCCAAGACCTCCTTTTGGCTTTTCTGATCTGTTTGTTATATTCAGTCAGTGCTCTACCGTACCTTTCCCACTCGTTTGGTCTGGTTGAGTGATTGAATATGCGACGGGTGGACACACGGAGCTTTTCCAGCCTTTTGTTCCACCATGTCGTTGTGTAATGTGTGTTTGATTCTCGCAATGGGCAGCTCAGTTCGTAGGCCTTATAGATACCTTTGGAGAGTTGGTTTACTGCTATATTGAGGGAATCTGGATTTTTGACATATTTTGGGATATCCTTTAGATGGTCCTCCAGGTGAGCCTTGTAGGCTTCCCAGGAAGTTTCTTTTGGATTTCTTCGTGTTTGTGGTTCCATATCTAACGGGCCCTTTACACTAAATATAATATGTTTGTGGTCCGACATTGAGTTCTCGCAACTAACGTGCCAGTTACTTAGGCAGTTTGCTGCCTTTTCAGTTGCAAAAGTTATGTCTAATACTTCTTGTCTTGCCCTGGTCACGAAGGTTGGCGTGTTGCCCCTATTTAACAGGTGTAGACAGTTGGTAAAAATAAATTCTGAGAGTAACTCACCCCTTTTGTTGATGCCGGTGCTCCCCCAGATGGTGTGATGAGCGTTTGCGTCGCAGCCCACAATCAGTTCTGCCTTTTGTGCTTCAGCGTACTCTACAACTTTAGCCAGTTCTTCTGTGGGGTCATGTTTCTCTCCGGGCAGGTAGGCGGAACAAATCAACACCTTTTGTGAGCCCTTTCCTTTGAGATCAACATACGCAGCAACAAGATCATCGCTGCATAGTTCTGTAACAGGCAAGAAATTCATACTTTTGTTAAACACGATGCAGGCCCTTGGTTTGGATCCTTTTTCGTGTATTAATACCTTACCTGCTTTGTTAAGTCCTGTTCCCATGGTTTTGGTGTTGATCCATGGTTCTTGTATGAGGGCGATGTTTAGGCCATTTTCGCCGAAAAGTTTTTCTACGACCGCTGTGGCCGCGATGGCATGGTGTAGGTTGGCCTGCAGAAACGTCACCCCCCCGTGTGCTGCGTCTTTATTGGCCCCGGCGCTGGGAGTGGGCCTGCCCCTGCCGGCCCCCTCTTCCTCTACCCCTGGAGCGGTTGGAGCCCCTATTGTCCCCCCTGTTGGTGGGAAACCGCCGTGTTCCCGATGTACCCGCTGTAGGATGGGATGCAGGGTTGGGAGGGACTGCCCGTTTAGGTCCCGGAAGGACCTTTCGGGCGGGTGTGTGGTTGGGGTCCCTCGACGTTGACGGGTTTTGCGGTGGTGGGGTTGGGGATGTGTTGAGTTCCGGCTGTTGGGTCTTTGGTGTACCCTTTAGCCGAAACTGGACCTTACGGAAGCCTAGGCTTGCCTTTAGGTCCATCTTTCGGAGATTCTCCACTGACTGGTCGTCTAGGGCTACGGTCAGCATGACCCCGCCTTTCTCGACCTTTGTGTGGAGAATCTTCCAATACTTTGTGTACAGCCCGAAGTTCTGTGCACAAAGTAGCGACAGTGACATTTTCACGTCGGAGTCGCGTAGGTCAGGGATGAACACCATCCCTATGTTAGGCTTTGGAAGCTCGTTTTCGGGTATGACCCTGAGGTTGGCTTCTGGCCATGGCTTGAGGGATGGTGTCGTCTCTTCAAGCCAGGCTTTGGACCGCTGGTCCTCGCACGTGATGAGCAACCAGCCTGGCTTGTGCGCGTAACCTACGAATTTAGGTCCTTCGGCCATCTTCAGAGTCGAGATCTTCTGCAGGATGGTGTAGCAGAGAGACTCCAGTTGAGTGTCCGACATCGGACTGGAGTCCTTGATCCCGACCCTGATTTGGCTCAGGACCTCGCTGTAGGCCTGCGCTTGTTAGGGTTGGGTTATGGGTTGGGTTGGGGGGGTTTCACTCACCCTCGGGTTTTTGGGTAGGTTACCCTGCGGTGATTCCTCCTCCGAGCGGAGCCGTTTGACCGGCTTTTGCCCGGGTTTGGATTGTGAGCCCCCAAACTTGTAGCCCATCTTTTTGAGCTCCGCAAAGCTCTTTACGGACAGTTTTAAAGCCTCTTCGTGCTTCAGTCCCAGTCCCACTAGAGCTTTGTAGCGGCCTCGCGTGGAGCCTCCCAATTTCTTGTGAGGCTTGTCGGTGAGTGGATTCTCCGTTGGTGGGTTAGGTCGTTCAACGTCCTTTTCCACCGTGTCGGCGCTATCCACCACCTCCATTGCTTGCTCTGACATTTGGGCGGTTTGGTCCGCGCATACTGTCAGAGGCAGTAGTTCCTGGCATAGGTCTTCCAGGGTACCTTCAATTTTTTTATTTTGTTCTTCCATGTGAATCCCACGAGAAGCTAGGGAAATTGGGTCCGTTCCAGCAGAGCCCCGCTTGCTGGAATAAGGCAAAGGTTCTCCTCGAGGTTGCCCGGTATCGAGGGTCCACCGTTAGCGACTGAGCTCCCCCTCAGTCACGCATCTCTCGGCACGGTAGGTCACACCTGTAGATTGGGGTTTTTGGGGTTGAGGTTGTCTCCTCCGGGAAAGGGTGTGGGTGGGGACCAAAGGAGTGTGAAAGGATGGTGATGGTGGAGGGATGGGATGTTTGGAGTGACAGGATGTAGGGTTGGGAGTACCTGTAGGGCGGGAGTGCCGGTCCAGGTATCGTCTCTCATACTTTGCTGTCTCAGATCCGGGGTAGGTGGTAAATAGTGTGACGCCCGTTCTCGATCTTCGACATTTCCAGGGTGCACGACCCACGCGCTGGTGGGTTCGCCTCAGGTCTGTACGTCGGCAGTGCCTGAGGCGACGGGGACGTGTATGAGCAGACTTGGGGAGGCGAATCGATAGCCCTGCGTCACATACCAGGACGTATTCACCCCCCCCGCACCCCTAACTACCCTAACACTACCTAAAAGTATTACTGACCTTAATCGCGATTCGCAACAACAGCTAGTGTGACCAATCGCCCGCGCGGACAGTCCCGTGACGAATCACCACATGCGTAACGTCGGGAACTGCAGAAAGAAAACGTCACAACTTCATACTAGTTCCTAAAAGACACGATATTTTGGTTTTAGGCTTCAAGTGACGTTGACAACGTTATTAAATTATTATTTCAAATTGAGTTATACTCTGGCATATGCGAGCTAATTGTTTTGTTAATAGCGGGATTTGTTGTTGCATTTTTTTATGTCTTACTGCAGGTGAAATGGTATATAATATTTTTTTGATAATCATTATTTGAGAATATTTTAACTTTTAGAGCGTTCCAATATGTTCGTACTCGACGTTTTTAAGGTGTCTGATTTTCGGATTATAATTAAAACTTCCTGAAAGGTATAAAGGCCGGAATAAAGTAAAAAAAATGCTATAGAAATGATTATAAACAAAATTCGAGTTTACAAGTGTAACTGCATTTTTTGCCTCAAACTATTTTCAAAAGCATATTTCGTATTTCGGTTCCTTTAATCTACTATCTACACTGGTTAAATTAATTCAGGTTTTTTTCATTAGTGTAATTAATATTATATTATTAGCACTTTTAATCCAATCCCTGTCGCTGTAGAAGTTTTATTTTTTGTATACCGTCAAATGCTGCAATGTTATACGAGTATATAAAGCTTAAGTTTGCTTATTTTAAATACTGCATTATATCTTATGTAGGTACCTACCGGTTTTTGCGAGCAACTGCTAGATACAACCCACCACCATTACCATTAATATCATCACCGTAAATCTAGGTTTTTTAGGTAGACAAAGTTAGCTTGTTAGTATTTGACGGTACTTAGTCTTTTCATTGTATGTTTACTTTTATTAGTATATGTCACCAGCGCGAAATGCTCCTCGTCAACCTACTAATCGATGCCATCTGTACACTTCCCCTCATTATCGCATTAAACCGTGAATGTCCGACACATTATCATCTAACCCTTTGGCCACCCCAGTCCGGTTCGTCACGCCTCGTGTTGTTACGGCCCTGTTGTCTGACACGACGTGGCGTTAGACGGTTAAATTGTTAATCGATATCAATGTCAGGGAGTTTTGAAGGTCCGGTGTATACTTACGCTAGTTTTAGTTGGCTTAAAGTAGGCCAAAAGTAATTTGTTCTTCTTCTTCGCGTCGAGGTTCCTCAAATACCCTTATTATCCCTATGCCCAATGGACAGCTCTGGCAGTCGCGTACAGTAATTTGTTAAGTTAGTGTAATGAAATCTTAATCTAATGTGGTTTAGTTTGTAGTTAGGTTAGGTTAGGTTAAGGTTAGGTTAATAGGGTTTGAAGTTAATTCGGCAAAAAAGAGGGTCCAATGTGTAACGGAATCCAAGTTCCTCAAAGGATACGAACAAGTATAACGCAAAGATGTGAAAAAATACCTAATCAAAGCATATTAATGCGTACGATGAAACAACGACCCAATATAAACCTTGCATTTATCAGTTCAGGCCATTTTCGACCCCCCTATAACTTCGTTCTGGATAAAACTAGAAGCCTGAACCAAGCAGGCATTGTATAAACAGGGTTTATTTCAAATTTCGTTCTATTTGAACTATTAGTTTAAGAATTATAACTAGTCAAAGTTTCTTAATATTGTCACTCACTCAATCACTCACTGACTGACTCACCGATCATCAAACTCTAAGGCACTTCTAGCAGCCATTAGAAGCTTCAAATTTAGAATGCAATTAGTGTTTATTGTATAAATCACGGAAAAACTAAAATATTTTGAAATTCCGATCCAGTTTTCTAGATACAAAACTAGCTAGGTAGGTACATAAATTCCCATATAAATAAATATATAGGATTACAAAGTTACATTTGCAAATAATATGGGTCAAAAAATTTGCAATTGCAAAAAATGCATTCATAATTTGTATGTATAATTTGTAATATTAACACAATAACCTACAAAAAGAAGTGAGATCCCATAAAAAAGATTCCATGTAAAAAAGAGGCCAAGTCTCGAAGCTCTTCCACCGTAAAAAGTTGTGAGATATTTCGGAGCGACAAGTACGACACTACAAATAATCAAACCCCCTAAACCAGGATTTCCCTCTGACAGCGAACACAGATACCGGATCAAGCTGACTCTTTGGCAGCAAACTAACCGAAGATGACCTTAGGCAGTCTGCATCTGCTACTGCAGTCTGACTTAACTACTGTAATCCAATGATTTCACGGGGAAGTGGTCTGCCGCAGCCGCCGCAGGCCTTGTCCGGTTCGGGATTGTGCAGAGTGAAATGAGTGGTTTCTCTTAGGACTATGTTGGAATCAGATTACTTATTGCAGATCTGACCACAGGTCTTTATTGTTCGAATTCAGAAGTCTACATTTTTGGACCAGACCGTTAAGCTGCTGCCAGATATCAATATCTGGGTAGGTTGATACTGTGTGCTAATCTTGCGCGACTAGCAAAAATTTCATCATTCCATAATCGCAGCCAGCACACTTTCAAATCAATGAATCCCGCAAGCTTCCCTGTGGCAACAATACCTGAAGGGGAACTTGTTTCCATCTTCGCCCCAGGTCGAACCCGCTACAATCGAGCGACAATCCTCCGTAAGTGGATTAGAGGTAGTTTAGGGCTCGGCTTAAGGGCTTAGGAGGCTGATGTTGCGAGAGAATTTGTTTTTTTGTTTTGTAATGTGCATCTTCATATTGTCTGTACAAGGGCAATTCCCAGAAAATTTCAACCGCCCTCCTCATGTTTGTTTTTTTTTTTTGTTTTTTTGGTAGGAGTCAGTAGCACTATCAAATAAACGTGAAAAGTGCCTACTGAAATAGCCAGCCGCGACTGACGATGCGGAAAAGGAAGTATGACCATTGATTGATTTTGAGGTAGTTCTTGGCTCAATTTTAACATTTTGTGATTCTAAAAGATATTTCTAAATATTTATAATAATATGGTCGATATAGGTGCCCTAATTCTAAAGAAAGTACATGTATATATATATATATATATATATATGTAGCGAAGTATAATCTATATAAAGAAGAACTGAACAGACGTGCGTTTGTCTGCAGGAGTGTCGTCGCTGGAGGCCGCGAAAGACTTCACCGTCGACGGCCTCACGGGCTACAACGGGAAGAAGAAGAAGAAAAAACGCCGTCACAGGTAACTACACAACCACCGTCATTGCCAGTACTATAAATACTAATATCCAAGTATAAGCACCTGGGGAAACCCGTCCACTTTGTGAAGCTTTGACGTAGTTACGTCAGTTGCTCATTCCCTTCTTTCTAAATTCTGCCTGTAAGTGGTTGACAAAAGTGATGGTGATTCATTTAGTTGTTTGGTTGGAGGCTTCGACATGTATTCTCATAGCTGCAATTAACTCTCCAAAAGCTGGAGAAGTTAATTTTGAAACTAAAAAATGCACATAGAGGCGCCTCTATATCAATTTAAAATGTACTCTGTAACTGTAGCCGTTAAATTACCTACCGAGCTTCCCTCACTTAACATTTTCAGTGCCAGAGACCTGCTAGGTGGGCTCTGCTCTAAGCGCTTTCCTCTACAAACGGTTTTTTGCATGTTATCGACTATGGAGCCGTTAGCATTGAATGTGTTAACATTCTCCCAACTTTGGACACTTGACATCAAGCCTGTATTGTGTTGCAGCCGCACGATCTTCACGTCATACCAACTGGACGAGCTCGAGAAGGCTTTCAAGGACGCACACTACCCAGACGTCTACGCACGCGAGATGCTATCCCTCAAAACCGACCTTCCTGAAGACCGCATCCAGGTCAGTCTTTATATATAAACCCTGTATTTCGCCTTTGAGAGAAATAATGTTTTGTGATAGGAAAGTAGAAGCGGCATTTAGTGACTTGCAGGCGTGGTGGCCAACGCCTTATTGTCAACAAATCAGCTTATAAGTAGTCTCACGACTGATCGTCGACTAACCGCACGCCTGCTCCAAGCAAGACTTTCGAGACGCAACAGACAGGGCGATAAGAGTCGCCACCTTCTGGTCCCGCACAGTCTGAAACCATCGAAACGAGAAGAAGAAGAAGTTGATTAACCAAGGAAAAAGCCTTCGAGCCTTCGCCTTTGAGCTCTAGCTTACCATGTAGTATTAACGACACGAGAAAGCTTTACTTTACTTTCGACCTCTTTCTTTCATGCTATTTATGGCTAGCTTTTATCGATAAAAGAAAAAGAAAGGAGGAAGGAAGGCCTGATAAAAGAAGAAACATACTAAAGTTTTTTTAACAAGTAGCAGTTTCTTTACTAATTGCCATTGCTTAGACCTACATGCGAGTCCATATCATACACTCGTTTCAAGAAAGTATATCTTAGTAACAACCTTCGAAACAGGTATTCACAAAGGCGCGATTCTGAAATACTTTTTTCTGATACACCGTCAATTGCTGTTAACCATTTCAATTAATCAAGCAGAACACGCTCAATAAGTCAAACTAAAACCTGCGTCTGTTATAAAGACGCAGGTTTTGGTTTGACCTATTGCCAGAAACTGTACGCTGCACAGATACCGCTATAGCCCATCATACAATCGCAGTAGTTTTATCCTCGTCACATGGATTAACTACTTACATTTAAACGATACTGTCATGATATTACCATTCCGAATAACAAACTCCAAATCTCAAGAAATCCAAAGCGCATTAAAACCGTCAACAAATCCTTGACAAAAGGCATTATCGACGTCAATTGGGGATGAAGGTAACCTGACGCTGTTTTTTGCTCTTGAGTTCGAGGGTGAGCGGGTTTTGTGACGCGTGATTCTGTTTCGCCAACGAACGGCCCACTGCCAACCTTCTTGTAGGGTGCGCATGGCTTTAGTAAGATATTCGTGGGTTTTCTAATTAATGTAATATCACAGCGGTACAAATCTAAGTAAACGTGGTCCTCGCTCAACCGTTTTACGCCTTTATTTTAAAGTGTTGTTGATAGGCTCCTGAATTCATACATACTTTTACACGAGCCGACTGCAAGTGATTGGAAATCATTGGTGAATATGGTAGGTACTTGCGTGTCGCTTTGTTTTCGATAGGTGGAGCGACATCGACAACACGAACAGAGATATTTGTATGTCTTTCAGTTGATCGTCTCAGCACATTAATAGTAGGTAGGTATCTACTCCTGGACCTAACCTCTACTTATTACCTATCCTGTATAATGCTCCTACTGTATCACCGGGCTACAAGCAAAAACATTAAGATAAAACTTATGCTATGCCAAATCAACTGGCGTTTCCTAGTCAACTTAAAAAAAATGAGGACTAGCCGTACCCACTACTGAAATCGTAGTCACCACTCGCAACCCCGTAGACACACGACACCGACGCAACAAGATCTGCGCAAGATTCGCGGAAGGAAGCGATTTGCGAGTGATTGACTACCATTGTGCGGTAATTCGTCGATGGCAACACAATAGCTCGAGACGTGTATTGTAGTAAAAGAAAGTACCTACAATCCTGGCGAAATTAAATCTTACACCAAATGTAGTAAAGGTTGACGAGGCATATTTTCGTTTTATTGGAATGAACTTTTTTTAATGGAGTCTTTATAATTCAGTTGGATTGGAAACAAAAAGTGCTTTAGCTAGCACACTACATACAAACGATGCAAATTAGTATGAACTTCTGTCTCATTTCAACAATAGCATGTTTTTGTGACAAATGCTAATGGGTCATAATGGCCTTATTTTAATCCTTCCAGTTAGGTATGTAAACAGATTATAATACTGGTAAATTCCACGCAATAGGTACATTTTATTACATCAAGTACCTACCTATATAAATATTAACAGAAAATCGAATCGAAGTAACAGTTTCCGACATGCTTTAAAATATATATTTTCCAATCTATATACTTACCTATTTAATTTTTGAATATTTGGCAACCTCAAGCACCAGGATTAATACCAATACGGAACCCACGTAGCTAATAACATTGATGCTGGCGACTCTGTCTACTGTATATTCGAGACAAACGTAAGTACTACATTTAAAACGAACTCCATACTACCCGACCAATACAAGAAGGCGAACGAAATGTGTAGCTGTCCTCCGCGCCAGTCCTCTACCTAACTTGGTCGGCTATGGTTATGTTAGTATCCTACTTCCCCGCTAAGTTTCAATCCATTTATTATTGTAAATGCTATTTTAATTAGAGTCGGTAGTTCCGTCCGTTACATGTACCCTCCCTCCCCCCTCGAACACCCTCACCCCCTCCGCATTTATGAAAATTTCATTCCCAACCTTGCAAACAAAACTAGACCCTAATATAAACGCATAAAGCGTACTGCCACTTAATTTTCTTGGTTAGGAAAACTCGCATGCTCAAGCGGAAATCAAGCTTGTTCTTTCAATGTTAGAGTGCATTTTCGGTTTTCGGGGGGTGGTTATGAATGATGGTTGAATTTTCGTCATAATGGTTGGCTAGGGATTAGGTTTCCCGGCGGGTTCCTCAGTAAATAGATCGTTATGCAATCAAACATGCCCCGAGACGCGGGGTAACTTAACTTACATGTTGCAAAACACAATATCTGTATGTTTGAATTAAATTACCTACAGTCTTAAATTCTATATACGCCTCAAACGCTATTTAAAATATTTACTATACTTATTTATAAAAAAATTGCTAAAAACAAACATCTATCACCGCGCCTCTAAAACTTTATTAAGTTTGTCATACGTTTTTACTAACAACTAAGGACATTTTCTGAAATAAATTACTTATTTGAATTTAAAGCGCGTGTAAACCTGTCACGCAGCGGACAGTCCCGTTTCTAGAATGTCCCCGGATTCCCAGTAGGTACCTATTACACCCGGCGAACCCTAAGGACAGCCGTCCAATAACCAATCGATTACGGATTACCGAACGGTAAGCACGCTCGGTCCAATTCGAGACGCGAATCAATTAACTGCAGACAAAGCCGTCGCGATTGAAATGTTCAATACACGCCAAATTAATTATCGCACAGCGCCATCTGTGTGCCGGCCGCGCAACCGTCGCCATGGTAACCGCGCCCTGATTGGCCACTTCTACCCCCCCACCGCACAACAGAACGGCAGAAGTACCGGGTCAAAACAATCAAATCTCAACCGAAACTAGTTTACATAAGGTTTACTTTCGACTGGGTTATTTAAGCGCTTGGCGCGCCAGTGTGTTTGCGAGTTGTTTTATTAGCTCCGCCCTTCTTAGCGGCATGGCGGCCGGTTTTGTCTTGGGTCGTCTTTTTACGTCGGGTTTCCGTGGCGTGCACACATTTGTAGGCCGTGTGTACTTACGTGTATTGTTCTTTTACGTCGGCGTTAGGTGTCGGTGGGAATGACGTTGTCTTGTGACGTGTAATTGTGTAGGGTGACCACTCCGGGCGAGGGTGGGTCTCGTCTGTAGGACATTGACCGGCGGCGCAACGTATTTTCGTTAGGCAGTGTTTTTCAAAATGTTTTCACGACTCATTGCTAGTTCACGAGGAACATATTGCATTCGTTTGTTATAATGAATGTATACCTAACCAATAAAGTTGAGCTTTGTATCAAAAAAAAATGTTGATTACCGTTTGTCAACATACCTAATAGGCTAATTAATACCTACAGATTCCGATTGCGCGCGCACTCGTTATGACTGAATACAAACTTAACCTTGTATATTGGTTTGCCAGGTGCCAAAACGTTTATAACATACTTATCTAGAATAGAATAGAATAGAATAGAAAATAATTATTTCCAAAACAACATCAACCACACATTTTGCAGAGCTTAAAATAGGAAGCAAAAGATACAGAGTTGAGGGTTGTCTCCAAAAAAGGAGCCCACTCAGCTTGTGTTAGGGCACAGAGTTCACTAACGCTGGTTTTCAGTGGATCAATTTAAACAACACAACATATATTATTACTATACTACAGGTAACCTAAGAGAACCAATCATAGCGATGAGCAAACAAAATGTAGTGTAACAAAATCTCTAAACATCTTTGCCATTGAGAACAGACCCATTTCCTTTTAAGTTATATCTACTTACGTTTTAAACTAATAATATAGTTAATGTAATATATTCGGCTATACCGAAGTTTGTTCTAAATATAAGAATACTTTGTTATTTTTAAAAGCTATTGAACGTGAATTTCTTATTGGCGGATATCTATCATAGTGGGGCAGAGTGCTCGAACAAATGGTCGTAAATGTGGACACGCTGGACAAAAGCACCAATTTTTTTTCAGGCACTTGTTAGGTCCATAGCTTTAAGTTTTTGATAGGAACTAACTCCTCCGTCGGCCATATTTATTTTAAGCCGGCCATTTTTAATTATAGTTAATTATTAATATCTCGAGTTCTAAGGCACTTAGGATCACAAACTTGGTGTCTAAATACTTATATATATTCGGGGTCAGGGAATTCAACTAGATAAGTATTCTACCGATATAACACTGCATACACATGTAAATCTTTGTTCTTAGAGTTGGTTTAAGTTATGTTAAAATACCAATTATTATATTATATTTTTATTACTGGTTATTATAGAGGCTATAGTAATACATAATCTGCGGAAATTTTAAGTGTCTAGGTACATATTACGGTTCTAGAGATATACCGATTGTTATGGGCGGGCAAAAAAACGCCATAAAATTTCGTTTCATGTATGAGAGCACTGTTTAATTTTTAAATTAATTTATTTTTTATAAATGTATGTTAAAGCAACAATAGAAAAACAACTTCTGTGAAAATTTGAACAGTCTAGCTATTGCCGATACGCAGTCAGCCGGACGGACAGCGGAAGCATAGGAACAGGGTTCCGTTTGATAACCTTTGGGAACTCAACTCTAAAAAATATCTAATTGAATTCCTTGACTCCAAATATGTATATTTAGACACTAAGTTTGTGATTCTACGTTATTTAGAACTCGAGATATGAATGATATATACTTGCGTAAAATTTAAAAAGACCGCCATAAAATTAAAGATGGCTGACAGAGGAGTTGGATCCTATAAAAAACTTAAAGCTATGGACCTAACAAGTACCTAAAAAAAATTTGGTGCTTTTGTCCAGCGTGTCCACATTATCACTTGAAACTGCCCTACACATATGTATAGTAATAATAATGTATAGTATCATACCTATATTTCAGGCAGTATTTACCTACCTCAATTGAGCATTCCAATGATACTGCAACCTAGGTATATAATTTGCGCGATTTAGCCAGTTATTACTGGTAACACATAATTAATACCAAGATTTATAAAGTACTAAGTCAAGTACCTAAGGTTCGACAGGAGCTCGAAATATTGGTATAAGTACTTCATACGCTCAAGATATAAACAACTGCCTTTAACCTTCGATAAAAAATGTACATGTGGTATATTTACTGATCTGGCTGAATAATTGCCTCGGAAAGTTGCAGCGAGGGTTACTAGTACCTATTCACAATCAGATCATCCCAGACTCGGCTATGGATGTCACAGCGGAACGACGAGTTATTTCCTCCAGGAAGCCAGCCCGCACCGGCGGCGATCGAGTTTCCCCACAATTGCGAGTACAGCGATCCACCGAACTAAGCTCAAGATGGATCCCGTTCGCCTGTTACCGTTACGGAATGTAGATAAAATAGCATGGGAAGAGATTGTACGCGATGTTTTTGTTTATACGGAAATTCTTAAACCTTCGCCTGATGTTAGTTCTATTTATCAGCTTATCTACTCGCAGAACTTATGATGGATCGTGGGCCTGCGATGCTTTGGAAGTGAAAGTGAAGAGTCCAATCGATATGTATGATGTTGATGTTGATGATGTTATGAAACAGGCCTGGCCGGAAACAGGCAAGGTCAACATCCTTCAATTCGCTCTCCTCTAACACATCTTTACAATCTAAATCAATATATTTTATTCTGTGCCGCGGTGCCGCGTACTTACCTATGTATATTTCATCAATTATAATTGTGCGAGTGATATGTGTGTATGTTTCAAATGCTTAATAAAAAGGATCAACAATCAAGTTTTTTTTGATAAAATAACGGTGTCATAATTTTAAAATATTACTTTCTTGCACTCTGTAAGCAGTGTAACTTGTAAGCTACGGTAGCTTAGTGGTTCAGGCATGCGGCAGTCGGGGGTTCGAATCCTGGCTTGTACCAATGAGTTTTTCGGCACGAATTATTTACCGTTAGCTTTTCGGTGAAGGAAAACATCGTGAGGAAACCGGTCTAATCCCAATAAGGTCTAATTTTACCTGCGTGCCAGATGGCAGACGAATGAAGAGGTTTTGTGTATAGTCAATGAAAATAGAAGTTTATTAAAAGTTATTGAAAACAGAAGAGGAAAAATGATAGGACATCTACTTCGTTACGATGACTTCATTGAAGTTATAATAGAGGGAAAGATAGAAGGAAGAAGAAAAAGAGGAAGACCACGAAGAGCTTACATGGAGCAGTTAAAGTAAAATATTGAAGTTGAATCGTATAGAGAGTTGAAGGAAAAGGCAGAGAATAGAACAGAATGGAAATTACTCCACCGACAAGAGCCAAGCTCTTAAATATATGATGATCATGCCAGATGGCATCAGGTCAGGTGGCTGCAGTCGCTTTCGTACAAACTAGTGCCTATGCCAAATCTAAGGATTAGGTTTCGAAGCGGACCCCTGGCTCCTTTAGGGCACAACCAGAAACAACGCTAGGGGGATGATCTGCATCATCCCCCTAACGTTGTTCCCGGTGGAAGAGAGTCTGCACTCTCTTGCACTCTGTGTCGCGTCACATCGTTCACATTAGCTTACTGTGTAGATCTGATTAAAACCAATCGATAATTTACTAATTATTCAGATAATGTCTTTTTAAAAACATTACATATGAGCCATCCTGGATTTTCGTATTACGGAGTTTTTACCACACTTGACTAAGTTACGCAAATTAGAGAACACGAAGAATGCGATGAATGATTAAGTAAGTAAATGTCTATTTATTTTTTAGAATACCCGTGTTGGAATCGTGGTGTACATGACAAAAAAAATTAAAGGCTATTGTGACTCAAATAATTGCAGACGCAATAATGATCAGTTCTAGCATTAGTTAAATTGGCTTCTATTCTATTGACAAAGTTATCCACCGTTTAGCTTCCTAAAAAGCTGAACGTTGCAGAGGCTTCAAATTCCTAAACCGATTTGGGCTCTTTACGGCATTATTCGGCTCGCTTGCACCCAAAAGGCTTGAGGAACGATGCATCCGGTATTGCTACTTCTGAATCGAAGTATGTGCGTTGAAGCTGCATAGCAGCATAAGCTCTTTTAATGTTGGCAGAGCTGGCAGCAGGACAGCCGCTGGTTTTTAAAAGACGTAAGTCTGCAGGATTGTCAACAGTAGTACACCTTTTAGAGCTTGAATATGTTCACGCTAATGCAGCGATGCGCGAGCGATTAATAGGTTTCGTGGCAATTAGGCGCCGATGCGCTCCGTTCTGCCAGCCTGGTAGGCGGTCTAGAGTTTATCCTAATATAGCTGTTATGGAACGTTTCACGCCTCATAAGGTGATACTAGAACCTCTAATGTGCCTTATTTAAATAAAGAAACGTCTAGAACTCATTACCTACACAATTTGTATAACATATAATCCACGTAACTACTTTGCTTCTAGTGGAAACTAAACGGATCGCATGGAACATTGACCGAGCTGTTTTACAAAATACAGATACCTACATAATAACAGTATTCTGACTGAGTTATAATAAACTGAAACTATAATTCGTCAAAATCAACAGCTCTTGATTCTACAATGCTGAATAGTAAAACTACTTATTCAGAATAGGGAAGATGCAAATTTGACAGGAGTGACGTCACCAGACGCTGATTGTTGAATTAAAACACGTTCCGTTTCACAT
The DNA here is from genome assembly GCA_947049275.1 of Epinotia bilunana. Classification (NCBI taxonomy): domain Eukaryota; kingdom Metazoa; phylum Arthropoda; class Insecta; order Lepidoptera; family Tortricidae; genus Epinotia; species Epinotia bilunana. The sequence continues at coordinate 666,215 of OX346266.1, forward strand.
TACTTCAAATCGTAATTTTTTCAACATTTTGGTCACAAAATAATGGTAAATATTATATAGCAGCATCTTCCCTATTATTTCGCTTTACCGCATAACCATGTCCTTGAACACAAACTCATCGCGAATTGCTAGTTGCAATATTAACTTGTTATATATTATAATCGTTTATAACTACACGCCCACGCACGGAAAGATACCCTTAATGAAACGGCGGTATCGACCGCCTAATAACAACGTAATGAAACTGCGAATCTGTAAGTAGGTCCGTCGTCACTTCATTTGCATACGCCCCCTCGCCCCCACCCCACGGCTAGAGCCGCGCGGATGAAATTACCTCCCTATGTCTTTTAATTTAACTTCTGAAATCTAGGAATAATTAAGTAGGTACCTAACTATCTAAACTTTTTTATTACTTCTATCTTACCATGTCATGTTATGAAGCGACTAGACTTTGAGGCCTTTACAACAGGAGCAGGTCTCTCTCATATTTACCTATAATTGTAAAGAGATTGGCAATTGCATAATATTATAGATACTTATTTATTAAATTGCATTTATTATTTAATAATTAACATATGTTCGATTGCACTGTTTTGGCCAATCTATAGATTTTGTTACATTAGTTCAATCAACTCTCGCACCAAGACTAATTATAATGACCTACATAATACGAACGTATTTAATAACTCGTCTAAACCCAACCCTGTCCCGCTTTCATCGCCAGACAAGGCCACCCGCGCCATACACCGACCCACTACCACTACCCCGCTGTGTAGAGTAGCGCCATCTCTCGCCTAGCATGTAACGTGGTTTGTTCGGGAAGTTACAACAACGCCATCTCTTGACGAGTAGAGGTCGTTAAGGTAATTTGATTCTAAATATATATTAATATCAGCTAAATATGTCGTTAGCCGCCTTAGACACCAATTACACCATTGATAAGCCTTTAACAGCTATGTACCTCATTCCATATTTTAAACATTTGAATCTTAATGGACAAATTCGTCTACGTTTTTTCTTTTATTTAGGATAGGCATCAAAGGGAAATATTGTACGAGTTTAACTTAAATCGATCATTAAGTGCTTTTCAAACATAACAACACTATGTATGTTTTCCCGTTACAAAATGGTTTTCTTTATATTCTGATGCGAATTCCGCACAATTTTCCTAATCTTATGTGGAAAAGGATTAAAGCTAAGTTTATATTCTCAGGGTTTCCACTCACAACTAGCAGTTTCTTTTCTAGCTCGTAAGAAATGTAATACAAATCATATTTCACCCAGGTGACAATTGCCAAGTCTCACACACAGTACCGGGCTTATTGTAGGTACTTATATACATATGTACACTGTTAAAAATTATGTAATTTTACATGCAAAAAAAATACATAAACCTGTATAATTTCGGAAAAAGCTAGGAAATTTACGAAATTCTATGAAATTTTACATAATTTTCATTAACTTTACATTTTTTCGTTACAATTAACAATTTATAGGTAATTTTACATAAAATTTAAGTAATAATCACTATGATATGGATGTTTACATAAAATCTGTAAAATTACATGAAATGTTAGGGACGAATACATATCGTTATGCATTTTTAACAATTGAAACGGGAATTTTACATAAGTATCATATATTTCACATAAATTTATCGTGGTTTTACATATTTTCTTGAAAAACACATTTTTATGTAAATTTACTTACGTCTTATGTAATATTCAGAAAAATTACAGTAAAATTACAGACAAACTTATGAGATTTTCCAATATTTGTGTAAATTTACAATTTTTCGTGTAATTTCCTATTCGAATGTGTCTTTTTACATAAAGAAATATTTAATAATCACCGACACATGGAAGTTTACATGAAATCTGTAAAAAACATGGAATGTCTGGTTTAAATACATAATGGTATGCACTTTTACCAAACGAAACGGGAATTTTACACACATGTCATGAATTTCACATACACGTCTCGTAATTTTACATATTTTTGTGAAATATACATTTTTATGTAAATTTACTTACGTCTTAAGTAATATTCAGAAAAATGACAGTAAAATTACGGAGAAACTTATGAGATTTTATATTTATATATATATAGGTAAAAACTAGTTTCATAATAGCGCCTACAGCCGTCATCTGTCGCGCTGCAAATTCAAAACTGCTCCAACAACCACTCCCGTTCACAAATCTATGACAAACGATTCGTTTTAACTCGCAAATTGCATTTTGTCTCGCGTTCACACACACGTAACGATCACGTCGGGAACTGAGGAGCACGCATGTGTGCTCGCCGGGAAATCAGCGGCTGATCAGAACGATTTTTTGAAACTGTTGTCTCGACAGTCGACAGTCAAGTGAGCAACTGATAATTGACTTGCATGTGTGTGTAGGTAGATGCAGTCGAATTCTCTAATATCTACACAGACAACCTTTCAAAAATATCTATACAGAGACTTTATTGTTACTGACATAAGACACATGTGTAGATATTTTTTAAAGGTTGTCTGTATTGATATTGTAGAACTCAACTGTACACACCTTGAAGATGTGGATTATAATTCTACGAGTATCCAATATAATAGTTACCTGCCTACGATTCTAAAAATATTTGTAGTACCTATAGAAATGACAAACTAGTGACACGAATAGTTCACCTACAGGCAAGGCGAAAAATCTTAGATGAGGCGGGTTCGCTCAAACAGTCTGCAAGAAATTATAATTGTAATCGTATATTACCTACTAGATTTACTAGTAAGCACTTGCTAAATGCAACAGATCAGTTTTAAAATACAATTATCAACCAGCACCCCACATTCCACGACTATTATTCAGAACCGACCCATCGCTACACACCCAGTTTTAGTCTGACCTCCTATCACCCATTATTACTACGAATTGAGAGGTATAGTTATATTGGTCTTTGCTAAGTTTTATGGATAACATGTTGGACCCTCGCTAAGCCGTGGGCTTAGTCCCACAAGTGGACCGACTTGATTAAAACGCCTTATGTTGCCACTTGAGGAGATAATATTGGTTTGTATGGGGGCAGTTGTTGAGGTATTGTGATGAGAGGATTAAAGACGGTTGCCACCTGTTGCAAATATATTCGTTTAGTTAGTTAGCATCATAATAAGTTGTGTGGCCGAAGCAATTATGTACTTCATATAATAAAGTCCCGTGTGGTGTCGGGTTAGAATTTCACCACCCCCTTTCTTCCCGTGGGTGTCGTAAAAGTAAAGTCGACTAAGGGACCAGGGTTGAAGTGTGTTGTGGGCGATGGGCTAGCAACCTATCACTGCAATATCACATTTTGTCGACCTTTTATACCCACATGTCTGCTAAAAGTGGCGCTGGAACATACGTTTCATGTGCTCTGCCTACCCCTTTTGGGAATAAAGGCGTGAATGTATGTATGTATGTATGTATATAAAAATAAGGTAGGGTTATACTCGCTCCCAAAGTGGTACCTACATTAAAAGTTGGTCAATTGACCAACCTCGCCATATACTTGTGTCTGTTTCACTTCCAGAAATTCGCATACCGTCCTGCTTTCACTTGTCATCTATGAATAACGTAAACCTGTCCATTTTTACACATCACTTCGAATAGGTGGGCAACATAAAAGAAGTATCTACTTAGCTCTTTTTCATATTACATCATTAGGTTAGAACTATCAGCCGATGAGTAAAATGAGTCATATGACCCACCCAAAATGGGCCCACAATGCAACACAGACTAGGAACTCCCAAGCCCGCGCGGGTCACATTACAATGTAACTAATAATAAGAAATAGTGCTAGCCGAACTGTCACTGCATCATCCCAAAATAACAGCATCCAAATCAAATTACTGTCACTAAATTAAAACAAACGATTTCGCCAACACGACCATAAAAGGAAACATTGAAAACAATCGGATCGTACCGCACACTAATATGATTAGGACCAAGTTATACCCTCTAGTAATCAACTTATCAGATAAACTATAAATTATCCTAACCTCATTAGCATAACAGCTATACCAGCCTCTAATTCCATGTAATAAAGTTTTATATCGCTTGCGCGACACTAATCTGCCTTGGTCGTGCAACGTAAGAAATGCACTTTTCATTGTTGGTATTGTGTACAAATAAGGTTTATTTTGGCTTGTTTGAGACGCATTAGAGTTGGTACACGCCCCCGGCGCACGCGGCCCTCCGATGGTCGATTCGCATTTGTTTATGGAGTTAATGTTTTGTAACAATTTGATCGCAGTTATTAATTTATGGGTAGGTACTCGATGTTGTTTACTTTATTGCGATCGAAAGGATAAATTAATGATTACAAATAACAATGCCTATTGTGGTTTATTGAACACAAGTGGATACCTACCAATGCAATGACTTGATAGCTAGGTTAAGCTCGAGAAGCAAAATTGTGGGCCAAGTTTAATAAGAATTTAGAATAAGTAAAGTTTCCAATAAAGTTTCTAATAATATCACACCACAAACCACAACCACAAATAACTGTTCCTACTTAATTCCTTATTAATTCTAAGTACAAATTATTTAGTAGCATACCCGCTAAAAATGATGAAATAGGTATAGGATCTTGTTTTTTTTTTCGGTTGGATCGAAAGAAGTCAATAATAGTAGGTAAAAAGTCGAGTATTTTAATTAATATCCTTTTTACAGTTTAAGGAAGTATTTATTTTCGTACCAAAACATTTCACTTTCATTAACTTCACTAACTTAACAAATGTTAGCGATTGGGTAATGTAATGTCATCGTTTCGCACGACATTAGTGTAAAGCGTGTCCCCTGGGTCATGCCCGGGGGACGTGTGCTGCGCCTGATTACACCGCCGTCTCTCCGGGGACAACTCACTGGTGGGAATGTATCTACTTAACTATTAAGTGTTAAAAAGACTTATGGTTGGTGCAAAAATAATATAAATTAAAAATAGCTAGCCAGCTACTGGCCAAGGTCATCGAAACGGTCAGCGGGCAGACCACCAACCCGAACCGAGGATATCTGCTGAACAGGAACCAGACATTTGATGAGATTAGCACAGGACCGAGAAGAGTGGCGTAATGGGGCTTCCAAACGGGCAACATTTTTGCGGCAATGTGGCCGGCAAGTATGTGCATCTTGCTCTAGCGTACAAAGTCAGCGTAAGACAGCAATAGTTGCCGGCCAGAAATTGCAGGATAATGTGGCCCGTTCAGAAGCCCCATTATTAAGAAGAAGCCTATACTGGGTGGCTAAGGGCTGAATAAATAAATAGATAGATCGATAGATAGGTACTAATAAATGGCAACGTTGACAACAGAGTATAAGTACTTTCGATTTGGTCATTTTTTCAATAGCTGAGATATTGTGCGGAATGAACATTGAACAACATTCGAATTGAGAACCTCCTTCTGTATATCGAAGTTGGTCAATATTTTTACCTTGTAATGTTGGTTTTGTAGCCCGCAGGTCGATCACGTAACGCATTGTACGCAGTTAGGTAGATCTAAATGTCAATTTTGTGGAAAAATTACAGTTGGATCTACCTAACGTGCGTTCAAAACGTTAGGTGACCCTCTGGTATGGGTTTCCGACTTATTTTTTTCAAGAATTTGAGTGGAGAACCTTTGTAATATCAAATTTTAACAAAATGTAAATACCTACCCACTACTTAATATTGAGTAGGATGGATAAATCCTAATACTAACCTAACAGACGACAAAAACACGCAATGCGAAACTAACTATTAACTAGGTAATTAAAGTATGATGTTAGTATTGCATTCTTGCAAATATGACTTCACTTCATTGATGGCACCTTTCAAAATTAACTTTCAAGGTTTTCCATATTTCTTATTATATTTCTTATCGGTAATTGATCATCTACAGACATTTATTTAAATACATTAAAAATAACATCATTATAAAAGTGTAAACTAATATTATTCGTAGGTGCACTGAAGTGTCACCGCCAAGTCCGCCGCCCCTCGCAAAACGAGCAATAATGTGCACTATTAATATTTGTTACGCAACTCGCTGCTTGTTACAAATCGGATTTTAAACGCATTATGCTTTTTAACACGTCTAATTCGATTTGATGACGTGGATGAATAATACCATTATATTATGTCTCCAATGTCGTGTTTAATCTAATTAAGATTTATTATTTTATGTTTTGCATTTGAGATTTGTAAATATTTACGGCCGTATTCATAAACGGTCTAAAAGCCTGTTTTAACTAAAATGCCGTTAAAATTCTTTTGTCTTTATCTGTCACTTTGACATTTGTGTTTTTAAGAAAGGGACAAAGCACATTTTATTTAGCAGAGGAATTTTAATTGTTATGAATAAGGGGGTTAAATTGTGGCAAATAAATAATTAGATTGAATCGGGCTTTACTTTGCGGAAGTCCGGCTGGTCGATGAGCGAAGACAAATCATTGGATATCAATCGTCGCTGATAGACCAGCACGTTTTTTAGCGGCATAGCAAAGAAACCGACCTGTAGGAATAGGAAAATGACTCGTCTGAAAATCAGCGCTGGGTATTAATTATACCTACATATCCAGCAAATGGCTGAGACACATTGCCCTTTTGGTTTTTTTGTATTCCTTGTGTTTTTTATTAAGTTATGTTTAAGTCTTCCATTATTATTATTCTCTTTATTCATTTTATCCTCGGTTTTCACCGGCGTACTGTTATCCACGGGCCTAAGCCAAGTGCATCACAGGGTAAGTATATTATCCTATACTTTGTGCTTCTCAAGTGACTATATCATTTTGTGTGATCGTGCGTGTGTGTGTGGTGCTGGAGGCCGTCTCCGAGTGCGTGCTAGGAGGTGGCTGTGTGGCGGGGTTAGAGCGTGTGGCTGGTTGCGTGGTTGGAATTGGAACCTGTAATTCTTGGTCAGTTTGCAAGAATTTTCTTACAATTCGACAGGTGTTGAGAATGACGGCTTTCTGGAGTAGATGGTATGTTTTCGGCGGTAGGTTTAAGGTCTTTAATGATTTATGTAATTGTTTTGGTATCACGCCTGTAGTGGATATAGAACAATGGGTACTATAGTTACTTTTTGGAGGTGCCATACCTATATGCGGGTTATTTCATGTTTCAGTTCGATGTATTTGGTCAGTTTTTCAGCTATCGTAGTATGTAAATTGTGAGTATTAGGGACGGCAATGTCTATTAGGTATCCAGTTTTGCTAGTTTTGTCTATAAATGTGATGTCAGGCCTATTGTGATGGGTGGTTCGGTCGGTGAGGATGGATCGATCAAAGTACAGTTTGGTTGTAGGGTTGTCTAGCACACTTTCAGGTTTATATTTGTAGTACGGTTCCATCACGGTAATAAAGTGTTGTTGTTAAGCAAGTTTTTGATGGATGATATTTGCTACTTGGTCGTGTCTATGTTTGTAGTCGGTTTGGGCGATTGTCTTACATGCACCTGTAATATGTTGGATAGTTTCCGGGGAGCTATTGCATTTTCTACATGTATCAGAAGTCAAGGTCTTTGTTATATATCTTTGATAGTTTCTGGTCTCTATTACCTGGTCTTGTATCGCCAACATGAAGCCTTCAGTCTCCGGGAAGAGCTCATCACCACTCAGCCACTCGTTCGACGCCTCCTTGTCGACATTAGGTTGGCATAGGTCATGAAGATGTTTGCCATGAAGAGACTTTCTAGCCCACTCGGCGAGTTTTGTCTTATCATCTGTTAGGGTTTAATTTTTTTGTGTTGTGTTATCTTGTAGATTTAGTGGTGTAAATTTTCGGTCATTTTGGGATGTTGCTTTATGTAGTGGAGATGATTCGGCTTTAGCGAAAAAATATTGTCTTAAAGTTGTGACTTGCCTGTTATGTAGATTTGTTATGTCAATAAGGCCCCTCCCACCTTCTTTCCTTGGTAGTGTCATTCTCTGTATACATGATCTTGGGTGGTGTTTTCGAAGTCCAGTCATTGTCGTGTTAATTTTACGTTGTAGTGCTTTGAGATCGGATTTTGTCCAGTTTATCACACCAAAAGAGTAAGTGAGAACGGGTATAGCGAATGTGTTTATGGCTTTTATTGTATTACGGGCATACAGCTGTGATTTTAGGATTGCATTAATTCTGTGTCGGAACTGTGGTGTTAGTTTTTGTTTTATGTCTTTGTGATGTAATTGGCGTGATTGGTTGTATCCTAAATATTTGTAGGTCTCTTGTTCGTCAAGTGGCTCGATCAGTTCGCCAGATCTTAATGTGTAGTCGTGTTGATATGTCTGTCCATCTTTGATAGAGTTAATTTTACATTTGTCTGTACCAAACTCCATGTTAATGTCATTGGTAAACTGTTATGTCAAGTTAATCAAATGGTAAAGGTCAGTTTCATTGTCAGCGTAAAGTTTTATGTCATCCATATATAGTAAGTGGTTTATATTCTCAGTCCGTCTGTCAGTGTCTGTGTAATGTAGCTGGTATCCTGCTGTTGTTGAGTTTAGTATATTGGATAGCGGGTTTAAAGCTAAGCAAAACCAAAGGGGGCTTAGGGCATCGCCCTGGAATATGCCCCTCTGTATTTTAATTGGGTCGGATTCTACACTTGCGGTGAGGGTTGTGAGTTTCAGTTGGTTAGACCAGGTCTTCATGGTTGTTTTTAAAAGAGTGACTATTTTCGGGTGTATATTATAGATTTCTAGAATTTGTATGAGCCAGGAGTGAGGAACAGAATCGTAAGCTTTTTGTAGTCTATATACATTGAGTATAAGTCAGACTTGGTTTTATTGACATGTCTCAGAATTACAGCATCTATGGTTAGTTGCTCCATGCAGCCCTGGCTGAACTTGCGACAGCCTTTCTGTTGTTCAGCCAGGATGTTATTGTCGTCAACGTGTTTATATATAAGTTCAGATGCAGGATGTTATAATCTTATAGAGGGTTTGCAAACATGTGATGGGTCTGCATTTAGCTGGATTAGTAAGGTCGTTTTGGTCTTTTGGTATCATAAATGTAATTCCTGAGGTAATGTAGGATGGTAATGTGCTAGGGTCATCAGCAAACTTATTTAAGTAATTGTGGAGGTAGGGATGAATATTCGTAAACTTTTTGTACCAGTAGCTGTGAATGTAGTCAGATCCAGGTGCTTTCCAGTTATGTAAATTACTAAGTACTTTCTTGAATGTGTCTATAGGAATGTATTCATAGGTCATTTGTGTTGTATAGATGCTACTTCTCATAGTTTCCGTTTTTATCCAATTGGCTTCGGGATTATGTTGGACTGGTTGCACCCATATTCCGGCCCAAAAGTTTTGTAGGTCTTTCAGCTCTGGTGAGTTACTGTATTGGGGTTTCCTGATGTGTTTGTCGTAGCCTGGCTCACATTTCTGTAAAATAGCTTCTCGTTATTGTAAAATTGACTATTTTGTTGTTTCCTTAATGTACATACCTTATATCTGTGTAAACGTCCGGATACAAGTGCCAGTTTTTGTTTCAGTGTATCTAGTGTGTGTGTGTAAGCTGAGAGGTTTGTTCTTCGTGTACAGAGTGAATCTTGTATTGGTCCATTATGTCCTTTACCTGCTTTTGAAGGTTTCTGCTTCTGATCCCGTTAATAAATTGTGTTATCCTACCTATTTTTGCTCGTATGTCTTGTTGTCGTCTTTCTAGTCGTCTTTGCCACTGCGGTCTTTTGTCTTTCCTTACCGATCGAGATCGGGAGCTGTCTGTGGGTTCAAGTGATATTTTTGCCCCGTTTACTTTTGCTGCTGTCCATGCTGCACAGTATATTGCTGTTTGAAGAGTGTTAAAGTCTTTATCTGTGTTAACATACTCAGGGAGTGTTACGTTATTAAGATAATGGACAATCTTTGCAAAATTTTTGGATGATTTTTGCTTAGGAATATATAACCTACATGTTGGGTCGGTATCTTGAAAGTGTTGGAATGTCCGCCTAAATGTTTCATCTATTAATGGGTCTCTTTCAGGGGAACATGTACTGATTAGAGCTTCTTCCGGACTATTCAGCTGTATGTTCTGTAAGAACTGAGTTTCAGGATTGGGCTGTTGATTTACGTTTGTATTTTCAGAAATGTGTATGTCGTTCGCTGGATTGTGGATATTTAAAGATAATTCATCAGCTATCTGTTGTTTTAGTTCATTTAATCTGTTTTCACTAATGTATTTGTTGTTGATTATTTCTCTCCGCTGATCAGCTATGCGTTGTTCACTTAGATGTGCGAGGGCAGGGAAGCTGTTTATGAAAGCTTCGTGTAAAGGTTTTCGGTACGAAGTTCTGTTTGTTTCAAGCTGAATAATCCTATAATATGCAAGTATGATAGCTTCGTTCTGTTCGTTTGTCCATCTTAGTCTTGTTTGTAGTTGCGTAAGATGTACTTTTTGCAAATTTAACGGAGTAGGTGTGGATGTAGTGGGTATACTATTTTGTAAGTTATCTAGTTCTAGCTTTACTTCGTCATAAATCAGATCCAGGGTTTCTTGTGGTAGCAGTTTGCGACTTACAATCGCTCTCCTCTGATCGCCTACTCTTTGGCGGCTAGCGGGCATATTAGGGAATTTCTCCATGAATTTTAGGTGAAGCGGTTCTAAATACGTTTTTTGTCAGTATCTAGAGCAGTAAGGTAAAGGTAAGTGCGCATTATGAACTCATTCATTCCATTCGTCCATCGTCTGCGCATTTGGGAAACGCCCGAGGTGGGTACAAGCTCACTGTCGGGGATGACATCTTGTACAACACCATCTTGCGTGCTTGTAGATGACGAGGTTATCGTATCCTTTGTTAGGTAAGAAGGGCGACTTGAAGGTATCGATGAGAAAAGTGATGCATCGTCGCCCGAATAATTATCTCCAGCGTCGCCTCCGCGCCGCGGTCGGAGGTTGTATTTGCTGGGATTAGACACGATTAATCGTGAGTGGGATGATGGTAAGTTGCGGCTAAAATCTGCAACAGCTCTAGACTGGGCAGAAGAAGTATGCGGTACGGTGTCCCCCCCAGAATACGTGGGACAGCCCGGGTTGGAGGACTCGGGGTGGGATTCTCCATTGCGGTTAGCGCCGGTACCCGCCTGGGGTAGTTTCCTATCTCTTAGTCGCATCGCATGTTTTTCTTCCACTAGTTTTGCTCCGTTTGCCATTGGTAAGTAGTTAACTAAACGTTCTAAACGTTGCCAATGTCCGCCCCTCACGTGGTTACAGATGTTCGAACCGGACGTGGAGTTAGATTTTGAGGGGCCCATTATTATTATTATTATTAGTTTTTATTTAATACTCAAATGTGGCAATAAACTTCTTTTTATTTTTATAAAATAAAAATAAAAAGATTTATTTTAAATATTGGTCTCGTAACATTTTTAGATTCACTTTAGATTACAAAAAGAACTTAAAAGGCCGCTGAAATAATGGTGAATTGATGTAGGTATACTCGTTCGTATTTGACCATTATAAATCATGAACTCTATAGTCGGTGTCAAGTCAAAAAAAAAAACAAAGGTGACTGGCGCCAACATTAGCAGTCTTTTCAACAACAAGCCCTTCAAAGGTCCAAGGTCTTTCTGACATGGATACATTATTCAATTTCACCTGGCTCGTGGAAAAGGTTCCTCCACTGAGCCTCCTTTCTTGGAATGCAATAAATGATTGAATATTGTACACGGTTTGACGGCTATTGTTGACTGCGGCGGTCCAAAGAATAATTTTGCTTTATTTAACTTGATTTTGTATTTCTTCACTCCAAATTGTAATTTTTTTTAAAATACCTAACTATACAATTTGAGATTTATTAGACTGTTTAAATTAAACTATAATTTGTGTTTTTTAAGCATAACTCGTGTATTTATGCCCACCTTCCCTTTCAAGAGTGATTTTAACCAAAGGGTAAGCCTAATCACATGAGATTATGGGCAATGTGTGGACATTTGCAAGGATTGGCCCTCAGAGCGCACGCGCGTGAGTCAAATTAGTGGAACTAGACATTATTCGCATGTTTGGGTAGTTTGTTATGCAGTGAAGCGTATGCCTTCACTAGTTACATTTTTTGAGAACCGCAAGCTAAAATATATCCTTTGTCCATTCAGAGAGTTTCTTCTATACGCAAGTGAAATAATTTTGAAATCTGATAAGTGGTTCTGGAGTTTTCGCCAACTTAGGTACCTACAATATGTCGCTTTATATTATTAATGAAAGATTAAATTAAAGCTACTCTTTATAATAATAATAAAACACTGTAATTCGGTCATAAAAATAGATTTGATGCGTTAGTCCTTGGAAATATACGAGTATGTGGTAAAATGTTGTATCGCGTACGTAAAGACATCTTTGCTGCGGAAAATTCCCAATAAAATTATCCCACAAAACAAATTATATACTAAAAAATAATGTAACCCTTCATTACAATTCACTTCGCACTCTCAACTGTATTTAATTCTAAACTGACAAACCGCCGCGGGCGACACAGAGACGTGCTGTAAAGAATCCTCATTTGCCATAATTGCCGATTACGCGCCGGGCACGCGCGGGCACGTGCCCGGCACGTCGGGCACGAGACGCTACTCTAACGAGTGAGATTCCCGCCCGCCCGCTGTGCCGCGCACTATTAAATGTTATTTCTCGACTTATCTAGTTTGTTTTTTGGGGTGGAGACATTGTTGTGGCCAAATTATGATATAATGCTCTTTGTGATGTGAGTTGTGATGCATTGTTGGCTTGTTTAACGGGATATCTCCGATCGCTGTTTAATGTGAGGGGTATTCTGGTAGTGAAGAATTAGACACGATGCTTTAATTTGATCGGATAGGTTCATATTTCGCATGATTTTAAAACTACCCGCAGTCTATAAGTACATGAGTACTTATAGACTGCGATACTGCGACTTACTATGATATCTATGAAGATATCATAGTAATCATAGACAACATATTCACTCCAGCAATATTAAAAGACCATTTAAATAAAAAAATACAAAAGTATCCATTCAATGTATAAAATCATTAATCACAAATCGTATTAAAAGTAAGATATGTAATGTCCACTCTTATACGCCTTCAATCGCTTCATGGATGACTTCCTCACGACAAATGGAATAAACCATTCCGCAACCAAAACGACAATTAAACTTAATGGTCATCGTATTAAGGAACCGATACCAAGTCACTCTAACTTATTAGACGGCGATGTAATCCGGTTAGAGTACAATGGGAGACGCGGCGGAGACGACGCATTGTCCCGCCCACGATGGATGGAGCGGATGACACGGGAAAGCGGATAGTATACAACGTCTTGTTAGATACATGACTACACTGGGATAAGGACAAAATTTTATATGTAGTAAGTCAAAAATGGAGACTTTCTTGATTCTTGGGTGATTGAAATTACACTTAGCGAATTGCGGAGAGTTAGGACAATGTAGATTTTTGGATGGGAATGAGTCAGTCGTTTGTCCTTAATTATAATAAACTTATTAATTCTATTTCAAGCATTTTTACTAATTCCGATAGTAGGGTCGCTTCAGCTCCACCCTTGACGTCACCTCAACCCGCTGACCAGCCCACTTTTAATGTATTACGTCTCTCATCGAATCACGGTAATGCTCATTGTGACTTGTGGTTCGGGGCTCCGCTCAATCGCTCCAATCATTTACGAATTACCAGTAATGGCTGCCGAACTTTCGAGGTCCTTTTCAATTGATTCAAGATCCTCGATATGATATTCCATTTTATTGTTACCATTTTCTTTTGTGTCTGATGGTACCTAAGTATATCTACTTACTTATCGTTTGTAAGCCAGCAAACACATTGTTGCAATTAAAAATTGAACAATTTAATTATTTCCAACACAAATCGGACCCGATTCTACGTGTACATGGCTTAACTAGCCTAAAACTAAATTGTCTCATTTTTTGACATAATTTAGGCGGCAGATTAAAAACGACATGTTTAGAATAGCATTTAGGCAGCTAAGTAAGTTGAATAGACCGCTTATAATTTAAATAATTTACTTTAAAAACAAAGTTTTAACCGACTTCAATTTAGTACTCCGCCAAGCTACGAGAACATTTCCACATTTTTCTTCCAATTTACCACATGAACTGATTTCCGAGAGCAATTGCGTTGATTACTAGAGAAAAAACCCAATCGCTGTATGTGGGCCGACAATATTTGAGGACTTCCGTCGATTCCACAAGGATCACCTTTGGCACTTCATTAGTTGCTATTTCAACGTAATCTTATCAGAATCTGTGATATACTTTTGTACTTATGTACATAATTGAGGAATTCCATAAGTCATCTGTGGTCTTCATCATTAATTCCACTCCACCAAATTTATGATTTCCGGGTGTAAATACACGAGTTATAATAGAAAATACCAAAATCAATACACGCGTGCCTAATATAATTGAGGAGTTCCCTCAATACCTCATGGATCCCATCATCCAATTGAATTTTTGAAAAAAATGGGACCCACCTGGAAGCATATACTTACAAATAAATAAAAAATTACGAATCGGCTCATCAATGACGGAGTTCTGAGGTAACAAACATTGAAAAAAAAAATACAACCGAATTGAGAACCTCCTCCTTTTTATTTGAAGTCGGTTAAAAATAAGAAACGTCCGTTTCAAATTAGGGCTGTCATTGGATTATGACAGCTGCTCATAGAAAAGCAAACTGTTTGAGCGACACCTAAATAAAATTAGGAAGTTAAGAAGCCACTGTAGCATCGGGTCCATCGCCGTAATACCCAAGTGAGGCTTATTTCAGATTGTAATACACATACTTCCATAATTATGAATATAAGCATGATTATTAAAATGCTATATGAAATTTCTTAACAAATGTAAAGACACACTGGCCTGCCTCGCAATGGCCTGTCCGCGCCGTTTTGTCTGGGTATTGTGTAGGTAGGTATCTAGCTAGTCTATCTATGTCGAATGCAAGTGCAGTGAGACAATTTGCCTGCTCCGGGCAATCTTATTACTTATTCAATGTGCAGCACAGCCTGGCCTGCGGCTAGCCTGCTTGTAGACGATCCTAGAAATTGGGAACATTTAAGATGCTGATGCTTTAAACAGCAAGAATGTCTATTGTGTACTTACAATTGTACAGCGTGCAAACTCGTTCAGATTTACCTGTATAGTATCGAGTTACCAGGTGTTCGTTTACATGTGCAGAATAAAACGTGTCTTAACTAGAAAAAATACTAAGAGATATTCGCATTGATAATTGGTAACCTTTATCGTCCGGTAATCTAGATAATTGAAAGCGCTAGAAGAATTACCTACGATAAAAAAGCTACCTAACGACTTATCTTGATTGCATGGCCATAGGTATAGTCGGGTAGTACAAACCACTTGAAAATTTTCTGACACTACGTTTTTGATTGTTACTAGGTTCCCGATTCCAAACTTGAATTCGAGTGGAAGTCAACCGCCGACACCTATTTACCCGCAAGTTTTAACTGCGCGAACTTGGCTCGCTGTTTATACGCGCCCATTTCTTCGGTTCAGTTATAACTTGGACGGCTGGCACAATTGCGCGGCTGTCGCTTTATTCCTTTTGAAATGAAAATTGATTTTCAATTGAGACTTCCAATTGAGAATTTATATATTAGGTACATAAATATTTTCCAAATGCACGCATTTTCGTAATTAAATTATTCAACTTTTATGAAATAAAGAAATCGAAATTTTTGTTAATTGAGACTTTTAAGCATTATAAAAACTTCGACTAATATTTTAAATAGCTTTCTGGGAAGTTTAGGTACATATAATAAATAAACATTGGAATAATAGTCACTGAGTGAGTAGGTATTGATTAAGAGTTAGGTACTCAAACCACCATTACAGTAATAAATACTAATAAATAATAAAGGTTAAACTCACGCAGGTATGGATTTTAACTACGGGCGACATGTTTCGAACCCTATTTTACGAAGTTTTAAATTGAACCATTGCCATGTCCAGAGTGTCTTGACGTGGCTGTCACATTGACTGGATTATGTTGTATGGCTTTATATTCATAAAAATTTACAAGTTCATTACCTACCCAGAAACATAGGGCCCAGCGTTCAATTTTAATGTCCCAGGCAGAAGTGTATCATCAGTATAACTAATACCTAATATTTCGCTTGTAATAATGCTCTAAACCAAGTAAAAATATATATACCTTACGTACGTACTGCACGTAATACAAACGAAAACGTCGAGAAAAGCCATCAATGGAACGTTTCTTGGTCGCCACCGGATCGATGGAGCTCCGGCCGCGGCGGGCGCCGGCGGGCAAATGACGCGGCACTAAGCTGATAATAGCCATCCCCTCCACCCCTTTCCATCATGACAAACGGTGGCGCTGATCCGAGGAGATGCGTTTTCTGGGGTAAAGCTGCTTTCCCACCAGTAGGTAATTTCCTTTTTTTTTCAGATGTGTGACATCCGCCTAAAGCTATGTTTTTGCACTGAAAGACAGGGTTGTCACTTGGAAACGTAGCTCAAGTGAAATCAACAAAACATATTTAGTAACTAGGCATTTCTTGTCGACATTAGCTAACACAATGAGGCTTAACTATCAGGAAAATCATTTTCGTAGTTCGCAATATAGGTACCTGCGTCTGTCGCGTGACAATAGCTGTGAACCCTTCAATCGGTGAACGAAAAAGTGCCATGGTAGGCAGGGCGTCAGAGCGATGCCAGGCAGCCGTTTAGTTCGGACATGGCAGTGTTGTGAAACTGTTGAATACTTAAATCCAATGTTCATTTTCAGTAAATATGCCTTCTTGTGCAGTAAAATGTTGTGCGAGGCGTTCAGACAAGCACATCAAAAAGAGGAAATCACTTTTCATAAGAAACTAAATCAATACACATACTATTTTAAGTCTATTGTTATGATACTTTATGATCACATTTTGTACAGGGATGGTGTCATGCCAACAGATATCAATACTGTTTTAATAAGTCAAATACAGAATTTATCATTTGGTATTTTTATTTATCTAGCACCTGGGCGACCGAGGCCCACTCGGGTGAAAATATTTGCTTGATATGAGACCTATAGCTAAGATCAAATTTTCACCCCAGTAAACTCTTTCATTCCAAATTTCGTCATAATCGTTGGTGCCGTTTTTAAGAAACGTGGTTACAAATAAATATATTCGTTTATAAATATTAAATAAAATCTGTAGTTGACTGCATCATTGCGTCGTAGGTAGAAAGGAGTTAAACCAAGGCAGTATTTTTTGTAGGTACTCTAGTAGGTAACTGCAATATTTATAATATAAAATATTCCTTAACCTAAACATACACCAACGTTATGACAAACAAACAGCTTCTTGTTGCATCTAACCGTTCAGCAATCATTCGTTTTCGTTGTCACTGTCATATAGCTGTCGTGCGACGTGATGCACGACGGCTAATCACAGCAATGCATTCGTTGATCGACTAATCGCATCCATTTGTGTTGGATAATTGGAAATAGGCTGATATTTTGGGTAGCTGTAATTGGATGCGCACTTCACAATGCGCATACCAGGTTTTAGGCACGTATTTGGGTCAAACATTTGTAAGGAGCTCACCTTCTTTTTCTTTAAGTATTTCTTTTTAGTATAACTACCTAAGAAAAATATATACGACAGCGACTTTGTCTCTGATCCTCGGTCTACCGAACACTGCCTGCGCTAAACCTTTTCCATGTAATAACAGCTTTCAACTAGCTCGTCCGCGGTGTGCCATCAGGTTCCTAAGTAATTATTAATTAATATAATGCGCTATTGACTCAGTTGCCGGCGTGTAATCCATTACAGCGGGTTCGATTCCGGACAATGGCACTGTCACGCGAAGATTAATTATGTTATTGCCCATTATTGGATAATCAACTGTTTAAATGCGATACGTTTTGATTGTAAATTTTATCAAGCAGAGCTGCTAACTAAATTGTAATTTACAAACGAGTTTATGTCAAAAACTAAATTTTTATTCATGCGGATGATTTATCGACCCTATGGGTGGTAGTGGGCACTGCCACTATATACCTATGTCATCTTTAATAGATAACCTAACCAAATACTAAAAATAACTGTCTCAATTAGGGTCTTAGTACCACGCATATAGTTGTAATGAACTAATGACTGTAGATATTCAAAATATTAAATCAATAGTTTAAAAAGCGTTGACATACTGACATCGCATTCTCCCATCAGAGCGTGAAGCAATGAACCATCTAGAAACACCATCAATTCCGTGCGGGCTGTTGACTCGCCCCCTCTCGTACGTGCTCGCCGTTTTGGGCTAGATGTAAGTAACGTTATAGAATAATCGAATTAAAACGTGATTCAAAATCACATTAATTATGCTTTTAAAACATATAGCATGTTCACCGAAAATTTTGCAGTCTTTTTTGTATACCAGAAACCGACATCGACATAAGAATAGTTACTAATAAAATAAGTAGGTAACTATCTACTTAGAATCTGAACAAATCAGAATTCCACCTATTTCAAAATCGACACAAAAAGAGACTGTCCTTCGAATTCAACTAAGTAGTTAAGATGGCAACCGATCTCGCCTGAACGTCCTACTCAAATTAAGTTTCTGTACTGATTTGAGTAAACACACTTTATGTAAGATTTTTGCGCAAAACAAATGATTATAGGTACTTAATGAACACCCAAATGACTCAATAACCTTCCCCAAAACGATCAATGAACTAATTGAATAAGCATAATGAGTCTATAGCATGTGGCGACCGTCACCCGCGTCGTCGGCTAACCCTTCCGGCGACGGAATTACTGATTAAGTCATTATGTTATTACGAGTACGGTACGCATAGGTACCGGGACGGGGCATTACGGTACGCATAGGTACCGGGACGGGGCATTACGGTACGGGCAAATTAACGCGTATAGCTCGCATCATTTTGGATGGATCGCGGGTCTGGGATACTTTGGTACCCTTGTCATAGTTGTCATGATATGCCCACATGAAACGAATGTACCTATTACAGCGAACGAAAAAACCATAGAATGCGCGCTCTTACAAATGTCTGCCCAAACACGTGCCTAGAACCCGGTAAGCGCATGTTCGAACTAAACGGCTGTCTGGCATCGTTTTGACACCCCGGCCCCAACCCCGCATAATAGCAATAGCACCCATTCTGTGGAGCCATTTTGCGGCGCTACTTAGATTTCTATGGTTTTTTTTCATTCGCTGACCTATCATATAAGACCTGTACAATAAATGATATGATATGACTGACATATCTTCATATCTAGCACAACTGTGTGCAAAGTCGCTTCCTGTCTCACTCGCACTGTACAAACTACAAATTGAGGGGTAAATCTTCTCGTCTCGCGTCGCAGCGGCAGTTACGCTAGCCCCTCTGGTTAATACCCGGGTAATGACTCCCGTCTGTATGAAGTTTTTTTTTTAATAACTACTAAGACGGGAGCATACTTACATAATACAATCCTGCGGCCTACCTGATGGCAAGCAGATACCGTAATCAGAATTTACCGTGGTGCCGACCCTTTATTGATTTGAGCATTCTTTATGTAGACCCTTATAAATCAACCAAAGTATATAGTTATAATGAAATACTAAGGGAATAAAAGTATGCATGGACTTAGCTTATCGACGTCCGGGAAAGTGCAACTCGCTCCGCCCGCTACAAATAGCGCTCGAACCGGCCGGTAACGAGTCCGTCCGGTGATACCCGGTGATCGGATAACCGGGGCTCGTTGAGCAATGTCCGGACGACAGTGATAGGTTGGAAGACTAATAACTAGTCGAGCAATGGGGCAGGTGGTGCAATGTAACTACATTATTCCGAACAGGCAATCGTCAAAAAAGCATATTAAGTACTTGTTTCGCTGAAGGAATTATGATTTTTCAGGATATAATAGTGAATTTTACCTAACTAATTTAAATATATCGATTTAAAGTTTCACGATTGTCACCCGTTATTACTACACAGAGTCCCGCAGGTACTTACCTATACTTAATCGCGTTAATATCGCGTCGCATTAATTTATTTATTTATTTACCTCTCTGAGATTTCCCGACGTTTCGGATGTGTCGTAACATCACGGGACAACTGGCTTGAGGGTATCAACATCGAAAACAGGCGTTTGGAATTTTGAAAGTTTTACTTTTGGAATTGTGTTCCCAATGTAGGTCCTATAGGTAAAGTCGACCTCACAGATATTGCGCTCAGCAATTCCACTGTAATGCAGCGAACGTATGAGTACATGTCGTTGACGTCGACTGTACACTCGCAAACAAGATATTAGACATGCAAAACTAAACTTATTTATACACTACACGCAATCTAATAAAACTAACGTACAGAACCATAACTCCTAACTACGCCGTGGCGGCCGTTAGCGTCGCAGCAAGCGTTCAAGGCTCTGTAGCTTATTATTTATGTGTGTTTCATGTCGTACATTTTGTTTATTCGCTGTTTGTATTGTTTGTTTGCTGCGTTTTGAGTTACGGTATTGCGATTATTCGGGCTGTGTGATGTATGAAGAAAACGAACTGTCACAGGCTTTCTGGTTTTACTCAATTCCCTTATTGGGTCGCGAACTGGAATATAAATAAGCCGTTTGGAGTTTTGCCAAAATAATGTTGACGCACTGGCAGAAAGAAAGCCTTTGCCCGCAATTCACTTTCATTGTGCGTAACTATCGTGAAAATGCCCTTAGGTACATCCAATATTCGACGCTGTCATCTCAGTACAATTTATGTCATCATATGTCACCGACTGTACTGGTCAAAGTCGCTGCGCGCATTATAAACACCGCTGTGGATGGCCGGAACCCCCCAACTTGCTCCTGCGGTGCCGAAGAACAAATCCATCATATAATAGAGGATACGCTCTACGCCGAAGGACCTCCAGAGCCTTTATTTCCATCTCTATCGCTCTTACAATACTGGAGTGACAGGGATGCATGTGTACGAACTTCGAGTTTCGATTTTCGTGGTAATGCCGCAGAATACCTGATCAGACTTAGCGACAAGGCCATCAAGTGGCTGACGGATCTTAAAATTAATTTATAGTCGTATTTCTCCTGTTTCTGTTTTCAATAAATGCCATACGATTAAATAAATAAATCAGTGTCATTTATTCTACCGGGATGACGGCTGTCAAATATCGGCTGTTAAAAAAATCTAATTATAAATGAGCTACCGATCAGTAGGTGAGCTGTCAGGTGACAACAATGTCAGTTGTTAGTCAAGTCAGGCGCTGTATATTGTTTTACGCGCCTTTTACTTAAAAGTGCAGCTTATGTGCTTCCTGATTAGCGGGATTCGCGTTATCTCACTACATTGATCAAAAGGTACCCATGCAATCCAGTTTTATGAAGATAATGGCATCTCGGCGCCTGCGCTGAGGTCGGAATCGGCCGGGATGCTTCATCATTACATTGGGAATGGGCCTTAGTTTAGCTCAGTCTAAAATAATATAATGTGTTTTGTTTTCGAAATTAAAGAAGGACGCCATTTTTGCTTACCGAATCCCAATCCCAATCACACCCAAAAAACCCATAGCAGTACAGCATGTTCCAAATTTCAATTGTGACTTTAATATGCAGTAACAATTGTCACATTTCCAACTTCCACACTGTTGTCACAAGGTGTTGCGCAGCGTTTCCAGGTACGATTGCAGCCACAATAAGGCCGTATGCGCGTCGCAACTGCGCAAACAGTTCTGAACGCATGTACCTACTTATTACCAGTAATTGGCCACCCGGGTTGCCTGCCAGAATGCGTTATGCGTAGTCAAGTGGTAACTAACTAAGGGCGGGTTGCACCAAACCAGCTGTAATTGTTAGATTCTTCGTTAAAATCTGAATGTATGGAAAGTTTGACAAGTTTGTATGGAACAACAGCTGCCGGTGCCATATTTAACCTTGATCGGTCTGTAATTGTAAGTCGGTAAAACGCGCCCTATAGCCTATTTTTTCATGGTGTCTAAAACATATTGCTTGACTATGCTCGTTTTCACGTCTTGATGCCTGGTCTAAGGCATCAACACTGTAACTTTGTACTGTTACGCGTTCTTCTAGTTCTATAACGCATTTATACCTAGTAGTGCGGTCAGAATATAAATATGCCTAACGGTTCTAGGCAGTACGATTTTCCCTAGACTACTCTCCCACCACACATTCCGATCGCTCTATTGGGTTCATCCTATATCCTAAAAAAAAATCTCGCAACATATCCTGCCACAGCATCTCTAGAATCTAGATCATGACTCCTAGACAGGCAAAACAAGTCTTGATTATTTTCACCTCAGCAGCTCAAACAAGCATATTTTGATGCGTGAAAACAGTGTGCAAAATGCGATTTTGCTCACTCCGTGAGACAAAGTAGCTTTTTAATTTTGATGCGGAGCACTGACATTTCGTTGTATGGGGTCTATTACAAGTTCAGAATATTTGAACTTTATTCCCTTTCATTTCCATTACGAAAAAGAAAATGGCAGACGTAGGTCATCAAATTTCAAAGTAGACCCCCAAAAAAGTACACGTTCGAAAACTATCAAATTAACAAGTTTAAATTACCAAAATAATTTTACAAAGGAATTTTCAATTGAAGAATATTTAAATAACAGATCTCTGAATAAACTCCGTTTTTCATAATAAATAGGTAAACGATTTTTTTTACGCTAGCTAATTAATAATTCTAGTTTCGTTTCGTCTTTTAGTCGTCAATCATTTTAATCACGTACAAATGATTTTTTTTTATACATACATTTTATTAAATAGTATTGTTAACACATTTCCATAATTACGTAGAAAACAGAATTCTTCTAGTTAGATAGAGAATTGAATTATCCTAGTAGTTTTTATATTTTAAACCAATATCAATAACGCAAGAATGAAGAATAACATACTTGTGAAGAATAACATATAGTGAAGTCAATGTCGTGACGAAGGCAGTATTTTAACAACAGTACCTACGGCTAGTTTTTAGTGTGCACGCGAGATACACGTAATATGCTAAAGTGTGCCCTTGTGATAATGATAATATATTTCAAAAATATTTCGAAGATATTAGTAAAATCTGTGAATTTTAACAATAATACGGTTAGTTTTTAGTGATGTGTTAGTGTAACGCGACACTCGTATAGATACTGAAATATCCTTGTGTCTCGTGCCTTGTCTCGCCTTTCTAGTATTGACTAACGTAGCGGCCGGCACTGAGACGTTAAAACAAGCAGTAACGAATGTCTAATTAAGTTTTCTTCCTGAATAATCTTGAGACGAATAGGTACGTGATACTATGATATATTTTTAATGTGAATATGTTCTCACTGCTGAGGTGAAAAGTTATATGTGCTACTCGAGAGCAAAGTATTTGCATCTCGTGCTTTTGAGTCCTTCGCTGCGCTCAAGATTCAAACTTTTTTATTTTAGAATCTTTCGCTTCCTCAGGACTCAAAATCAGCACTCGCAGCAAAAACCAACTTTGCTCTCTTGTTGCACAAATAACTATTGTAACTTTCACAATTTATGATGGCCATGAGTAGGCATTTGCGAGATTAACGGTGATAATAACCCTATCTAGACATGACTGTCATATCAACTGGACACATCAACCGGTTAATCAATGAATTCGATAAGTTACTTAAGTTTGAAGTTCTTAAGTTTTATCCATATCACCACATCAACAGGAAAACCGGTTAACAAGGCAGCGTCAACATCCTCAAAGCGGATCAAACTGGTTTAGAAAGTTGGAAACTACCCTCTCGCACACAACGGCTCGAGTGGACCCGCTGAAAACACGACAAATGGAATAATGATGTGCCGAGAACTGCAATTAGGTCCCGCGTCTTGAGGAAATAAAACACTTTTCGGAATGGAATAGCCACTTATACCTACAAGTGTATGTATGTACCTACAGCAACTGTCTATTACATAGGTATGTACGGTCACATCATGAGTCATGACAGGGTTATATTTATCGCTCTTAAATCTCGCAAGGAATCTCAGACCTACGAACCATTTTAAAATGTACCTATAGGTATTTTATGAAGCACAAAACAATTAGGTGAGGTTTATAAATGTCACAATGTTTAAAACCTTAATGCCGAATAGTTACCCACCTATTAGAGACACCTATTCTTCACCTCTATTGTTATGAATTAAGATTGAAAGCGTCAAGTATAGGATCAGTATGAAACACTAGAAGTTTAACCTTGTCTTGGTTTTTGAAGTGAAAGCTTCTATAGCGGCGCTGTGCATTTTTAGTCATGGGAAAAAAAAATTAAACTCGCCACAGGTCACGTGACCGTAAGATTCGTAAGACGTGAGAGTCTAGACAGGTCACGTGACCGTAAGGAGGACACGTGACCTGATCGAAAAACTGTTACAATGTCATTGAGTTTTCACTTCTGCCGGCACTCCCGCAGTGCAACCCGGTCTTTGTAGACTACATAACGCATGAAAAATATTTATAAAATAGTTGGTTCCACTATGGTAAACAAATGATTAGAAAGGCACTTCCGAACCTTATTTAAAATCCAATAGGTACTTCGCTCCCGAAGGAGTCAACTACTTACCTCGGCCGAGTGTAACCCTATCGGTAGTTTGCGGGTCCGCTCTTCAGACCCTCAACGTTACCCTTCGAAATCCAGAAGGTACCAAGTCTGTACTAGTTCCATAAATTTCTGTGGCCTCTTGGAAGGAGTTTGCAAGCTAAGTTCGCAACAAATTGGAGAGTTTCGAGCACAGGATCGCTTTAATAGCCCACTTTGGAATAGAAATAAGTTTAGGTTTTTCTTGGAAGAAAACATCTAGACTTAATGTTGTTGTGTTATAGCAACATTTTTAGAATCAGCCCAAAGGTCAACCAATTCTTTTTCGATTTAAAAATAATAGTGTCAAACCGATATATATTCACGTTATATGTACTCAGAAAATTTAACAATAATTATAACAACTCGGAGCATTACAATAAATTATAGTAGGTATGCAGAAGTTTGATATTAAATGTTTTCTTTACCCTTGAGTGTAACATAAAATGTTTTTATATGAAAGCAACGCTTCATTCACTAAAAAGTTCCTCAGTCAAAGCTGATATAGAAAAAAAGTTGTAGGTTAGGTAACCTTCTTCTAATTGGATTTTTCAACTTTAAATTCGTTTTAGGTACTTTACAAAAGGGGACTATAAATTGTCTTATGGCACCCCACACTCGCCAACCATCCCTGTGAGAGTGAGTTTACTAAAATTCAGCAGTTTTCAAGTAGCTGCCTCGAATCTAAATAACTCGGTACTAAATCTAATATAAATTATTCATAAAGCTTGACACAGAAAAAAAACTTGATTCAAGGAACATTCTTCAAACAAAAAAATCATTAGAAAGATGTTTTTAAATAATGTCGCAGTTATCTTGAACTACGGCCTCTTTTCATGAATTATTTTGACATATGTTTTTGCCGGCTCCATAAAAGCCTAAGGCTTTGAAAATCAACATTTTGCATGTCTACTCGTACTTACTTCGTGTCCATCTCGTAGCGACGGAAGGATAGACAGACAAACACCCGGCGGCCGTGCCCGTGCCTGTTTTCTTTCACATTTTACTTCTTTTAATACGGTACAGTAAAATACAGTACAAGTAAAATCGGCATAAGTAGTTGCCGAGTAATAGTCGACCAACTTAATGTGTACCTACTTGGAAAGGCCAATTTTCGTTCAAATTGGGCCGACGCAGCCGCACCGCACGTCGATGTAACTAAAGACACTCATACAGAATTTTATTTAGCAAGCAAATAAAGATTAATAAGAATGCCTGTGACTTGGCTCTACGAAATATCTCACAACTTTTTACGGTGGATGAGTTTCGAGACTTAGCCTCTCTTTTACATGGAACGTTTTTTATGGGATTGTTATTTTTCTCTACTCATGCTGCAAAAAGTGCGTCATTTTAGGCTTAGCAAGCGGGGCTAAAGTAGTTCCTACATTCAGCCCCTAGGGAAAATATGTATACCTACATATTTATGATTCATAGAATATTTTAATTTGATTAATCAATACAGTTCACCGTATTTCATCCACCAATCACAACTTTTTAGGAAAAAGTTATGCGGTAGACCGAGAAAACCCTACATGGCACTAATACAAGAATAAATAAAAGCGTGATAGAAATAAAGATAAAGGCATAATGTAGAATAAATTATAGAAATGACTCCACAGAGCCCAGCCTTCAAACATGATGATGTAGTTAGTTCAGGAATGCCTCAATTCGTCCCGGGCAGTCACACAGACAGACATTGCCCACCGCCACAAGCCGCGTGTTTGCTTAGCCTAACACTTACCAACAAATTTCACACATCTTATTAAATCTATTATTAAATGCCCGGCCCATTATGGCCCGTTCACACCACAAAGGGCCTTATTATGCCTTATTATTTTAATATTGTTGTACTATTTCAACAATAAGCGACCTCCATTATTTGTATCTACAAGACACTAATGAGCGTATGCCTTCGGACGACCAACTTACACATATTGTTCTTATAATAAAACACATTCGATTTTCATCTTTATTCTTTAAGACACACAATCTCAAGGTTCAATTTTGACGGTAATAGTAATTCTGCCGTGGCACATAAGTGACAGGGGATGCATCTCGAAATGTCAAGTTTTATTTTGAAAGAAAATGAATTCGTAATTTATTAGTGTGCCGTGAAGTGGGCGCGCCAAGTCCGCGCGCGTGTGGCCCGCGCTGAGCCAAGTGTTGCATTAGGGACTGATCGGTTCGAATAATATTTATTTACTAGTGATTACCTAGTTAGGAGTATGAGTATGAATAGTTTTTTTAGGGATTACGTGTTTTTTTAGGATGCTAAGTAAATGTGTATTGGTGACAGAAACGTTCAGCTATAGTTATAAATAAACGTACTTAAGTACATTTAACTTTAACACCGTCTTATTTCATTATTTTAGTTTTTTTTATAATTGACTCCTACGTCATTGACAGACCAGTAGATATTTTGAATAGTCAGCTGTATGAACACTGTATCTATAACTAAAAAGATATCAAATTAAATTTATTTTCATTATATTCCATGACTACCTGTTGCTGTTTCTACACATGTTTCCGGCCAACGACTGGTTCCGCTGCATTTATGACATTGCAGCTCAATTTGACATAAACAGCACCAACATGGCGGACAAAGCCGTCAGCGTCATGCTCCTGCGCACCGTAATGCGTCACGCCGCGCGCGCCGGACGTTTACCTAGGTTATGTTTATGTACTTCTATTGTGTGTGTTTTCTGTTACTTTAATGGCACTGGTACATTTTGCCTTTCCCTTTGCAATAAGTGTTTTTTTTTGCATGCATTATTGCGGTATTATATAATGGTAGGTACCTATTTAAAGAGAAAGGCATTCATTTGCGAGAACCCATCTGATCTGTTCGTATAGCTAGGTTTAAATAATCGTTTTTATTACATAATTAATTTTACGGAAAATTTCAAAAACATATTTGTTGTTCATTAATTATTTTACAACCTTCGACCATCACCAAATCTTACGTCCCTACTATTGTAAACACTCTAGTCTCCTCAAACAGCGTCGACAATGTAAGAATTAGTCCAATACCCGGCTGATTATGTTGGCACAAGTGCAACACGGGCAACATTCCGCGCCACATTACCACTGTTTGGCTGTGCTATTCACCAAATTGTCTACAACTGCGTCGTTGAAAGACCAGTTAGGTCTCTCCAATTATTTTTATAAATGTAGAGGTCAAATTATGTGAACGAATTGCTAGACAATCGAATTGGTTCGAGAATAGACCTGTACGCTTACCATGAGTTTGACAATGACGGCTTACGCTAACGAGTATCGAGTTTTCTATCTGTGCATCCCGCTCGTACTGTCAAAGTGCAATAGAGATGCACAGATAGAAAACTCGATTCTCGTTAACGAAAAATGACAATGTCAAACTCATGGTAGCCGTACTGTTTGGACATTGTTCACGACAACGAAGACGTCTGACACGGTTCGTTTGGAAAAAAGGCTTTGTCCATCTACAATAGCTTAGAATATGCAACTGTGGTTAGGTTTTAATGGACAATATTATAAATATACGATACATTTGATAGACATTGTAAGACAGCGCTATTATTTGCGTTGAATTTTTTAATGTATCACAATTGTTTCAAACTAGGAAATTTCAAGAAAAACATTTTATATTTCAAGTATGTTATTAACTTACAATTTACAACGTCCTGACTACATTTGTTTCCGCACTTTCCAAAGCATGTTAGTATTACATTATTATCCGATATAATCTCTGTCTGTCCACTTCCCTTGACATACCGAACTGAATCAACGTACATAATCCCTTAGTAGACAAATTTCTGCGGCCCTCAAAAGGACGAAATAAATTAATCCATTAAAAACCAATATGATAACCATCCGCCTAATCCATATTAATACCATATTGAGTCCATCCCAACTAGTGCGATCCCTTTGATTATGGTTGAGTATGCAAAGGAGTAAGTAATTAAAAACATAGGCCGTTTGAAACTAGATTTCCGTTCTTAAACGGGCATAGGATGGTGGTTCGATTAGTTAATATATGTTTTGCGTTTTCACGCTGTTACACGAACATTGACTGTCTACATATGTTGGTAAACCGTTGGATTGCGGATGCACACAGCCAATAATTATGGAGGTCCTTGGGGAAGGACTTTGTCTAGCAGTGGCCTTCGACGTCGTCGACCCTAGAGGAAGGCTTTTGGCTACCTATCAACAACTTTCTGCTAAAATTATGATAAGGATTACGTTTACGGATTGGGTGTAAGTTATATTATATTCAATAAAGAAGAAATCGGGTATCTTTAGAATAACTTTGATCTATAACAAATATTATCCACTTCACTTCTGAATTCTGAAAATTGTGACGGGTACATCTATAAAGTAACCTTTTTAACCAGTCACTTGCTTGTGGCAACCACAGATGCCAATTTCGCGTAACCCTTAAACTGATGGTGGCAACCGTGGTTGCCAAGCGGAGTATGGACTTCTTTGATAAAGAAAAATTGGAGGCAATTTACGCTACCTTTTTTAAAATCCGAAATCAAGTGAGCGGATATCAAAACTATAATTATTTTATACAACTTATTTGGCATAAAGATGATAAAAGGAGAGGATATCAGTAAATAGTTATTTACGATACAAGTGCCAAAAATAGGAAATTCGCAATGAGTGGTGATAAATTGACACGAGTTGCGAATTACCTATTCGCACGTGTATCGTACAACGTTTTACTGTACATATGGCTCTTTAAAGTTTCGACATATGCACGAAAAGTGCTCTTTTCCGCACTAGTGCGGGAAAGTAGCACCAGATGTACTGTAAAGGTTATATTATTATCATTGATCACGAGTTTGTGAACAACTAGGTACTTATTATAATACCAAGTCATTAAAACGGGTGAAAACTTATAATAACATCAAATAACTTATAACAAAGACAAATATAACGGCATTATATGGTTAAAAGAGTATGAGAAACTTAACAAAAAACCGTTAAAGAAATAACGCTCGATCCACTCCATTACATAATCAATTTACCTACTAAACGCTACCTACCCTAAAAGGACATCAATTAACGTTTTAAATGCGCGTTGGCAGTTAGACGACAGGTTACAAGACTTCATTGCCGAGCCAGGCTCGTATAGGATACTTATACGGCTGTAGATACGTGTTGGATTGATATAACTGCAATTACTCTGGCCGATGCCGATTGCCCGAAATCGCTTATTCACGCTCGCTAGTTGCCTAGTTAGCGCAGCTGTCGATGAGGTTTAAGGCAAGAGTAACAGCGGGTCATAAACTAAATATGTCTTTTTGACATGAGTATGAACAAATAAGTCTGTTGAAGCGGCGAGTTACAACGGACATACCTACATAAGTCACTGATCGCACCTAGTATTATATTAAATTTTCTAAACTAAGCTCATGAATGGCCATCGTACTGAGCTCATGAATGCCTTTACCTAGTACCCACGGTATACGATCATAATTTAAATTCGTTAAATACTTAGAGAAGGTTGAATTTTTATACAAAATTTGAATGAAGTTTAATTTAATGGTCTATGAAATGACTGCTAATGGATGCTTTTTATCGTGTTAACTTATAGTGGAGAGAGTGTCTCGTAGAAAAGCATCGATTTCCAAAGTACTACCTATGTATGTTAAAATCGGTTCTTTCTTCACGAGCACTTTAGCCGGCGTTAAAACTATACGCCTTTACTATATGGTTTTTAAAATAAGTAAGTATCTTAAAACTTTCGCTGTTTTTGACGCTTCCGCTCCCGCTCCCGCGCCCGCTCGTGACTCGTCCCGCGGCTGTCAAGATATAATTTGCCGCGACAGTCGTGTTTATTTTCCGACCTGTCGGAAGTCGCCTCAATTTCTCTCGTAATAACATCATATTTTATCTCTACCACCCTAAAAGGCATAAGTACAATTGTATTGAGTAACACATACTCCCTTTTCTGGAATCTAGTGTGTGTATGAACCAATAACCGCGTTTGTTAGCGGAATGACTTGCGCGAGAGTTTTTATAGTAAATTGGAGCCTTTTTAGTGGCTTCCGTTTTTCCCTGTTTGCTTATTATTAGGCCGGTTGTTATCTTTTATAATAAATATAAAACTACAGTTATATACTAAACCATCGAATTAAGCTACTAATTTTGTTAATAATGCTATACATTACAAATAAAATGTCTAAAAACTAAGTCTGTCTAACTTACGAGTGTAAAAAGCTCATTGCAATTAGTATTTCTTCGTACCAACTCGTTTTTATCTGTTAAAACTTATTAAAAGCTCAAAATTAACAATAACTTCCCATTATTCTCGTGTCGTGTGGGCCCGGTCATTGTGGCACTCTTTGGGGGATGCCTATGTCCAGCAGTGGACGTCTTTTGGCTTTCGTCTGATATGACTCGTATCAAAATAAAGAATGTTTTAAAAAAAAAACAAGAAAACTTGACTAAGTAGGTATATGTCTACCGCGTACCCTAGCAAATTCGACTTGAAAATGACAAATTGTAGATTTGATACCGTCTCCTTTAATTCAATTTGGCTTATGAATAAACCTCGTATGTTCGGCTTGATGCTGCGTGCCGGCCGGCCGGCTTAGCGGGTGAATTCAGTTTACAGGTCGACACACGTAAAAAGAACTCTGGCGGCCATACATTTAATATGGCGCGCAGAGCTCTTTTTACGGGTGTCGACCTGTACCAAGTATAAAGTAGTTATGATGCCGCGTTGGTATTGATTTTCTTTGCCCTCTTCATATTCGTTATGGTAATAATATAATTGATAAATGTTTCTCAATAGTTGTGCGGTTAAAGAGCTGAACATTTGAACCCAGGACCGTCCGCATCGCAGGGACACCCACTAGGCTGAACATTCGAACCCAGGACCGTCCGCATCGCAGGGACACCCACTAGGCTGAACATTCGAACCCAGGACCGTCCGCATCGCAGGGACACCCACTAGGCTTAACCGGTCGCCAATAAACTCAATAATCTTACTATTAAACATGTACATTTACCCTAATCTAATTACAAACACGAGTTTAACCAGTTCCAAAATCCACACAAAGCCAGCTCAGTACAAAGCCACGGTGCATAATTCCATTTCTTGCGGGGCGGGACCAATCAGACGCAGGCGAGGCGGGCCAGCTCCCAATTTGCCACCAATTTACCAGACAATGACGTCACCGTTAACAGGTTATTATTCAATTTAGACGATGTCGCTTTAACCGCGCTCGATAATTGGTTTGTATCGACGCTTTTACTGTTACAATGGGACAAAGCCACGCACATTTACGACGCGGCTACTCGATCTTATCGATGGGGCTGTAAGGAGTGTGTAAGATTACTCTAGTATTTCTGTGCTGATCGCTTTCATAGTAGTATGGGTGGTTGGATATAGTGAGATATTTTTTCAGATATATTTTTGTAACAGTTAAAAATCCTGAATTATAATAAATATCAAAAAAATATACTCCGTTGACAAGACAAAATCGTGACGTCGCTTTGTTCCTATTTCCCTTCCAACTATACTAATAGAACGTAGGTATGTATGGTACAATCAAGTGCAAAAATAAGTATCGATTTAATCCTCTCTTAAATATGTACCGATACCTTAATACGCTGACATAAGAGCGATGGGACATATTTATATATTTATTTATGAGTAAGTTGTAGGTACGCACCCATATTTTTACACTTGACTGTATGTAAGCACTTTATTATACACAATAGCAGGTTAAAGAATGTACATGTCGCGCAATACATTGAAGTACAAAGGCGAACTTATCCCCATAAGGGATCTCTTCCAGCTAACCGTTTAGCAATTGAGAGGAAGGTAGGTAGAACGAGATAGGCAAACTTATAGTGTACAAAAAGAAAACCTAATAGGTATTAATTCTAGATAACAACGTTTTATAAAATGTTGCTTATTACTATAACACTATCAGTCTTCGATTCTACTTCCTTGTTTATGTGGTAAAACATCTAATGTAATGTAAGTACAAGTCTGATCTATCGTTAGTTCATATCCACTCACTTGCTTGCGGCAACCACAGTTGCCAATTTCGCGCACCCCTAAACTGATGGTGGCAACTGTGGTTGCCAAGTGAAGTGAAGAAGTTTCTTCGATAAAGAAAAGTTGAAAGCAATTTAGGATACCTTTTTTAAAATCCGAAAGCAAGTGAGTGGTAAGACGTAAGGCTAACGCTGGCAAGGCTAAAGGCTGCAAGGCTGAGGCTGAGCTGTATTCCTCCAGCAAGTAGTCTTGCATTGTTTCCTTAGCCTTGCCTGCGGTGCAGTGTGAGCTCGGCTGACTCATAAAATCAATAACGACGGCGTGTGCTTTATAAGCAAATTATACGGCTCGGAGCCGTAGCGGGGTTGGATCTACTTAGCAATATTGTTTGACTGATTTTGTTGTAGTTTTAATGTTTACGTTATATTGTAATAGTTAAATGTGGCTGATACAAGCAAGCATTATATATATATATATATATATATATATGTGTATAGCATTGCAAAGCATTGTTGGGAGACTGTCCGTTTTCTAGAGGAAGCATTAAAAGAAAACTAATAGGAAAAACTGTTTTTATTTTATAAAAGGTAGCTATCCGTGTAAGAAACTTTTTGAAAGTAACGGCCTCATGACACACTACTCACTGTACATATATGAGGTATTGATGTTCGTGAGAAAGAATTTGCCTATGTTCAAACGTGTTGAGGTCACGGGCAAACAACTCCGATCAACAGGGAGACTCCGCACGGTCCCGCGTCTCATGGCACTTTCACGTAGGAATCCTCGAGTGATAGGCCCAACCTATTACGAACGACTACCCGCCGAATTGCGAACAGAGTCATCTGACGAAACATTTGAACGCAAACTGAGAAACTTTTTATTGAAAAACGCATTATATTCGGTAAAGCAATTTATGGACATTAAACATTAATATTATCACTGTTTTTGACATCGTAAATTATATCGTTATTTGTATTTTTATTTTTATTTTTCGTTTATTAATGTATACTCTGTTATCTGACGATCTTTATGTGATATCTTCGTAACTTATTTACTGTGGTTATAATTTGAATTTTATAGTCATTTTATTATAATTCTTAATTCTCTTTGACGATCATAATATAAATTCATATAGATTAAGCTAGCTTTAATTTATATTGTAAATTGTATATTACGAAATAAATAAATCTAAATCTAAATCTAAATCTAAATCTATGTCACCCGGAGAATAATTACGAATCGATTGACATATCATTTATCAAATTCGGTTCAGTAACTTAAATGCTACGGTGGAACGTTCCTCCCTAAACCTAATAGATACAAACAGACTACTGTAACATATACCTTAATTCCTGCCGGCTCTGCCGTAGTCGTTGGCGAGTTTATCCGCATCTATAACGGGCGTTTGATCTCATTTTAAAGGATACAGACAACCCAGATTAACTATGCCTAGGTATATCCATTCCTAACGCCCATTCTATAAAAAGGTGAAAGATTTTTTGAAATCGTATGAGAAGTTCAGGAGATTATACTCTACTTACAAAGTTACAACCTTCCAGATTTATCTTCTTTATTGTATATTATCTATACATTCTGATATAACACAAAACACACTTCCGTCCACATCGGCACTAGCATTTCTCACGCACTGGAATTTAAATTTTCATCTCGAAACTATATTTAATTGTAACGCTTAGAAATCATTGGCATGCAGTAAACAAGCAATTGGCGATTCAATTAGTGAACAGATAAGCCGGGTCCCTGGGGCCCAGAGGCTGGGGTCCGGGGCCCGCCGGGGCCCGCCTGGGCCTCACTTAGCACCTGATTGTCCCTGTCACGGTACCCGGGATGGGATGTTGTCATGCCAATTTTATTTTTGTTATATTATTGTCGTTAGAAATAATACTAAACGGCGTTATTGAGGGAGATGTCTTATATTATATCAAAAGTCGAAGTCAACGTAAAAATCAGTTAAACTGGTGTTAGACGTTTGCCATGCTAAAATTATTTTTTACCCGACTGCCGAAGGAGAGGAGGGTTATTATTTTATGTACTTTACCCCATTGTTGTGGTTAATAATAATTGTTTACTACTTATCGGGTTACTTACGAGTATTAGTTAGTTAGCCAAAATATTATTTAAACCGAACTAACAATTTGATCAATAACAATGTGATTTCTAAGAGAGAATAAAAATCATTTATTAACAATTTTGATTGCGTTGCTAATTTCATTCGATGTCATCAAAGTCACAATTAATTAGATACACCTACTTGACTTAGGACCGATGAATGTTAGCTGTCCTTTTCTTTTATATGTCTGAAGAAAAGGATAGTGATAATTTTTTCTGACAGATATACATTTATCTGGTGATTGAAAAACCGGTGCTTAATCAAATAAAATAACCGATAGTTCGCGTATTGAATTGACCCCAGCTTATTCTAATAAAATCACCCCCAAATCTTTTGCATGGACCCCAACTGGCTCCGTTTCGTGCATCGCCATCCTAAACAATTGCTTGTGGGGCGGTTAGTGCAGTGTTAATATTAATAGAGCTGTTGTCACTATAATGTAGTGCACGCGAGGGGCATAGACTGTAGCGATTGTGAGGCGAGTTGTGCGCGGGTTACTGTGGTGACGCTTTTATTGAGTTGACAGGTAATTTAGTTTTTTATTGAAAAAGGCTTATGCAATATGTGATCATATTTGCATACTTCCATTTATATATTTTTCACCTGAAAATGTAGTGTCCATTAATTGGTATTTGTCACTGTAATTGAATTGAACTGAAATATAAATTCGTGTATCTAAAATAGCACTTCGTCACTACGGGCGTTATATTTATATAACGCCTATAAGCGAAGGTCACAGTCCCATCATATTATTATTTTATGCAGCGCGAGGACATCACTTATTTTAAATCATACATACAGTAAAACCACTAGTTTCGAGAAACTGGGAATTCATAAACTTTTGTATGTAAATTGACACAGACAGCAGTAGAAAATACTTTAGGTACCTACTAGGTTAGAAATGAACGCCTTAATTATCTATTCATAATCAACCTTTGAACTATAATGACCTAGACATAAAACGTTACATTGATTTGAATTATTTCCAAATTACGACACTAAAACAGACTAGGCAAACATTTCCTCATTAAGTCAGGCATTATACCTACGAATAGCACGCGTGCGTTAAGGGGTGTTAATTTTCACACATCATCTAATTTATCTGTTTGTCTAAAGAAAATCATCGTTCTGTTCGAAATTACTGCCATTGGAGGGTTAATTACCGAATACCAGCATTACTGCGCATACCTCGACCCCCAGGTCAACTAGGCCCGCGGACCAATCCGCGCCTTACACACCGCACGGGTCAGATTATGCTGGGCCACATATGTGCTGAGTCATTTTTAAAAGGACGTAACCACCGTGTATTTGTTATTGAGAGACGTCGTTTCGTGGAATTGAGTGGGGCTGCTAATAAATTGCTGCCGTCATGTAGGTATGCGTTTAATTAACTGCTTATAGCAGAGCCTGTGTTTTGGGATGGGAGGGATTTTTAGTGCTTTGAGATGAGTTTAGTTTGTTTACCTACCTATATAACGTAATTTAGGTATGAATTATATTATCATTTATCACCGAGATATCGTAGCTATATATGTCCGACATACCTATAAGTCATACTTATAGTGTATCCTGCAGATCTAACTACGCTTTTAACTTTAATTCCTGATATTTTAGCACATAGATGATACAAGTACACGTTAACTTTGTCAAAGATTGTTCACTATGCTTAGATGCGAACTTTCCTTCCTGGTTTAGCATTCTATATTCAGGCAGACATAAAACTCACTATAATTTCTGGGTAATTTATTCTTACTTGTGTAAGTTTAACCCTCGACGATCACGAAGGATCTATGTGTGAATCCGTGCGTATATCTACCTTTGTCTATGGCATCCCAAAAGGCTGACCAAATTTGAGTGAAGTTTTTTTTTTTAAATCGAAAGCCTGGTCTGTCTAGATTGTTTTTAGCTGTTTGTTGTGTCATGGGTTAAAATAATATGTAGTTTAAGAGCAATTTTATAAGTATCCAGTGAAATTCCATCACCAAATTGATCCTCTCAAGCGCACTCCAATCAAACTAATATTGCGATGCGTCCCACAATCCGGAAGGACCCGATTGTCCCGGTTAATTGATCCCGGCCCCCGGCACGGCACGGCTTACCGGCTTACATCCACTTACATACGGTAATAGGTTTAAGGGGGAAAATAGAAACATTGTGTGATCCTAATCGTTCGACGATTACACTATTTTCCTCGACGCTTGGTGCGGCTGTCAACCGATCGAACCGGACTTTATTAGTGAACTGAAAGTCTGAAGCAGGAAATAATTTTGAATTATTAATAATATTAGATGCCCTGTCATTCATTTCCGCTCACAGATTTTAATGAAAAAACGGCCCAATGTTTAACACTTAAATTGTAATAATTGGCACCTATTTTTCACCTCTTTTCTCAATCTCAAGCACTGGTACGTCTTTATTGATTTTTCATTGCTTTATATATTGTATAAGAATCAAAACGAAGTTTCGACGACAACACACATTCCTTGAGAGCTCCACAACAAACTCCAAACAATAAACACACACGAGCACACGAGTCCGCATCCGAACAACCCTTCAAGTGCCGTCCTAATTACCGCCAGTAATTGTTAATTTGGCAACGCGCTGGCGGCGCAGGATTTATTGACCGAGGGAACAAAGGGAATGTTACCTATGTCCTCTACGGGAAGGGAATAAATATTCCAACGAACGTTCGCGTTGGAATACGATGTTACCCCGCATGCAAGGGAACCGGTAGGTAATCGGTGCTGTCTACACTAACATAATTATAACATTACCATGCACGTCCCATATCCATGTTCGTTTTCTATGAATCTTTGTTTTAGACAATAACCTTAGTTAGAACCAAATAATTAAAATACTGCATACAATAACATTATAAACCCATATATTCTTTTAGCTACAATTATTTCCGATTGGGTTGCCTGCCGACGTGCAGACAACTGTTTGTCTGTTTTCATTTAGTATTTATTACCCGACTGCCTCAAAAGGGGAGGGTTATGTTGTCGAGCGTAGGTATGTATGTTTTAAGTATGTGTTTATCTGTATAAATACTGCACATCGTCGTCTAGTAGATACCCATAACATAAACCTGTGTGCTAGATCATTTTCTATATAAGATGGTCTCCCTTATATTTATTTATCTGTCTATGTCCAGCAAAAGTATGCAACAACTATACAAACCTAATAAAGCCGATGTAAGCCTCATGTTGTGATTAAGTCCACACGGCGATTCGCACTAACCCTACATAATGCTCTAATCTTATCATCCAGATTGGACCCGCAGAGGTAATTGTTTTCCGGATGACTTGTTCTTACTTATTCCACGGTCATTCTGGCTGATAATACCGACTCTCTTTATAAGAAATGGTTATTGGTTAGTAAAAGGGTTGATTCCGCGAAAAACTTAACCTATACACATGTAAATTTTTCGAAGTATATTATAGGTACCTAATCGTAAATGTATCCTAAATTACAAAATGTTGAGGACGGTTTCCTAAACCGTTATTTACAATCTATAACATAGATATAATAATATATTTTCCGCGCGCCAAATATCATAGACAGCGTTCATCAAAATCTGTAACTGATAGATATATTTATAAGATTAAAATGCCTAACTAAAATCGACGAAAGGCTACTGGACTACCAAAAGGTGAATTTGACTCGACACATTACTTACCAATATGATAACAATAAATATATTCTGCGAGTGTACTCGTGTAACAGGTCGGTATAACATTTCTCGATCATCTACGAGGGGAGGCATGCGCCCAGAGGTGAGGCGGATATATTTAGGTTACCTAACCGCTCACTTGCTTGTGGCAACCAAAGTTGCCAATTTCACAGACCCCTAAACTGATTGCCGATCGAAGTAGAAGCAGTTTAGGCTACCTTTTTTAAAATCCGAAATCAAGTGAGTGGCTAATGATAATAATGACAGTTTTCCAAACACTTCACGACGACGTCAATAACGACGACAGAATTAGTTTTACTTATTAGTCCCCGTGAATGAACCTACCCGTTCTCCACATTAGATGCTAATTGTGTACAGTAATACAATATAGCGTCTCCCCGATGACGTAGTGTGGTAACTTTAGTAAGGTACAGCTACAACATGCGGCCTGCAACTGCAACATACATACGAGTGTCCAGTACCTATAGGATACGGTCGGCGTGCTTCGGCAATGAACAGGGACCCTATCCTGTGCAGTTTAAATCTAGTCTAGTCAATTACAATTCATAGATGCGTCCCACTTTTATGAATGTTTGTTTCTTGGTTAGTATAGGAACAAGAGATTTATGTTCCCATCTGAAGGTGTCCGGGGATCGCTCGGTAACAGAATCTGGACATTTACCAGCCCCGCTATTCTGTAATTGGTTTTAACCTCACCTCACTGTTCATCCACAAATATATCTTGACAACTCGATTCGTAGTAACCAAAGAGTGTAACTATGCGTGCTGGGTCTATGGGTTGTAACCAGTTTTTTTTAGGGTTCCGTATCCGTAGGGTAAAAAACGGGACCCTATTACTAAGACTTCGCTGTCCGTCTCAAGAACCTACAGATACATCTCAAGAACCGCGATAGCTAGACGCTTGAAATTTTCACAGATGATGTATTTCTGCTGCCGCTATAACAATAAATACTAAAAACCAAATAAAATAAATATTTAAGGGGGGCTCCCATACAACAAACTTTTTTTGCTGTTTTTATAGATAATGGTATGGAACCCTTCGTGCGCGACCCGACTCGCACTTGGCCGGTTTTATTTTATATTGTGGTATACCACAAATAACTATCTAGGTCTAGTCTAGTTTCGTTAGGAGGTGAGGTGAGGTGCAGTAGCGCGTTCCGAATAACAGCCCCATTCAGTCAGTCATCAAAGTGGTCTACAACTTTTCGACTCTACATATTATTTGTATATTTAGTCGTGTATATTATTGCCTTACGCATTTTACTTTACACAAATTTCCATTGATACACATGTCTTAAAATTAAGATTAGATAAGAAAATGGAGTCCACTTAGCATAATCGTATTAAGTCGATTCGTATAGGTACCAACAAATCGTATCAACAAACTAATCATCAGTTTCAATTCTATTGTAGAGCTTTGAGAATAGAGCCGTCAGTTCTAACCTAACCTAACGCTCCGTGGCACGGTGTACTGTGTAGCTATGTATAATCGGCGGTATTAATTTGCAGCGGATCGCGTAATTAACGGATTTAATTAGAAATTAACTGTTTGGAGTGCAGGGCTGCCGCGCTTCTGTGGCTTATAATTTGTGAGAGTAGTAAGATTAGACCGGATATTTTCTATGGGAAAAGATTTTTATAATTCCTCTGAAGGTTACTTACCGATGATTAGTTGGTAGGTACCTATAGGGACATTGAGGTAATATTGAAGTCCCTAATTTGGTTTTAGAGATTTAGATGCTACGTTGTTATTCAAATGTGTTAACGACAAAGTATGTAATGAAAAGAGAATGCATATTTTAAAGTTAATAATTTATTTTAAAAACAAAGTTTTAACCGACTTCAATTTAGTACTCCGCCAAGCCATGAGAACATTTCCACATTTATTTTCCAATTTACCACATGAACGGATTTCCGAGAGCAAATGCGTTGATTATTAGGGAAAAAAACCCAAATCGCTGTATGTGACCCGATAATATTGGAGGACTTCCGTCGATTCGTGACGTACATTTGTACTTTTAAGTACCTACATAATTGAGGAATTCCATAAGTCATCTGTGGTCTTCATCATCAATTCCACTCCACCAAATTTATGATTACCGGCGGTAAATACACGAGTTAAAATAGAAAATACCAAAATCACTACACGCGTGCCTAATATAATTGAAGAGTTCCCTCAATTCCTCATGGATCGCATCATCCAATTGAATTTTCGAAAAACCGACTTACAAACAAAAAATAAATTACGAATCGGGTCATCAATGACGGAGTTCTGAGGTAACAAACATTAAACATAATCACCATCATATATTTAAGAACTTGGCTCTTGTCGGTGGACCATTCTGTTCTATTCTCTGCCTTTTCCTTCAACTCTCTATACGATTCAACTTCAATATTTTCCTTTAACTGCTCCATGTAAGCTCTTCGTGGTCTTCCTCTTTTTCTTCTTTTTTCTATCTTTCCCTCTATTATAACTTATAAAGTCATCGTGACGAAGAAGGTGTCCTATCATTTTTCCTCTTCTGTTTTCAATAACTTTTAATAAATATTAAACAAACATAATGAAAAAACATAATAAAACTTAAACATAAAAAAAAACAAAAAAACAACCGAATTGAGAACCTCCTCCTTTTTTTTGAAGTCTACATACTACATACCTACTTTTGTGAAGAACTCATATTTTTTTGCAAAAATTGATAGTAATTTATTATCAATGTAAGCAGAGTAGGTACATTTCTCTACAATTTACATAAAATAGTAATAAACATAAAATACCTGTAACACTAATAGTACTTCAGAAGCTTATATTAGAATCGAAATCTACCAAATTTTCATTTGTTAGGTTTCGATTCTAATATAAGCTGAAGAAATCACATTTATATACCAACATCCAAACGCTAACCGATTTACAAACGACTGACAACTGACGTCCAAGCCCCTCCTCAAAGCCACCGACTTAACACCAAACATGCATTATTACTAAGTCTACAAATGTTACAAATAATCTCGTAACAAATAGATCCCCTCGGCCTCGATCCGACTCGCAACCCTAACGCGCTCGCTGAATTTGAAAATTTAATTTAGTTGCGTTTTGTCCCGGTAATTGGTTTGTTTTCTATGCCCGCCGCAGCAAGAACTGAATGTAACTGATTGTGTTAGAATTTTATAGTTAACTAAGTTTATGACTAGGTTTAATGCACATTATCGGGTCAATAACTACACTAAGTGAGTGCTTATAAATTTGGTTTTACTAATTATGATTACTTTTAGAAAATGTGTTCTGTATTTGTCGAGCTACACTGAAGATAATATAACTAACTAACCGGTTTTATTGCTCTTGTTAAATGACCCTGGATCCGCTTGCTACCAAACCCAAGAAGGTACAGTTAAGTGTAAAAATATGGGTGCATACAACTTACTCATAAATATGTCCCATAATAATCTTATGTCAGCGGATTAAGGTTTTGGTACTTAGGTATTTATGAGAGGATGTTATCGATACATATTTTTGCACTTGACTGTACCTATCTATAAGCAAAGGTGTGTTTTAGAGGCAAATACTAACATCTGACTTTCAAAAAGGAATCTAGATTCTAGCCCTTATTTAGAATTAGACTTCATTACGATGAACTAGGCTAAAACAAATATTCAATTAAAAGCGAAAAAATTCAAATTTTTTCAAATCTCCGAGCCGGATTCAAACCATCGACCAAGCCATACGCGACCGCGGCTCTCAGCCAACTAAGCTATCGGAACAATCCAGCTCATTCGACTCGACTACTCCTTCAATCAGCACCATATTAGGGAGGCGTGTAGCGACAACTGCCTAGAAAACCCAGGCTCACGTATATTTCCTTCCACAGGTCTGGTTCCAGAACCGGCGGGCGAAATGGCGCAAGACCGAGAAGTGCTGGGGCCGCTCGACCATCATGGCCGAGTACGGGCTGTACGGCGCCATGGTGCGGCACTCGCTGCCGCTGCCCGAGACCATCCTCAAGTCCGCCAAGGAGAACGACGCCGTCGCGCCCTGGCTACTCGGTGAGTTCGGTGAGGCCATTTTGTTTTTTGGGGGGGCGGGGAGTGGCGACTTGGCGAATCGAGAACTATGTTTTGGAGTATAATCTCTGGCAACCAGAAACGTCACAAGCACCAGTTAATAATGTAAATGGCTCTTAAATGTGACGTCATAACAGCTTTTACACTACAAGAAGGTTTACAAAGTGAGTTCGTTCGATATTAGGCACGAACTGACTCGGGGGTACATATTTTTGTTTCATTTGTTTCAAGACCCTTGTACAATAAGACAATAGCCGTTAATGCTATATAAAATTATTTTGTATAAAGAAGGAAAAAAATAAATTTTTGCTTATAAAAAAAAAATTGTGCTAATTTGTTTCTGTGAATGTACTCTGCAATATGCCGAAGTTAACGTAAATTGCCGGGAACGCCGTGTATTAGATATCTATCTACCTATTTGCGACATTTGTTGGATGAAAATAAGTAACTATCATAATCGAGCCTCTGGGAAAGACTAAAAAATATAATTAATGCTGAACGCAAGCGAGTACCTTTTACACTTGCCAATAATCTAGATCAAAAGAGATACGGATTTGGCGATATTCTGTACCTATACCTTAATTATCCTGTTCCTTTTAAGGAATAGTTCAGCCAATACCTCTGCTCTCGAATTTCCTATGATGTTTGCCATAGTCTGCCATTTTTCGCTTTCCAATAATTATGAGCTATAATGATGAAATTACACTGCATTTGGTTGAACGACGCCCAAAAAGATTAGTTGGGTCAGAATCTAGCACTCAGGAGGTTTTAATGGTTCCAAATACTACAGTTATAAAGGTAAGTTGTGTGTTGTGTCTACACATTTAAGTATATATTTGTATCGAGTACAATAATACAGAAAAAAAACCTTTTCCAAAGGCCTGGTGAATCTCCATCTTTATGAATTCATGGGAAAGATCTCACTTTAACAGTACCTACACACAAATTCATTATTGATCTTACTTACATGTCTTAGATCTATCAAAGATTATTGAGAAGCCTTTTCTTAATAATCTTTGGATCTATATAATGTATGTATTAAGTTCTTAAGAGGTTAGGTAATTAAAATGTTCAATGGGCACATCTAAGGTTAGATTAG
Source organism: Epinotia bilunana (assembly GCA_947049275.1). Lineage (NCBI taxonomy): Eukaryota > Metazoa > Arthropoda > Insecta > Lepidoptera > Tortricidae > Epinotia > Epinotia bilunana. The sequence continues at coordinate 709,747 of OX346266.1, forward strand.
GATACTTCTTGACTATGAGCCAAAGAATCCTCCAATAAAGCTTAACCCTTTCACCGCTCTGACCATGATGATTTTGTTCAAGAGTCGAGCGCAGTGTCAGGTGGGGGGCGCCCGTAGCGGACCCCTCCCCCCTCCAGACCCCCCGGTGAGTCTACTAACTAACAAAAAAACTTAACCCACCAGCAAGATGGCTGACCTATGCGGGTGCTAACCACTTAGCATAGCATCTTGCAATTTTAAGGCTTAACTAAAGTTACAATCAGGTTAAATACTTAATACTTATTGTGCTATTTGTGGGCAATATTTCTCTTCTAAGCAGTTCTCTTCTTAGACAGACTGAATAATAATAAAAACTCCTACAAATATAGTCTATTAAATGCACATAGACTCCAGCAATAGTAGAATTATACCCAGATGTCTGTGTCTGTGGATCTCTCAGTAACATGCAGTGAATAGTAATTAAATTTGCTGAGTGGTTAACTCCAACTGCGATACAAAAGCGCGTCGCACTAGTCGGTAAACAAGTTGGCGGACATTTCACTAAACAGCCCTCCCTTGACACTGCTCTTGCACAGTAATTAGCCCAGAACATGACAAATTACTTAGGTAGCGTGGAAATGAAGTGCCAACATTTAAGTTCATATCTACTGCATTTAAATAAGTTGTTATGCTATAAGTATTCAGCAATGAAAAGGTCTTGATAATTTAGGTACGTTTTCAGTACAGAAGCCACATATGTTAAAATGGTGTAGGTATACAAGATAGACAAACAAAATTAAATTATTAGGTATGAGTTTCGGGAAAGTTGCAGGCTACAGATGATTTCAGCCGTCATGCAGAAAAGGATTTCCTTATTAAGTCCGTCACTTTTCACCTATTCATAATAATAATATGATATAGGTACCTAGGACAGGTCATTGTGGCACTCTTTGGGGGAGGCATATGTCCAGCAGTGGACGTCTTTCGGCTGATATGATGATAGGTGTTGTAACATGTTAGGTAACATGTTATCTAGATACCTATTTAAGCCGTAAGTCGAGCCGTAAAACGACTTACGGCTTAAATAGGCTACCTTAAAACCGTTTCATTTTGATGATAATGGTTAACCATTATCATCAAAATTAAACGGTTTTAAGGCAGCTGTGCACGAAATTAACAACAGACTGCTTCAAATATCCGAATCTACCAGGTTCGCTATCTTTATTAGAATCATAATCAAAAACAGCAACTGATCAACTACAGTAGGCACATCATCCACAGATATTTTAGACCTAGGCGATGTTTTAGACCTGGTCTAAAACATCGCCGATGCAAACAATGCTCCTTCGATCCGTAAAGATCCAGTGAATACTCCAGTAGGTACTGTCGAGAGTTTAATGATACGTTCTCTAACATAAGTCTGGTGGGTAAGACTCAAAATCCTCTGCATGTTTTGAGAGCTGACCGTACCTAAAGCCAACTAGGCGTCGCTACTCTCGCCAAAACAATAACACCCGTAAATCACGACAACACAAAGGAAGTATAATTTTTAATCCCAACAAGGCTTGCTCATTTTTCATCCAACAGCGGCAGACAATGAAAAACACACCCTGTCACCTGCGGCTTAAGTTTCTTTTTACATCACCACCTTCTCATTTTCCATTGTTAACGTGAAGTGGGTTCTACGGTGTGTTTGTTAAGGTGTATATTAGGATAGAAGGCTTATGAGGCTCTGTATTCAGGGAGGCTCTGGCTTAGAACAATTACAGCGTAATCACTTTGTATCACAATTAGGAATTATGTGAAGGAGTTACGTTTTCGTTAAGCCTTTGAAGCTTTTCGCGTTTTTCTGGTATATAACCAATATTATCATTTAAGGAAATGTGGTTGTACCTACCTATGTAAAGACCTCCGAAATCAAATCAACTTATTTTTATGAAACGTCGAAAACGCTCCGTTAGTTACCAACACAGATATTAAATTTATTGAACTAAATTAATTTATATAAATTTTTATGGTTTTTTGTATGATTTATATGACTGTCTGTACCTACATAATTAGCATATTACTACTGTAATCTATATTGACAATGTGTGTATAACCAATACTGAATAAATAAATAAATAAATAAATAATGTGACCAAATTTAAAAGAATAATGACAATAAAATAACTGGCGAACCACACTACCTATTAAAAGTGTGGCACCAGAAGTTTAAAATATGAATGTAATGTGTACTGCTTTTTTTTCTATTCCCCTGCTAGGATAGGCCAAATATTTTTCTATCCCCAAATTAGTCCTAGGTACTTCACGAATGTATAGTGGTGAAGTACTTACATATAGGTACATATAACACTGAAATGTATCAAAAAGGTACACCTACCCAGCGGTGGGATTGGCTACTCTTATAGGTACCTAAGTAGACTACACGTCTTATATCCTTTATTTATTTTTCTGAACGAAAACTGGGAATTTGAAGATAGGGAAGGGAAATCAAACCTTAGGTTCATTTTACGACTGTCTTGTAGTCCTGTTTATTATTTTGAAGTAGGTATTAGGGAAAATAATTTTGGGACCATTCTTTAGTTACTAGTTAAGGATGAGCAATAAAGATTCCCTCTTTAACTATAGGTAATTTTTATAAAGGAAACAGCAACACACTGCTAAATACTTATTATAAAACTATCAACATAAAATGAAACCACCAAATACACCGTACGGTGTAGGTACTTGACGACTATAGGTAAACTAAAACACTATTTTTCCCATTTCCCAACAGAACTAAAAACCCAATACCGTAAACAAAAAATGGCCTCAGACTAATCAAATCTCCGCGTCAAAAACGCCTTTCCATCAGCGGAGTGCCCGGGGGGCGGGGCGTGACGGGGGGAAGGGGGGTCTACAAGATGGCGGACCTATTGTCTAAGCGTTGATTAAGGCAGATTTAAACCACCGCTTACATATTAATTATGTACTTAGTAAGGTTCGTGCGCTATGTAGTCTGTGTTTTGTGCTCGAGTTTTTTAATGAATAGTTCTTGGGTGTTATTTACTGTTATGTGGTTTGGATTGTGGAGGTTTTGGAGCGCGATTGGAGGCGTGTTGGATTGTTTCAATGTTGTACATGGCTATATTATTGTTATGGTCTCATTATGTCAAATTTATCGTAAATAGGTACGTAACTTTATATTATAACAATCAATAATAAAAATCTAAAGTTACAATTAATTAAATGTATGAAAAATTTAATAGTTTAGGTACCGTCCAGTTGCGTATCTTCGCCTGGGTTTTGACACTTTTCCCAAAAAATCTTTTAAATTTGCAAGCAATTAAGTCCGTAATGGGCAAAAAACGTTTTTTACTACTCCTGGCTATCAGTATAAACCATCAAAGCTTTGGATTTCATCGTATAACTTGGTAATAAATGGCCCTAAAGGCAATAGGCGAAGTTTGGGTATTTTTCCCTATCTTCGCCTATGCCATGTATCAGCTAAAATAATAATATTTCTGTGACTTACACAAATAAAGTGTTAACTCCTTGGGATGTGTTACTATATTATGAACCTTAACTCCACCAGACTAGGCACATTTTTAAAAAAATGTCTAGTAGGCGAAGTTTGGGAGCAGTCTGAAGTTGTTTCATACATTTTCTATAATGTTGCTAGGGCTGCCAAAAATTAACCATCTTGCTAAATAAAGGGGAGTAATGGTTTATAAGTAAAAAAAATAATAATTGTGGTTAACAAATTTGTTTATTATTTCAACAAAAACGTAGCTGTATTCGCTTATCAAATCAACCTTTGGTTTCTCCGCATAATGATTCAAAGTGAGATATATAAACTATCTATTTGTTACCTAATCAACATCGGTAAGAGTAGAAATAAACATTTGCATATGACGTAAAGTAAAATATTACACTTCTTAATTTAAAATCACATTATTTTGCGTTATGCACTATGAGTAACAATAATAGTACTTTGGCTTAGAGTTAAAACATATAATAACATATCAATTTAGCTTTAGCTACACAGAATATGGCCATTTTATTGGCATTAAATAGTATTCAACTAGATTAATCAGTCTAATCATGTTAGGTAATCAGGTTTTTAGCAGGAACTAAAGGCAATTCTTAAATAAATTTTCATTGGCACTCACATAATAACATTAATATTAAGTCTTAAATCTCAGTTAGCTTTTCTTAGACATTAAATCAACACTTAGGTACTTAATAATTAAGTCTTCATTCTCAGGCAGGCTTTTCTTACACACTATATCAACACTTAAATAATAATTAAGTCTCAGCTTTCAATCAGCTTGTCATAGTCATAAAAACTAACAGGCAGTTTTATTTTGAAACTACCTACTGTAAATTGTATTTACTTAAATCGATATTATTGAATACAATTTGTCCCCGGCGAGAAATATTTGGTTCAGGTAATATGAGAAGAATGTCATCTAAATGCTTCATAGTACAGATGTCATCAACTCTCGGGTAAGTGAATACTAAGCCTGTAATAAATTTCGATTCTTTTACTTTTCTCACGAATTTTACCTCGGGAATGTTATCTTTTATTGTCATTACTTTTCCCACAAAATGCTTTACACTCTTTTTAGTTACAAACTTTGCCAAAACCCACGAGTCTGTCTTTAATTTCTTAACGTCTTCTTTGAGATACTGAATCTCAGAAATTCCGAAAGGTATTGACGGTTCAACATTTTCTTCTTCTTGTAAACACGCCGCGATATAGTCCTCCATTGTCTCATATTCGGAATCATCCGTATCAACAGTATACTTTTCAGATTCAGAACATGTTGAGCTAGTTTCACTCCTATAAGATCTCCTATTCCTTTGTTTCAAAGCTTTACGTTTTTTTGCTTTATTGGTTCCTTTACGTTTTATTTTTCTTTTTCTACTTTCATCCATATATTGATTTTCTTTTTGTTTGTTTCTTAGTTTTTGTGTCATATCTGCCAGTCCTTTTATTTGTTCAGTCGCCATTTCTTGCTTTGGTTTTCTTCTTTCATCCATATGTTGATTTTCTTTTTGGTTGTTTTTTGGTTCTTGTGTAATATCTGTCAATCCTTTTATTTGTTCAGTCGCCACTTTTTGCTCCATTGGAACTAGTTTCATGTGTAAAGCGGATCGTGTTATTTTAGTCTCGCTTTTTTTTAAATTTATCTTTTTTTGCTTACTTTGAGATGGTTTTGCTTGAATAGTAATATCAGAGGTAACCATAATTTTAGTTTTTGTAGGTTTCAGGCATTCTGGCAATTCTCCAATGAATGGTTTATTTATTTTATCAGTCCTTAAAGTATCAGTTAAACAACAAACATTAAATTCCTCAGAGGTTTCTATATGCCGGATTAAGTGATGATTGATAACCGTAATACACAATTGCTTAAGACTGGCGGGATATTTCGGCGTAAACGGTGGCTGAAATAATGAGTCGGAGTCAGTCGGCGGAACTGTAGAAATATCTTTCTTTGGTTTTTTGTTCTGTTTGACTTTCTTTTCTTTTCTAGGTTGAGGTGCAATTATTTCGAAATCGTCTGAGGAGACAGATTGACCCGGTGGGACATTTAATTTCTTATTTCTCTGTTTTTTATTTGGGTCTGGAGCGCGTGTCTTTTTTAGCCAGTCTAGCAGAGCATTGTCGACAGTTGTATCTGTCATCAACGCCTGGTTTGTATCGGGCAGTTTTCTGACTACTTTGTCGGGATTCAATGGAGCAATTCCAGTTGCTTTAAATGCACTTAATATGTTGTGTTTTTTCTCGTCAAGGTTCTCAAGAAGTTTTTTTAGTAATTCTGGAAAATGTCCTTTGTTAACTGTCGCTTCTCTCGGGTTTTTTGTTTTGTAGTTTAACAGAATTTCCCTCCAAATTTTTTTTAATGGTCCGAAGTAGCAAACATCTAAAGGTTGAGTTAGATGTGATGAGTTTGGTGGTAAAAATACGAAACGTATATCATTTGCCTCGCAATCTTTGACAATTTGGTGATTTATATGAGATGCTAAGTTATCACCGATCAAGAGTTTAGTACCAGTTTTAGTCTTAGCCCACGGCAAAATGATATTTTTGAACCAATCTTCAAATAAAGTGCTGTCAAACCATCCCGATTTAGATCGATTAAACCTGCATCCTTTTGGTCCATTAATGGTCCATTGGGTATACAAATGCTCCGCCTTATAGACTACGTATGGCGGAAGACACTCCCCAGCTGCAGTTATGGCGAACATTATAGATATAGCCCCTTTCGTAAAGTTCAGCACCCTTTCCGGATATTTGACGCCTCTTTTGAATAAACACTTCTGGGCTCCAGGGTTGTCTGTCAAATTGGTCTCATCATAATTTATAATGTTTTCCTCGGGGACGCCTTCTAAAGATGTTTTTAGATTTTTGAAATATTCGCTAATTTCTTCACGGGTTTTTTCTGCACGGCTTCTTTTAATGTTTTGTACTTCCCTTTTAGTCAATTTAGATTTATTTCTCTTTAAAAAAGAGTATACCCACTTTTTGCCAGGTAATTTATTGTCAAAAATTGCAAGCTTACCATTGGCCTCCAGGTATCTGAAAATTAAAAATGTCATCCTGAACGTCAAAGTAAAAAACTAATGAAATCATTTAGTACCTAATTCATATTATAAGTGCATATAGGATAAGCCAATAACAAAAAAATTAAATACGCAGTCTCAGCTATATTTAAAAATAACATGATTGCTTGAACAAAAAGTCACCTTGCTTATACAGGATGTCTCTACTAGTCTCTGAACAAATACGATTACTGCTGCTTTAATAGGATATTTAAAACGAAACTGCAAAGTATCATAACAATCGGTCAAGTATTTAGCGAAAAAGTAACGGTTTTCAAATTATCACTTTGGAGCAGCCTGTATGTAGTTGCATATGGTCTAGGTCTAGGAAGTACCCAGAAGACTTCAGTCATTTAAATTGCATTAGAACTCTACGCTAAATGACATGTCAGTCTTAATCTCACATGTAACAGACTGATACAGTATGTATGCTATTTATTAATGATTAATTTAATATAAAATTTGTTAGAAATGTTTTATTTTGTCTATAAATAACTATTTTACGATATTGCTGATAATCACTCTTTTCCAGGGTTTCATTATTTGTCCAGAGGCTAAGGTCACCCTGTATAACGACAGTCCACATATAATAACATTAATAAGGAATTATGGATCTATAAAAAAATCAAATACCCTAAACAAACTAGACTATATTGTTAAAGTTGCATGAAGATATTCTGAAATATTACCTGTACACGACTATTCGCAAATCTAGAAGGGTTAGAGGACTGCCATAATCGGCGGCCGCAATTAGCACCTTACACACATTAGCTTCCTCTTCTTCAGTAAGCCGAGTTGGGCATCCTGGAGTCTTAGGGTGATTGTTGTGCAATTTGTCCAACAATGTTCTGCGAGGGATGCCAAACGCCCTTTCAGCCTCATATGATGACATCGTTTTCTTTTTTATTGCCTCCACAGCTAAGTCTATCAAATCTTTGGAATGATTTAAAGTATACGCCCGTTTTTTGCGTTTTTTCGGTATATCTTTTGGTTTCGCCATGACAGCTATAACATAATTTAAGAAGTTTGGTTAATATGACAATTGGTAGGTACCTAACTAACCTTCGGTTTAAATTTCCTTTATGGACCGTCGATTTATGGGATTAGAAGAACGAAAGAATTGCTAGGTAAGGGGGGTCGGAGGGAGGAGTGGAGGAGCGGGCCACCATGATTACGGAGATATCCATCCATGGTTAAAATTTGTAATAATGGCTCTACTCTATTTAGTTGTTAAAGGTTAACGGGACGTGGCTTGAGGGTCGGGAGGGGGGGGGGGGGGTCTATATTTTGATGTTTGACGCTGCGCCCGCTTTGCTCGCTCCACTATAGGTACATGGTCACAAAACAAACCTAACCTACAGTTTTCGGTTTTTGACTAATATTTCCAGAACGGATGGTCACAGAAAAAAGCTCATTTGAAATTTTATAATTATTTTAGCAAGTCCTATAGGACACGAGTACAATAATAAAAAAGATGGGGTGTTATATTGACGTCAACACGCTCGTACTTACCGTTTCAAATTACTGAATTTTGAACCCCAATATCTCAGTAAATATCGCTCTGACAGAAAAAGTTTAAAGAATAAAATATGCTTATTTTGATTGATTTTTCACGATAGGCAAACAAAATTAAACAAATAAAAACTGCCCCCCCCCCCCCCCTAGCGTAACCATGGGATTCCGCAGGGATAAATCTAAATCGACGGTCCACAAAGGAAATTTTATCCGCTCAATCCATTTATTAAACTTCCTCCAAATCGTTAAAACCATTCCCGAAAAACCAAACACAAGAAGATATTAAAATTTGGAAACAAGTAATATCATTCACCAATGTATGTGGTACAACAAATTTGACAACCCTAGGGGTAGGCGAAGTTCGGTACCAAGATGGCCGCTAAATACCCTCACCAATATTTTATCTAATTGTGACTTCTAAACGTAAGCTAGCCATTAAATAATAGTTTCATGTGAAAGAGAAATGGTTATAGGACATAATCATGTAAAAATTTTAGTATTACCTGGTCTGTATCACTCTTTAAAATTAAAGTTAAAACACTGTCTCAAAAAAACATGTGGTCGGGGTCGCGAACAAACCTCACTAAACGTCAACTGTGTGAAGTTAGCCGCAGATCGTGCGAAGAATGTTGACACCCGTAAAAAATACTTTGTATTTAGAAGTTTTATGTAAGGCTTGCACTAGAAACATTTAGTCAATGTCAACTTTTGTCAAACTAGGCGAAGATAGGTAGCGCAGGCGAAGATACGCAACTGGACGGTACTTAAATAATTATGTTTAATTAATTCTTAACGATGTTTGTCTTTTTTTATTTAATTAATACCCTGTAGAGCTAATAAAAACACGATTAATAAAAACAATTTCGACGTTTTAATAGTGTTTTCTGTCAATTTTATTTGTTGCTTATGTAAACACACACGTAATCATTTCAGTGGTTGTTATTGAAGGATAGTGACGTGATGAAGTCCGCGATACTGCCCATTAGGTACTTACTTAGGTACATCTTGCTACATAATGTTGATTTAAAAAGGAACATTATTTGCATTTTCTGCATTTAGCAATGACTAATTAGGTAAAGTACCTAATTATTTGAATAAATAGGCTTCATCTAGGTAACTCATATACTTACCGAAAGAATAATTATAAATTAAATTAAATTAAATTCTTCGTATTTCGATCGTAACGCATTTGATAAATTTACATTTTCATTCAAAGTAACGAATCACTTAATTAATCTTAGTATAATTACACATATCTAGAAAACAAAACTGGAATATTTTGCTTACAGAAAATAATTTCAATCGCTAATGAAATAATACAGATACCTAGGTAATCTAGCTTAAAAATTAGACACTCTTTGGAAACGAATGAAACACACCAAAACATCCTTAATTATCATATCAATTATAAACAAAGAGAAAATAACAATTACATCCATTCTCGATCCATTACTACTCGACTAGTGCCTCGCCCGGCGCCGCTCGCCTAATGGAAACTAATGCACCTCTTCTGATTCTGCAATTGCGATTACCCTCTCGCTTTGTGCATCCCTTTCATCTCACAAATGACACCACCATCGACAATCTAAGGCGCAATCGACAAACGAAAAGCCATTGAATTTTCCACTCTAACTTCAAAACGTTAAGCGCTAAATGGATTTTCAGCAGCCGCAGCTCTAAAATCTGGTAATAGAGAAAAGTTAATTCTTTTATGGAATTCGCGAGTGCTCGGGAGCTTCTTGCTTTGATTTCGCATCTCGACATATGAAATTGATAATAATTACTCGGTTAAAGAATCCGCTAAGTGCAGCTCGCTGCTGCGAAGTGCTGCTCAGGACTTTGGTAAATGTGACGATTATTCGTGAGTGCTCTTCTGCAGTCATGCGTAGAACAAGGAATCTTCATTTCAAAGTGTATAATAGTATAAAATAGGTACCTACTTTTAGAATTAGTAGAATTACCTCTATTTTAAGAATTACCTAGTAGACTAACTTTACTATCCACTACCTCCATACCAGTAGGTTCAGAAATTCGAATACTTCCTGTGTAGGCAAGGTTATGACTATAGATACAATGATTTAGCGTCTGTCCTGTCCTGTGGGCATTGCCAAAGTTAAGGGAACATTTTGGGATGGTCTCATGATCCGCATACGGGGCGTCTCTTACGATAACAACGTAACTTACATGCGCATACGCAGTTAACTATGACCTCAGAAAAGACAAAAGCGAACCTATCTATCTAAGTAGTTATATAATCTGAGCCAAACCAAATCAATAAGTCTAGATACAAACATTTACCCTAACTCCAAATTTTCACTGTTCATTCTGTACCTGGCTATGCGAATAATTATCATCCCATTTCAATGCAGGTTGCAAATTTCGTTAGTTAGTGGGCCAATAGTAATAATTATATCTTAAAAAAGTCTGATTGGATCGGTTATCTGACACCCAACTATAATTAAATATCCACGATAAATTCCTTAAACGAATTGATCACAACTACATCCATCCGGGCTGCGTAAATCAAGAGGATTTATACCCGTCCCGGGAATGCCCGGGCCCCGGGAATGCCCGCGCCCGGGACTAATGGAGAAAGTTGCGCTAATGGCCGCCCAAATCAGGCCATTATTGAGGATCCGTGTATGGTAATGACCAGTTAACGGCCAAGTTGACTGATTGGGGTTCTTGTTGGGGTTAATCGCTTGAGACACGAAAATATGGCTTTCTGAGGCACTGCCTATGTAAGTATGTAAGTACAAGTCACTAAAATGATGTTACTATTAGATTGCTTACTTTGGTCTCGCGATCTATTCGGTTAAGGACTCCACAAATGTGAAAATTAGACATAGCTAAAGTGGGAATGAGGCAGCATCCATATCTACTTATAGCTGCTGCGTCTCTGTCGGTTGTTTTGACAAATTGGTCCCGTCAATGACAACGGGTGGTTGTGATCTCAGTGTCTGTGTGATCTTTACCAAAATGGTCTTGTATACGGTGCAGCATCCGTTAAGTAGGTATGTGAAAAGAGGAGTATTGGTTATTAAAGGATTGTAGGTAAGAGAACACACGGCTTTATTCAATTACAGGTAGTTTCAATGCAGATACGGATTAGTTTAGGTCAGGTGCAATCAGTTACCATAATGCACTACATTCCATTATGGTAACTGATTGCACCTGACCTAAACTAATCCGTATCTGCAAGGAACTGAAAAAAAATCACGACGACCGAGCATTTGGAAAAGAACGTGCAGCGTGGTACCCTCGTGTTCCTTATCTATATTGAATTCCTTAACGCAGTTAGAAATAATATTGAATCTATATGTATCATAAAAAGGTAAAGTTTGTGTAGCGTGTAGGGAGAATATCCGGCACTGCTAATCTGATTTCATAAAATCTTTCATCATTTTAGAATCACTTTCAGGTTGGGCATACCTAGGCTATAATTTATCCTGCGACTTTGCTTGCGTTCTGCGGGTACCTCGTAATAAATCAGAAGAAAGAAGAATCAGATATAATATTCAATTGCGTTATAAAAAATCATCATCCCCAACAGGCAATTCCGCGCTCTAAATATTTATAATTTGTCCCGGTGCTACATACCACTTTATAAATCATACTACACTACATATACCTATGTAGATACATACGCCGTAAATAAAAGTCTGATTAGGTATGCAGGAGGCGAACGTCACTAAAAATCTCGTAAAAATACTACGCCGAGATATTAAACGGGATAGTGATGTCGCCCCGGGCACGCCGCGTGTGCGGGATGATGAGAATTTTAAATTTTGTTGGTTTTCAGGCGATGTTTTTGAGTGATGAACTGAACTTGTGTGCGGGAAACGAAGACGGGAGCTTAAACGTGATTTATAGAACTTTAAGTAAGAATTGTGTTTTAAGTTGGGTTTGAGATATATTAGTTCCGAAACTAGAATTGAGAGGGAGCTACAGAAACACACAATATACTAGTTGATTTTGTACCTGGGTTACACAGGTTCATGTCATTTCTGTGGCTGATCGTTAGGTAAGGTTTTTGAGCATTGGACACCTATCATTTCATTATACGCCAAAATGTAGTCGAAACCGCTAGGATAAATATGAGGATAAATCTACTTTAAAAACCAAAATTATCGATGACTATTGTTTGGCAATTTGTCGGTGAAATATCTCTCAAAATATGCCAGTACACCATATACACCCGAACACACGACACCACATGATGTTGGTACACTGGCTTGTAGTTACTGGATATCCCTGCTCCCTGCCCACCTTATCGATAACTGGCTCATATATACTGTTCATATTCAGAACTCGCCTGACCTCCGGTAACCTCCATCGATTTCAGCCGGTCCGGCCAAACACTCAATTATAATTATAACCTTAATGCATCTTATACTTTGACGACCGGGTGTGGTAATGACCCTGCTTACGAAGGTCATGATCCTTACGGACTGATCTTAGCAACTGTTTGTGTGGTGCTCACCATATTTGTTTCTGAGTCTTGGATGTTGTCTATTTATTTAATTCATTCACATCTCATTTCAGCCTATTGCAGTCCACTGCTGCTCCCCCCAGGGCTCGCCACATGGCCCGATCTCCCGTTTTCGCCATCCAGTCACCACCAGCCACTTTTTTCAGGTCGTCGGTCCATCTGGCCGGAGGGCGTCCTACACTACGCTTGCCGAGTAGTGGTCTCCACTCGAGAACCCGTCTACTCCACCGATCATCGGTTCTGCGACAGATGTGACCAGCCCACTGCCACTTCAGTTTGCTACACTTCTGAACTACGTCAGTGACTTTGGTTTTTTTGTCGGATAATCTCGTTCCGGACTTTGTCCCTTAACGAGATTCCGAGCTTACCCCTTTCCATAGCTCGCTGTGTGACGTGTAGTCGGTGGGCTAGTTTCACTGTCAGGTTCCACGTCTCGGCTCCGTATGTATGTGGCAAGGGTGACTCGAAGATGTGACGCAACTTTCCAAATGCTGCCCAGCCAAGCTGCACTCTTCTGGTGATTTCACTCTCAAAGTTGTCTCTACCCAGCTGAAACTTTTAATTTATTTAATTACCTATTAAAAATACCTAAATATATCGTCGTCTAGTAGCCATAACACAATCCTTGTTAAGCTTACGGTGGGCCTAGTTCAATTTGTGTAAGATTGTCCCCTGATATTTATTTATTTTTTATACTCAACAAAATTAATGTGTTCATTTGTCAAAGAATATGTACGGGTTCCTATTACTGCTAACTTCACAACTTCTGAAGCTATTCTGGCCACTTGTATTGTACAGAATATGTTGTTATCTGCATATTGAAGACTTGACTATATACCTACTACGTATAGGTACCTACCAGTTTGTAACAATCTGTATAACAGTCGGGCGGACATACAAACAATGAGGTAATTCCAAACTTAGCCGGTACGCTGCGCATTAATTACAAAGCCGAATTAAAAACGTATTAGTTTAAAGACGTTTATTGCGATGTGACACAAGTAACGTTTTTCCGAAACTCCTTAATTCTTTCAGAACTACAATAAAAAAACAAAAAGTTTCAAACAAAAGTTGATGCCTCTTTTTAAGTAAATTACCTATAGCTCTGTTAAGAGGCACCGCGCTCTTCATTAATGACACACAATTGTAAATAAGTATAATTGAGAGAATAGGACATGTTAACAAAATCAAGAGAAATAAATGAACAGCTCAATCGTTTTACTCTTCTAAGGAATTCAGGAGTCAGGAGTCAGTACTCCATCTACTAACAATGAATATGGCAAAAGTGTCTGGAAAAACGCATTGCCACGCGCTTTAAATAGACTTCCATATGACTTGATACCAAAAAAGTCTGGTAAACTTATAGTAAAAAGTTTCTGTCAAAAAAAAATATTTTTGGTAGCAGCTTTTATTGCTGACTTTACTTTTCTGTATACCGTCATCAACTACTCATTGAGACGATTCTAACGAGCCCAAACTCGATGGGGTTATGTGGTTTCATTACGGAGTTCCTATGGCCACCTTCCAACTCCATCATCAGATCAGCTCCACGTCATAATAATATTGCATTGTCACGCGATTTGCATATTCGTGCAAAATTTTAACCCAATCGGAAACCAGGAAGTGGATCAAATTTAACTTGCAAGATTTGATTACAGACAGATAGACAGACAACGGGACAGGTGAAAGTAAATAAAAGCTTGTAAAATGTATAAGGAAATGTTAATAGATAACTTACACTCAAACGAATTCTTATTATGTAATAAAAATACTAAGCATTAAAATTCGATGAGGCAATTCAAAATCTTAAAATAATAAGATTAAGCGTTTATCGCTGGAAATGTAACATATTTATTTTTTCTCTGAAATAAACAGTTCAAATTTAAAAAAAAAATTTTTTTTTAGTAAATTGCTATAAGCACCAATTTACTGACTTACAACTACTGTGAGCACTCACGAGAATCTAGGTCCCCGGTTCAACGCGATACGAACATTAAAATATATTTAAGACGAATGGCTGCATATTTTGCATCGCAAGACTGATCGGACTGTTTGAGGGCAAGTCACGTCTACCACGCGTCGTGTCGGAAGGCGTGACGCCATCGCATGGAAGTACTAGGTCCAGAATTGTTTGAGATGCATTTCTACCGCTTATGGATTTGTTCTGGAGAATACGTCGCCGTGGGTACATCTAAATATAGGTACTGATATCTATAAATTCTATAAGAAGTAAAGATTGTAGTTTTGGGAGGGTAAAGTTAAAGTAAGTGTGTAAGTTGGGGGTAAAACCTTTACACGTCTATATTTGTAATTGGATAAGTAGTTCCGGAGATTACCCCCCACGTCACGATGATGACAATGATGTAGATCTCCGGACCTACTACTTAGTCCGATTTCAAAAAATATTTCTCTAGTAGGTACTTAGGTATGTACCTATATCGAATAGACCTTCATGATTTTTAAAAGCCCTCGCCTGGGTTCACTGTACTACGCGGGTGAAGCCGCAAGGACAACTATTCTTTAATATTCTGTAGCACTCTTCCCGGAGGAGCTTACTTTTGCTTTTTGATAAGATTTATTTATTTAATCGTATGGCGTGTATACATAAACGTTTCATGCAATAAAAATTATAAGTCCACATTCTGGGTCCCGAGCCACATGATAGCGTCAGGTGTTAACTTATACAGATCTTCTGGACGCCCCGAGTATGAGTGCAGGGGGCAGCGGTGTATGATATGATCTTATGTTTTGATCCTCCTGGCCACAGTCGCAGAGCTCGGAGTCCCGCTAGCCCCACCTGTGTCGGAAATAGTTACACCGTCCGTGTCCTGTTCTCAATCGGTTCAAGCGGCACCTGAGTTTACGTGGCAGGTTGAAACCGTCAGGCTTAGCCGTGGGATCGATGGCTTGCAGGACAGCCCCAGTTGCCTGGGCATTCCACTCGTCCTTTCAACTCTGTCTGAGGTCAACACTTTTCAACTTTTATGCCGCAAAGCAAGCAGGATGTCGAAACTTAAGCCGCTGTGCGGGAGGGTAGCAGAAAGACTGGTGAATTATAGGCAGAGACTGTTGCGAATGTATCATGTCTGATTCTCTCTTCAGCGCTTGGTGTCGGCGGAGGTGTGGTGGAGCAATATGGCTGAGAACCGGGAGCCAATGATGCGGGGTGAATTTAATTGTGCCTCATACACATCGCATAGCCT
This sequence comes from Epinotia bilunana, assembly GCA_947049275.1. Taxonomy (NCBI): domain Eukaryota; kingdom Metazoa; phylum Arthropoda; class Insecta; order Lepidoptera; family Tortricidae; genus Epinotia; species Epinotia bilunana. Next base: position 725,527 of record OX346266.1, read on the forward strand.
CATTCAATTTAGTCTCTACTTTTCCTACGTGTGCGCTACCCAGCCACGCTGGCGCGCAGTATTCGGCGACAGAGAAGACTAGCCATATAGCCGACGTGCGCAGGCAATCAGCGGATGCACCCAAGGTAGTACCACAAAGTTTGTGGAGGATGTTGTTTCGCGAGGCAACCATTAGAGCCACTTTCTGGAGGTGTTCCCTGTATGTCAAAGTTCTGTCCAGGGGCACCCCAAGGTATTTCAGAAATGGGTTGTTCTTCAGCAACTCTTCTCTGAAAGAGACGCTTGGCTGGTAACTGGCGAACCGGTTGTTAAGGTGGAAGCAGGCCACTTTCGTCTTGCTTGCGCTTGGTATTAGACGCCACGCGTTGAAGTATAAGTAAGTAGGTACTTATTGAGCTTCTCCAAATCGGATGACAACACTTCCTCACCGGACTTGAAATCTCTACTTTGGTAAACAAGAGCTATATCATCGGTGTACATAATTTGGTATACTCAGTAGGTGGCTTGGCTTATATTCACGACTTGTCGTGAATATAAAGATTGAAGAGCCCCTGTGGTAGGCCATTGTTCAGTTTTCGTTTACGGCTTTTAGTGTTTCCCAAGTTTGATAAGATTACGGCCTTAAGTTACTTCTTTATGTTTAAAGGAGAATTTGAATTAGTGTCTTCTTGGCTTGGCCCTTGATAACCACAGTTCTGCAATGAATGAATGTCTTAAAAAAATCTAACTTTTTTTTGAGTCAAACGTGGAATGTAACACGACTTTTTATGTAATGGTTTTCTGCTTGTATTAGTAATACAGATTTTTCTATTCGACTCTTCCTTATAACTAACCAGAGCTGAATCCCAACTACAGCAGTATCAAAGCTCTAAAGACGTAACGCGATTACTATCCACGTCGCGTGGCGTGCGTTTACGACCGCGCTGCATAATGAATGATTCCCTTTAATATCCGGCTTATCCGACATTGTCGGATGGTTGTCAGCGAGTTATGATTCCTGAAGAAAATTACGTAACTGAATGTGCTGCATACCATCTGCATATCGCGTTTAGTTTGAGCAAGGCTTTGAAATGTGGGAAAAGCGTAATACTATTTATTCACTTGTCTTATGTGAAATTGTCACGCGATGTTGTCTGCTACCATATAGCTGCATACTATATGCCCGTTTAGTTACAGTAAAGGCGGGATTCCACCGGTGCGCGGCACAAGCATTTTTGTACTGAATATGCTTGTGCCGCACAGTGCCGCACACCGGTGGAATCCCGCCTTAAGGTTTTGAATTGTAAGGAAGGATTTATCTATTTTATCTGACTGTGGTGGACGTTGCTGTCAGCGTGTTACCCCCCGTTCCCACTATGTCGTCTGTCGGGACGATTTTTTATCGTGTGTCGTCGCCTCATACAAATTGGTGTCCGACAAGTGTGAACAGCTTCATATAAAATGTTCTGCCACTACGACACACGATAAAAAATCGTCCCGACAGACGACATAGTGGGAACGGGGGGTTACTCGTGAAGAAAATTACCTGCCTCGGACCTAACTGCCTACCATATCTATGTTCGCGTTGAGTTACAGTCTACTGTAATTCAACGCGTTCTCTAGAACCAGAATGTGGGAATATATTATTCAGATTATAGAAGAAGTGAAAATTTGGATGTTTAGATATTTGTTACTCAATCACGTTTAAACGGCTCAACGGATTTGGATGAAATTTTACACGAAGATAGTTTAAAGCCTGGATTAAAATATAGGATAGTCGTCATCCCGGGTCCACGCAGACGGGTCGCGGGCGGAAGCTAGTAATTAATAACTAAACTGTATATCACACGTATGCACGCGTTTAGTTTAAGTAAAGCTCTATGTTGTGTGGATATAATCTCAACGGGAATTCTGTAATGTTCATCATCATCATCATATCAGCCGAAAGACGTCCACTGCTGGACATAGGCCTCCCCCAAAGAGTGCCACAATGACCGGTCCTGCGCCACCCGCATCCAGCGGACTCCCTGTAATGTTGCCCGCGACAAAATACTAATAAGAACTGCATGTATCACGCGTATGTTCGCATTTAGGTTAACGTTAACGTAGTTGCATCTATGTTGGTGTTAAGGCGGGATTCCACCGGTGTGCGGCACTGTGCGGCACAAGCATATTCAGTACAAAAATGCTTGTGCCGCACAGTGCCACACACCGGTGGAATCCCGCCACCATTACATAGTACATGCGGACGCAAACTCATAGTGCACGCATAGATACATGCATACGTCGTCTCGTGTTTACGATCGTGCTGAATAATGGATGATTGTTCGCTTTATTATCGCTTTATATCGGAGTTATGAGAGGCTCCTGTAAGGCATATCGTGAAGTGATTCATTAAGTATTTAGACCTTTACAAGAGGAAATCTTTAGGAAAACTAGAAATATCTGGTTAGTACCCAGGTACGACACAGATCAGAGGATTAGATAAGCAAAGGTCTACAAAGAAATACTAAATGCCATTTACTTAAATTAGTATAGTTTAATTATATATGTTAGTAGAGTCAATCTGGATGGGGACGGTAAGATTTTTCAATTTATTTATTACATAACAAAAATGGGGATAGGTTCTAGGTGAATAGATAATTTAATTGGACGATACCCACCATTGACAGCCAACTCTGCAGCCAATACAGATCTAGGCTAAATATTAGGTACCTGCCCAAGTCTTCGTAAATTATTTAACCCGGGGCTATAGTTTAAATTTTCAACATAACCTTCAATAAGTTCCATAAGATTTAAGATAGGTATATGAAAACAATGTACAAACAAGTCTTTATATTAACTTATTGCTGTTTATATAACATCATCTGTAGTTAACGTTTAATATGAATTTATCGAGACAGCAACGGCAGCCACAATTTCATTTTGCTGTAAGTAATTTCATTTGGCTCCCGCGTTGTGGTAAATCAAGTTACTTAACTTTTTATGACCATTTACGATGCGGAGGGTAAGAATATTCTTCTAAGAAGGCTTTAATGTCGTTTTGCGAGGAATAAGGATAAGTTCTTTTTAGCAAATACGAACGTTGTATACAGAGAATTTGCAAAAATTATATTCATATGGGTCGATTTACCAGTGGCAAAGAAAGGGATGCGGTGACTCATACACCCGATACAAGGATGGGACTGAATATCCCGACAGACTTCAATAGTGTAGGTATTTCTGCTGGTCGATTGCGTAACGTATCGTACGTACGTTATTTATTTGTTTGATCTAAATGGTTTTTTTTTCGATGGAAAACTGACAGGTGACTCTCGTTCGAAAAGTTACCATGTCTGGAGAATACCTACTCATACAAAAGTTGCTCAATTCAGTCTTATTTTAGAGAGATAATCTTTGTCTAAACTATTTTAGGTACCGATGACGTAACTCAGTAAAAGAAGATTCGCTTCCCTTTCAGCTGTGACAATGCTAACTGTCACAAAGTCTCAACATCATTCTTGAAATAATTTAATACTAGCTTTCGCCCGCAGCTCCGTCTAGGCACACCCGGGATAAAAACTATTCTATATTTTAAACCAGGCTATAAACTATCTTCGTGCAGAGTTGCATCCAAATCTTATTTATTAAAAACTAAAATTAGACATGAATAGTAAGATACGAGTACATTGCTCCACAAAACTACATCGATAGTTTGACTGTGGAGTCAAAATTACAGTCTCATTTCTCTTTAACATAATATAGTAGTATCTTAAATATCTACCGTGTATAGGTACTCTACATTATTTTATATTACTATTAAGATTTCTACAGGACATCAATAAAGTATTTTTTTAATCGATAATTAAATGTAGCTTTTTTAGTTTCATGAACAATGTCCGCGGGCAGAGTGTTCAGTATATAAGGTATGCGTTTCTTTAGTGTTCTATCACCATAGTAATGGCGTGATTGAGTATCAAAACATCCATACTTTCGCATTTATAATATTAGTAGGACTAGCTTCCGCCCTCGACTTCGTCTGCGTGAACCTGGGATAAAAACTATCCAGGCTATAAACTATCTTATTGCATAATTGCATCCAAATTGGTTGAGCTGTTTGAGCCTGATTGGGTAAGAAACATCTAAACATCCAAACTTTCGCATTTATAAAACTCATTATTCGAAAAAAAAAAAAGAATCTAAATAGGTAGGTATTTCGTTTTTAACCCCTGAAGAAAGCGAGGGGTGTTAACGTTTAACATGTGTGTCTGTGGCATAACTCCCAAACAGAAGAAGAAATTTGAGTGCGACTTTATGAAATCGAAAGTCTTGTCCTAAAAAAAGAAAGAAAATAAGTTTATTCGTGACGTTTTAAAACTTAGGCTTATACATAAGAGAAGTAACAGTGGTCAGAATTTTAAATCGTCATTGAAATGACCTCCACTCAGCTTTATGTCAAGGTCCCTTGTGAGTACTTTGACGCTGGTCTTCCGTGGATTCCCTTCCAAGAGAACAGTCCAATACGCTGCTTTGTCTATCGAGATACTTCTTATCTTCTGTGTCAGGGGTGTTTTTTAGGTGACGTTTTCATACAAAATGAAACTAGTTTAAAGACAACAATATAACATTCTCGTCTGTTTGTTTGCAGGCATGCACCGCAAGTCGCTGGAGGCGGCCCACCACCTCAAGGAGTCAGGGTCTGAGCGAGAGGGCTCGGAGCCCGAGGAGAGGGCCCACTCCGCCTCGCCACACGACCACCATGACAACCATGATGCACAGGTAAGGGTTCACACATTAGGAGACGCTACACGGGCCGACATCGGCCGGACTGCAGAAAAATCTTGTATAGTGACCTTGATTTGGTTGGAAGCCGTGCTTCCGACACGTAGCCTCACGGGACTGCATGCCGGCCGATAGCGGCCCGGGTAGCACCTCCTTTTCACTATACCTGGCCGGCTAGCACGATACCTACGTTTTACGGCGAAAATGTATTGAAACGTACAACGTGACGATAAAACCTATCGTGCTGGGGCCTCTGGAACACGCATAGCGTACGCTCTTTTCCTAGGCGCTTTCCTCTACTTAGCGGGAAAACTACGGAATCGGTTACCAGCGTAGCGCTACGAATTCGTCGGCAGTGATGTTTGTTAACTGAACAAGTGGCGGTCTTGGGTTCGAATGCCGGCTCGTGCCAATGAGTTTTGCGGAACTTATGTGCGGAATATTTACCGTTAGCTTTTCGGTGAAGGAAAACATCGTGAGGAAACCTGGCTAATCCCAATAAGGTCTAGTTTTCCTTCTGGGTTGGAAGGTCAGATGGCAGTCGCTTTCGTAAAATACCAACTAAACTATGCCAAATCTTGGGATTAGGCGTCAAAGGGAATAACGCTAGGAGTATTATGATGATGATGATATTTGTTAACTGAATGTTTTCGGTGCCTAAGAATTCGTAGTACCTAGTAGCCTATTAGCTGCGGTTGTTCTGCATTATACCTACTTCAGAGCAAACCGGCAACAAGAACACGCACACCTTGGTACCTACGGGGTTCCTGGCGCCGAAAATGTTAGGATATCTACGCCTCTTTTTATACATCGTCTATGACAAATAAGACCATCTGATGGTAAGCCGTCACCGAAGCTTATGGACGCTAGCAACTCCAGTGGTATCACAATCGCGTTGCCGAGTCTTTAAAAATGTATACACTCATTTCTTAAAAGAACCCCAGAGAGAGATTTGAGAGTTGAGCGGACCTGGTCAGACCATCTAGTTGAACTGCGACCTCTCAGCTTAACAAATTCCTAACTTCTTCAGGCGCAGAGTTCCCCCGCCAGCAGCACCACCGCCTCCTCCTCTGCCAAGGGCCGCGCCTCCCCCGAGGGCGGCTCCTACGAGGATCCCGAGGCCTTCCGGAACAATAGCATCGCGTGTCTCCGGGCCAAGGCCCAGGAGCATCAGGCGAGGATCCTCTCCAATAATATACTGCTTCAGGTACTTATGCAAAATATCTCCGTCGATTTCTAAGACATTTAACAGTGTTTGTTGCACATCATCCTCCCTGTGTTTTCTCCCGGCTGTATCGTAAAGGAGCCCGGAGTCCGCTTTGGGACCTAATCCAAAGATTTGGCATAGGCTTAGGTATTTAGGAAAGTGACTTACATCTTACTTTCCAACCCAGAGGGAAAACTAGACTGTTGGGATTAGACCGGATTCCTCACGATGTTTACTGCTTTTTTGCATTAAAGTTCACGATAGGTAGCTGAAGCGCGCAAACTTTGGGCACATGTTGGATGCCAAGGTAATTGAATTCAAATTGATCTAGGTAATAATAACTTATCCAGTGCTGTTCCAGCGCCAGCGAGAATATAGCAAGCAAATATTATCCCTCAGTAATGTTATTTATGATCACTATTTTTGAGCCCTTGATGCCTAATGAATACCTCTGGTTCCAGGTCCGAGGTATGACGCGGACGCCGAGCACGCCGCACGACGACGACGGCCCCGCGGACATCGACGTGGGCACGGAGCCGCCCCCCCTCGACCCGCACGCGCCCCCCTCCCTCTACTGACCTCCGCACAGCCCCGCCATTGGTCGAACGCGCGCGCTCATCGGGCAAAGCCTCCTGATCGGCTAACCCGCGCGCGGACGAGACTCCTGATTGGTGCATTTAAAACTGACCGTTACATTCCAACACTGTGATTGGTCGCGCGCAAACTCAAGTCGTGATTGGTGGAAAAGACCGTTACGTTCAAACGTTAAGTGTAATTATGTAAATTATTAAGCTTATTTAACTAAATCCCTATTTTTCGTGCAATACATTTAGTTAAGTATTTATGTGTGTAGCTTGTGTTAATATAGGCGTTGTAAAAAGTCCCAAGCGTTAGATATTATTGTATAACGTTACTAGCTGTAAGTACGTATTCTCGCCCGTTAGACCAGTTCGAGGCAAGAGTAAACGGTACTAAATCTAAAAGTGTTAGCTAGTAAGTATTTTCAATGTTGAAAGGTTGTCATTAATTGTGTTGATCCGGATACAACTTAATTTGTGACCCGTACATGTAAAAAAGTGCACTCATCCGGCACATATGCCGTATGTTTGTATCTACACCTACATTAGTATTTATTAGACATGAGATGTCTCAAATTTGGCCCTAAACTGACAAAGAAACCAGAGTGTACCTCAAAGAATCGAAAACGAATTGTATTAGCAACGAAAATAATTACCTATATTGTTTTGCTGGCCGTATCTTGCCTTAGCTTAATGGATAGACCTAATAATATGCCTAATTGTACGTGTAAAATATCTGCAGTGACTTTTCTAGAATCGAATGCGACATCGACATCTTTTGGCTTCTTTGTACCTAGATACATTGTTTTATTGTTTAATTCTGTAATTATTATCTTTCTGCTACAACAAAGTAGAATGACTTGACTAGCAAAAGGTATGAGAAGGTACCACATGCTTATTTTTAAGGAAATACCTATATTTGATTTCCTAATAAATTGTTCAGTTCAAAACTAGGTGCAAATTCAAAGAATTACTAACTATACATTTTTAATTACTATGTAGTTTGTTTCAGTTTAGATGACGAAAAGTAGTTAAACCCAACCTTTACCGATCTCTATTGTTTAATTTTGATCTTCAAGTAGGATTTGTATTCGGTTAGTTTTATGACTTTTGTCTCTGCTCTGCCTCTGATGTTTAGCAACAAAAGAAGTTGTATAATCCCACGTTAAGTGCATTTTCGTCATTTGTACTGATGTAAACTATACACTACCCCTTTTCGTCTATTAATTATTTCTCTTCCCTTTCTTGTCTCTGTAGACAATCCCTTAAAAGATTTCGAACCATATAGGGTACATGTAAATTGATACAAAACAATCAAATTATATTGGAATCGCTTGATTCTGAGTTTAATATATATTTTGCTTCATTCTAATGACTTCTTTTAACTAAATAATATTGTATTGATTCATGAAACAGTCACTTAAACTTGTCATAGTCTGCAACCGATGTACTTAACCAGTACTTACTACCCTAGAGCTGTAATATATTATATTTAACAGAGCGCACTCAGTATGTGGGCGATCATCGTAATATTAAGATTATTCCGATGAATAAAACTGTGTAAATCTCTAATTGAAGTATTATTTTACCCACCTACCATAGATACAGAGAGTATTTATTATACTTGAGTATATTTAAGTTGGTCGGATTGGATCAAAGCAAATCCATTCAAAAAGCTACTCTACCGTCCATTCCTCAACCATACACAGGAATAGAGTTGAAGTATTTAGGCATTTTCTAAAATTATTTATTTATTTATTTAATCTTTGTTGCACAAAAGAACAACTTATCGTACAAAAGGCGGACTTAATGCCGTAAGCATTCTCTACCAGTCAAACTTTGGGCAAACCTACATAGGTACATAATAAATAACAACAGTATATAAAGACGAAAATAGAGAACAGAAACATTAAGAATCTACGGTTCTGCTAGCAAACAACTTGCGTAAAAATCTTTTAAACGTGAATCTGGTCGGAGACTGTCGGATTTTAACGGTTATACCGTTCCAGAGGCGAGCTATTCGAATGGTAAACGAATTGGACATGAAACCAGTTCGGTGAAGTGTAATAGCGAGAGAAAGATTTCCTGAAGAGCGAAACTGACGGGTACAACTCACGCCATGATACTGGAACAAACTTTTGAGATAGTCGGGAGATTTCGGGTCCTGGAGAATTGAAAAAAGGAAGCAAAGCATACGAAGATTACGGCGTTGGTGGATGCATGTGTAACCAACCAAGCTTAGATCGGCAAGAGGAGACATGATCGTATTTACGGAGGCAGAAAACAAAACGAAGCCAGTTATTAAGGAGACGGTCTAGTTTATTTAGGAGTTCCTCGTTTAAGTCCGGATAACACGCATCACCATATTCGATTATGGGTAGGATCAAACTTTGCACTAATAAAACTTTGGTTTTAATAATAGGCAAGAAGTGTTTTAGTTTATTGAGGACATGAAGGGAGCCGATCACCTTTCGACTAACTTCAGCAACTTGTGTCCTCCAACTCAGGGTATTGTCCAAATAGACTCCTAAATTCTTTACTTTCTGGCTATGAGGGATAGAATTGCCATTGAATTTAATGTGAGGAATAGAGTTGAAGTCTAGCTTAGCCACTTGATGGGAACTACCAATGATAATGGACATTTGGACGGGTTTACAAACAAGCCAAATTTCTCGGACCATCTCTGCTACGTTTAACTTATCAATAGCAGCTGAGAGGTAAGACGAGAGACTGATCATACAATTGCAGGTCGTCAGCATACAGGTGGTAAGCGCAGCGAAAGTCAGGAGTCAGAAAGTTAATAAAAATTGAAAATAAAAGTGGAGATAAAATCCCACCTTGAGGTACGCCAGTAGCTAGTTCGCACCAGTCAGAAAACTTCAGATCTACTCTGACTGCTTGCTGGCGACCACGGAGATAATCCGAAAACCAGTCAATGGCAGCGGACGGCACATTTAAACGTTCAAGAAGGGCAAGGAGAATGTCATGGTCAATAGTATTAAATGCGTTAGAGAAGTCGATGAGGACAAGTACAGTGACCAATTGGTTCTCCATGCCACGTCTAGCTGATATCCTCTGTCACCTTTACCAAACAGTGTATGTACTAAGACTAGGTCGAAACCAGACTGGAGGGGGCTCAGTAGCTTATGTGTGAAAACGAACTGAATTGAAAAATTAGTGCACCTACCTACCCTGCCTACGAGCGTGAATTGTTAAATCAATAGGTATTAGTTCAGTGCCAGTTTTGTGACGACGATGAAGTATTCAGTTTGTATAGTATAAAAATACATAATATAAACACGCGAGTTAAATGTGAAACAAGTTCATTTTCACATAATTACTATGCTTAATTTTCGTCACAAAACTGACACCGAGTTAATTTTTGTTTTACTACTCACACTAATTGGGTACACAATATTTTGAAAATGCCCATTTGTTTATCAAAATAACCTACATATCAAAGCGAGACACTTTTCAACTCCTGTTATTAGAAAGAGACTTCTGCTTGTATCACAAGATACAAGCCTTTGCGAGACCGTCTAGTTGCACCTCTTCACAAACTCACAAGGTCAGAGCAGTGTGTGTACGTCACAGGCCCTGCGATATCAAGGTCAGAGCAGTCTGAGTACGTCACAGGCCCTGCGATATCAAGGTCAGAGCAATCTGAGTACGTCACAGGCCCTGCGATATCAAGGTCAGAGCAGTCTGAGTACGTCACAGGCCCTGCGATATCAAGGTCAGAGCAATCTGAGTACGTCACAGGCCCTGCGATATCAAGGTCAGAGCAGTCTGAGTACGTCACAGGCCCTGCGATATCAAGGTCAGAGCAATCTGAGTACGTCACAGGCCCTGCGATATCAAGGTCAGAGCAGTCTGAGTACGTCACAGGCCCTGCGATATCAAGGTCAGAGCAGTCTGAGTACGTCACAGGCCCTGCGATATACAACCGCCTCCCAGAAAACATAAAAGATGCACCATCTCACTAATCATTTAAAAGTAATGTGGAGTCATGGCTACTAACAAAAACCTTTTATACTTTTACGAAATTATGAAATTGCCACTGACTATGTAATAATTTGTTTAATTTACCTATTCTATGTTATTCAGTATAACTGATATTACTATGCTGTATATATTTCGAACGAAATAAGTACCTACTCTGTAATGTGGAATTTGTATGTGTACTGTACAAATTGTATTTGACGTGTATCAGTATGCTACCAATAACGTTTATCTTATCTTATCTTTGTGAAATAGGCCACAGATTTATTTAAAAAAAAAACATTTAATTCGGATATCATAGACCCATAAGAATACAATACAATTAAATCAAACTTAAATCAATATTGACTAGAATAAAATGAACATGTTTGACAATAAAAAGAAATAAATGACCTACCTACGCTATTTTATTTCCTTACCACAGAATGGTAGTGATTGGCTTGTGGTTGTCCTTTATGCTGCTCTACTATCATCTAACACTTGGACCAACAGCGCCATCTCTCGGGAACAAACAACACTTCAATTTTGACAAAGCCATTTAATAAATGCGTAATAAAAAAATAAGCATCTAATTACAACAGTATATTTCATAAAATTAAAATAATGTTATCTATCTAATAACCAGCTTTTATCGATCCCAACACATCACAAAGTGCATTTTTCTATAATTGTCAACCAACTTGAACACCGACACTCTTCACAACGCGAGATGGAACACCGTCTCGTTTATAGAAACTGCTTACGATTCCAGACCGATCGGCAGCTGTCATCCATAGAAACTTGTAATTTCCAAACATTCAGATGTTAAGGAACAGCGCTTCCGTTTACAGGTTTGGTGCAACCCAACCTTAACCGGGTCTTCAATTGTTTATAACAATGGTTAACACAGTTCTGGGATTGTATAGTTATAGCTATTTTATTAATTGTTTTACTCAACCACAGTTTCAAATAAATAAATTTACGCATTTAAAAAAGTAACCAGCAGACAGAGTTGTAGGTGTAAAAGTTGACTGGCCTAGCCATGTCTTGCCAGCAAGTCGTGTTACAAGCATTTTTCATTCATCATTTTACGTACATAGCTACGAGTATTACGCCGCTATGGGCTTGTCCATGTGACGTCATCGTTTTTCTCCTGTAACCCCCCCCCCCCCCCCCCCCCTGACATCATCCTAAATGACATTTTTATAAAAAATACGATTTGGCTTAATTTTACAATAAACCAATTTAATAATTTATTTCTCGTTCATTTGACAAATTAAAATTTTATAAGGTTACCAGATTTTTTTTGCCAGCCCTATGCATTATAGCTGCTTTTTGGAAAAATTACAATATTTCTGGTAACTCGACTCGCTGGTCAGACTCTAGAAGTTATTTTACACACACACCAACATTATATATTAATCATTTTGCATGATAGTTCTCAAGTCCGATAGCACTTTCAATCCCAACGAATATAACGCTAACTTAAACTTAAACGCTAACTTAAGTGATGCACTCAACAACTACTTTTACATTGCATGGCCTTAAGTAATATTTAAAATAGCTCGACACAATATTGCTGCTGATATCTGTAGCTGAACAGGGGCCCATTACATAATAAGTAATAACTTGTAACCTGTATTAAAAGCGGATCTCTTTTCAACTTATTTCACAAGAAAGAGACTTCCGCTCGTATTTCATTCAATTAATTCAGTCACATGATAAACTCATGTACATTAAGGTCACCAAATCGTTTAAACATGCTATTTCAAAAACAATTCAAGCAACATTTACACGAAAAAGTAATACAAAAACATCACACGAACAAGACTAATTTACAAAATGTCAAACATGTAAGTATTGTACAGTCGGAACCATACAATTGGTAGCAGCCAAAGTAGCCAAAACTATCGCAACACGTCTATACAGGGTGTAACAAAAATGTGGTATGAACCGATCAAGGGCTTAACGGGTGTCGTGTTCTGATAAGAAAAAAAAAAAAAATTAACGCGATTTTTTTTTCACCTTAGTATGAAGCGTTGGCCGACTGGGGTGACAAGCTCCATAGAAATGTAAAAAAAAATCGCGTAAAATTTTTTTTTTCTGTTTTTTCTTATCAGAACACGATACCTGTTAAGCCCTTGATCGGTTCATACCACATTTTTGTTACATCTTGTATGTGTTACGTTATATTTGGCTACTTTGGCTGTTGACCACCAACACCAACACGAGTGGAGGAATGAGGCGGGCTTGAGGCACTCTAAGCTCTTCATAGAAGGAGTGGACTCGGGCTGGACTAACAAGCTCTGGAAATCCAGTAGGAAACAACTCAGAATCATATCTGGGGTGTTCACAGGTCACTTCGGGGTCAAGGATCTCTTGGCCAAGATGGGACTGTCGGACAGTTTAGACTGTAGAATGTGTGGCGAGGAGGATGAGACCATGGAACACTTACTGTGTGAATGTCATGCCCTTGCCAGACAAAGAATGAATTACTTTGGTAGCGACTATCCGCAACCAAGGGAGTTCAAGGTGCTCCCGCTGAGCTGCATCATCCGCTTTGTGAAAACGATGGAGCGAGCTTGGGAGTAGGCATAAAGGAGAGGGCAAATGCACAAAAGATCCCGCTGGGTCGAAGTGCATCCGAAAGGGCCCTCATCTAGATAAGATAAGATAAGATTGGCTGTTCCTAACTATATGATGCTGACTTTAAGTAGTGTAGTATTATAAGTTAATGGCCCCCTGGAAAATAAAATATATGTTTAATTATTTTCTAGCAGTATTATGCTTCTCTAAAAATAAAACTTCAAATTGTTCATATATAAGTATAGTAAATTATATAAATGCACAAATTAATATAGGTGTATAGAATAATTATATGTATAATTGATTTCATTACTTACTCTTTCTTAACTTGTTTTTTTTTATATCAGAAGGCGCAAGGATTGGACGTAATTTAGTCCATCGAGGACCCTAGTATATTTCAATAGCAGCATAGACAAATGAATTATAAGTCGAGCTATATTTCGTGAAGTAATTTTATCGCTTACCAAAAAATTACTGACTGCGCGCCAATAAATAGTGACTTGTACATCATTTTTTTATTTATACAAGTGGTCAAATAGCCAGTGACTATTGGTCAAGCGAATATGCTCAAGAGAATGGCTTAATGTTTGGCAATTACTTATAACTTATTGTGTTTCACTTATCATTTATGTCTAAATTTATCATTTATGTGAAAATGAATACTCTCCTCAAAATTCAGTCAGCACCTCAAATTGCTTCAAAAATTATATTCCACTCATTTGAAATTATACTTGTATTTGACACAATATGTTGTGATTGTTTTTACATACAATATTTTACAAAAGGTCTAGTTAAAATGCAAATATAAAAAACATTATAAATGCTAAGATGGCAGTTCATGTCACCGTTCAATTTGGGTTAAAATAGATAATATGTACCTGGTCGGTCAAAACTACAAATTACTTTCCCTCAAGAGGGCATTAACATTTTTGTGACTAGTATAAACTACTATAATTAGAAATATATACGAACATGGAATAATCATGTTGAACAGCACCTTAAAAATATATAAAGAACCAACTTCACCGAACGTTGTCACCTTAATAAGTTGAAGACCGCGATACCTACTAAAATAAGGCTAAGGTACCATGTAAGTAATCACTCCATTTTTTACTAAACCTAAAAAAAAACAACGTAAGGGATTTTTATCTTTGTTTTTCGTGCCGCTGTGGTGGTACAGTCGACTTCTCCAATATCTACACAGACAACCTCTCAACAATATCTATACAGAGAATTTATTGTTACTGACATAAGACACATGTGTAGATATGTTTGAAAGATTTTCTGTACAGATATTGGAGAACTCGACTGTACAACAAGGCATGCCTCAGATCGCCGGTATTTCAAGAGCTGCAAGCAAGGGCCACAAATATGGTATCTGAGGCTTTCTTTATTGTGGTGAACAATTCATGTCCCCTGGCCGGAAAGTGGGATTTTCCGCACGATCCGCACGAGCGGGCGACAATTGCGGCCAGGTGTGACGTAAAATACAGATTTTTTATTACTCTTCATTAACCAACTTAAAGCTAAACAATGATTACAAGTACACATAGACACAATACACTTGTTCTGTTATAATATTGTATAGTAAGTACAATAATAAAAGCATTATTATTATCATATTCTTAAGTAAAAGCTTGCACGCAGTCTTTCAATCGCACATTTTCTGTATTCCTATCACTATATTATGTGATTATACATTGTAATATCATCGCATGTAAGACTATATAGGATAGTCTAACATCCGACCTTCACGAAGTGTACCTTATTTGTTATGAAAATAGATGAATATAAAAAATACAACAACGAATAACTATTGAAGTACCACCTCTGCTAGCAACAACATCGATCAAGGAAACATACAGATAGGAAATATATTTTAAGGTTTGTCAAAACCCCTGCGTATAACTATGTGTAAAATTGGCGTTTCAAACGTAACAAATATCGAAAAGAGGCACATTTAACATCACTGCTGGTTTTATACAAAATTGTTTATAGTAACCCGCACGCACCGAAGTGAGAGACGCGCCTATCTGACAGGGTGAGAGCGAACTATTAAATAATCGAATAATTGAAGATTCATACTGTCAAATAGCTACCTTGCCTAGCTTTATTAACCTTGCGCGAAGTATATCATTTACTAATAGGTCGTTTATTTATTAATAAATCCATAGGCCGTGTGCTTATTTGCCACCGACGTGGTATTAACACTGAGTGCCAGCAACCCGCTAGACGGGCGGCTCCCTGCTCGTAGCCGCTTGCCTTCACATACGGTTTTTAGCGTGCGAAGTGCTAGCAGTGAATATGTTTAAAGTGTTTCAATTTAAGTTTATAACTTAGTTAACTATCTCAGTTTATTAGATAGCCGTGTCTCGCTCGGCAACTTTAAAGGTTAAAGTTACGCCTGAAATTATTGTCATGAAGTTTGCGGATTGTCTGCAAATAGCCGCTATGATGTTGACTATATCCAACTCCTATGGGATCGGATTTCTCTGCGGCTGAACACATAACATGCAAGGGTGGTTAAACTATGTTTAGGTGGACGACAGCGTGCTCTTTCCATGACGTCTCTCGTACTACATTGATCAATAAACAACTGTGCGCTATTACTGTATAATGTAGTCAACCAAACCACTCAATTACGCCTATCAATATACATAAAACAGCCATGAACAATACTTTGTTTTTGCATTATAAAATCCACATACAAATCATTTAATATGTGTTTTGTGGTCAAAACAGTGGCTCCAATAGAAAGATGTGTAGAATTATATGACACACCTTAATATTAGTGGCTCTGTTAGCTGTAGAACTAGGGAACCTGTTTTTTTTTAATATTTAAAACAAATTGAAATCTGAATCAAGAAAAAAGTTCTATATGAATGAGTGTTGGGTTACTCACTCGTGAGGCACCTCATTTGTCATACTCATTTCATTAAATTGTCGCGTCACTTCACGCTTTAAAAATGAACCACCTCATTCCTCGCGAGGCACCGACTCGCTCCTCACTCGCTCGTTCATCAACTCGCGGCACTCAAAGGCTCGCCACTCGCGCCTTACTTCATTTTTCCCACTAACCTATCACATCGAAAATAAGCGAGTGAACGAGGGATTTACATTTGACGTGAACGCGTAAGATGTATGAAATCCTGCGGCGCTTACAACTTTTTGAGCATTGAAGTACTTTCGTACATTTTGGAGATCGCGTCACTTCAAGGCTCAAAAAGTTGTAAACGCGGCAGGATTTCATACATCTTACGCGTTCACGTCAAATATAATTTTTATTCAAAGAAGCGCCTCGACTCGCTCCTCACTCGCTCGGTCATCAGCATCACCTCGCGCTTCATTTACCTCTCAAACCCTCGCCACTCGCGCCTAGCTTTCCCCCATCTACAATACAATATTGTATGTGGTGGAGGAAGGTAAGAATATCGAACATGAAAGTAATTGGTGGTCTATTGTACACTACACTTAAAAAAAACCTTGTTTATTAGATGGTACCTCACCTCATTTGAAGTAGGACATTGTACCACCTCATTTTTGGAAATGAGGTGCTCATACAAACTAATTTCATGTCGTACCCAACACTAATATGAATTGAACCTGCTCACAAAATTTCACTAGAATCGGTTGAAAAATGCGACCTGTAGAGGAGAACAGCCGGACAAACGGACATATAAAATAATTTTGGCCCCAGCTGAAGTAGAGAACTTCGTTCGCTTCGCTCCCTCGTTCAAAAAGCGAGATTAAAAATGTTTATAAAATCGTCTAAAATGCAAAAACAAATAATAGGAATGAAAGTGCCTGTAGGTATGTTCAAAATACTTAAACTTATGCTCTTATGGCAAATATTTAAATTCAGATTTGTGAAAAAAATATTGGCACCCAAAATCCTACTATAATATTGTGAATGTTTGGATGTTTGGATCTTTGTTACTCAATCACGCTAAAACGGCTCAACCGATTTAGATGAAATTTTGTACGTAGATAGTTTATAGCCTGAATTAAAATATAGGATCGTTTTTATCTTGGGTCTATGCAGACGAAGTCGCGGGTGGAAGCTAGTACTATATATTACTTACTACTTTTGCTTAGAAGTAGTGTTGAAATGCAATAATAAATTAGGTATACTTTTAGTTATAACTGTTCTGAAAACAATAGTATCATGATTTACTCTTATTGATAATGAGTTTTTAACAGGTTCCTATTATTCTAGTTCATTAAGGTGTTCTAGGACTGTTATAGCAATGCGAATATTGTAGCTAGTCAAATGACTTCAAGGTAAACGTCCCATTGCTTGACACCCTCGTCTCAATCATTCACACCCTGCTTGTCATCTGTATTGCAATTAATTACGATTGAAGGTGCTACAGATGTAGTGAATTATTATTTTCCGTACAAATTTCGGTACAAAAAGTACCGAGGTTGACTGAAGTAGCATGACAAATACGAACCTTTCCGAGAAAATACGATGGAAAATAATTATGCACTACATCTCTAACTATTCGGGGCAATAGCGGGCATCGAGACATTTACCTTATTTTAATGGAACTTGTTACAATTGCAACCTATTAAAATGTTAACTGCTTCAGGAATAGTCAGTTCTAGGTTTTTGTACTCAGTACTATGTATAGGTACAGGAAAACAGTTTGTGGGTCATACATATTGTGCGTGGGAAATATTATTAATCGCAACAATTCGACAATCGGTGACGATTCGTAGTCAATTTCTAGCGAGCCTAGAATAAATGCGTTCTTGGTTAAAAACATAGTGAGCACATGAAATAAACTGATACATAATTTTAAATATCATCACTGCAATTTAAGTTTTCTCAATAAATTATCTCTGAATAAATTATCAATGTTCGAAATGGTCATGAGAAATCATTGAAAGAATAGAATACATATATTTTTACTACTCTTTAAATTCTGCATCTATTTTGGAACGATAGAGGTTAACCTCTAGGCGCCCACCGTACACAAAAATAATTGGCGATGTCAACTACTTATAAAAATAGAGGATTTAAGAATTCTGTTTGCTTTCAAATCGAACGAAAACAAATGCAACTCAATTCCAATACGGTATTTGACTAATATCAAATCAGCTCCTTTTTATGAAACATCAAAAACGCTCCGTTAGTATGGAATTTGTAGAGATAACTTGGTCGTGACGTCACAATCAAACAAAGTCCGTAATGTTAGTTTTTAATAATTTAGAATGTTTAAATTCCATAAGTAAGTGAAAGATGATACTTTCCGAGTATTTTCGGATACGAGCGTAGCGCTACGAAATCTTTGGCAGTGAATGTTTTAACACTTTCACCTAGCGGCTTTTCGGCCTAGCGGCTTAGCGGGCGCCTACGCCATCGCTTTCCGCTACTTGGCAGAAAAACCACGGGTTCGGCTAGCGAGCAGCGAGCGTAGCGATTCTGGCAGTGAACGTGTTGAGGCTTTAAAGCGGCTAGAGATTAACCTATCATTAACTTGATTTCTCGAGAAATACCCTCATGACTTAGAACGCCCGCACATTACAGCCACGACGCGGCCACTAAACGCCTGCACGACCCGCGACCTGTATCGCGGCAACATAGACCATCCTTCTCTTTCTAAGCGTTCTAATTAGAAAGATTCGGATAGTCTATGTCGCCGCGACACAGTTCGCGGTTCGTCCTGTGATAGGCGTGCTAGTGCTGATGCTACAGAAAATGTATGAAAGGACCTCTGTGCTGTCTAGTGGCTTAATGTGCGACACCTCTTAAGCGTCGACAGACGTGTACGCCTTACGTATGGGTTTGTCTAGTAGGGCTTGTTGGGCCCCTCCATGTCTTCGGCGCTCCGCAGCATCAGGTAGAAGCTGTGCACGCAGAGGATGCAGTAGGCCAGGAAACCTGCAATGTAGGAAAAGACCAAGTGAGTTTTCATCCATACTAATAGTATAAATGTGGGAGTAACTCTGTCTCTCTGTCTGTTACTTTCCACGCCTAAATGAACCGATTTAGATGTAGTATGGATATAGTTTGAGACACTGAAAAGGACATAGGATATTTATGTATTTATTTAAACTTTATTGCACAAAAGAAAATTGATCGTACAAAAGGCGGACTTAATGCCAAATGGTATTCTCTACCAGTCAAACCTTAAGGCAAAGCGGAAAAGATTGTGTGTTGTTTATGTTATCCCGATAATCATTTCTAATTGATTTTTATCCCGATAACGATGACGGGAAATGGCGCATGATCGGGACAAGAGCGATAGCTCGTGTCAGAGGCTAAGACTCTATTTTGTTCGGTGAGCCATTGTAGTTAATTATACGAGAAGCATTCCAGCACATAGGTGACAAGGACGACCCTTAAAATAAAGGCTGTTGGACTGTTTTTCCACCTGAGAGCAACGGTGATGATGTTTTAGGACCACACCCAGCAGGAAGCAAGCCTGACCCGGACGAGCCGGATATACCAGGGGGGCGCAGATTAGTGGGATGGGAAGGGAAGATCGACCAGCTATGCAGCTTTTATCCAATATTGGAGAAGAGGAGAGGTACGAGTAGGATACTTCATCGGGGGATGAGTGTTGGTGCAATGATGCACGTTGTTTCGTATAAAAAAGTCTTCTTGTGTTGAAAGTGTTCTCGGAGATAAGTTCCAGCTCGCTATTTCGAGATCGTTCTACCTGTTCCCCTTTTTTTACGTTGGGGAAATGCCTTTACACATCCCGTCCTATCCGGAGAGGCAGGACGGGTATGACGGACTAACCGAAACTGGACTACCGTCTAAAACCACGAACGACATCCGGCTCCGCCTTGTCAAGGGGGGCGTCGCAGGATCGCTGTTGGCATTCAACTGCGTACGTCCCGGCGGGCGCCCACAGCAGCAGGCCGCTGACATTTCAAGGCATCAAGCAGGCGGGCGCCTCCAGTCCTGTGGAACCTTTGTTTACAGGGCTTGCCCCGACTCGCTGCATGGTTCCACTACGGCGGAGGCAGCAGATGCGCATAGCGCCTGGCTCTGCCTCCATTCCGTCGTCGGCGAAGCGGATCCGCGAGAGGATCATTTTCGCGAGCTCGCTCCGCAGCCTCCTTCTGTGACATTACGTCGTCACGGAAGCAGGCCATCGCTCTCCACGCCTCGCTGTTGAGCATGGCGTTGATGACACTCGACAGTGAGAGGTTTGCCAATATTACCGACTATAAAGAGGTCCGTTCCAGAGTGTCAAGCGCTGTGTCGACAGGCGCGCCACACTCGTGACAACAGGAGGTTGCCTCACTCCCTATGCGATGCAGATACTTACCAAAGCATCCATGGTCAGTAAGTATCTGCACCATGTGGTACGTCAACGTTCCGTGTCGCTTGTTGACCCAGCGCTCCAGATGAGGCAATATCGCTCCCACCGTCGAAAGGCCAAATTCTGCTGTTGCCAGCTCCTCCTTCCACTGGCGTAGCGATTCGGCCAGTGCCGAAGCCCGCGCGCGCTTCATCCCTTCCCATTCAGGGAATTCCCCTGCTACTCTTTTCCGAGCCTTGTATTGGTGGACCCCAGCTAGCACCTGCGCTGCCAGGTCCAAAGGGAGGTCCGCAGCTAACGTCGTCGCAGCTGTATAAAACACCGTCCGGTATCCACGGACCGCCCTTAACGAAATCGCCCTCTGCGGCCTACGGATCAGTGTCTTGTTGGCTGCTGAGAGACCGTCGGCCCATATAGGCGCCCCATATAAGGCCATGCTCCGTATAACTCCGCAATACAAACTTCCTTTTGCAGCAATTTCTCGAGCACTATTTAGTTGTGAGCTTCTGGGGTTGTAGTTCATGAAATCATGACTAGCAACAACGTGTTTCCTGTGTACGTAGTAAACCAATGTTGTATAAACCGAAAGACACTCACCGAAAACCAGCAGAGCCTCCAGGAAGGCCAGGAACATGTCTGAGCCCGACCCCGTGACCCCGCGCAGCGCCGCGGAGACGATGATGTATAGCAGCGCGCTCACGTAGAGCACACACATGATGTACACGTAGGCGCGGAGAGTGGTTGTGTGACGCTGGAAGACATAACATATGATTAAGGGGGTGCATTGGAAATTATCGCGTGCTTTGAAACGCCGTTCTGACTAGATTAAGAAACAATAAGGTCCGATTTTCAGATACATGATTCTTGACTATCTGATTGTTTATCTGATTTAATCGATACATGATTGCCTACAATTTCCTCGATAGAAAAAAAAAACATAGTTGGGTCTTTATTTCTTTTTTTACTCAGCCTACTCAAACAATACATTATTTTACGACACAAACAAGTTATTATCATATAATCTATAGTATTTTATCTTATCTAAAATCTCACTTAATGAAATATAAATAAAACTACCAAAAAGCCATTCCCGTAGTGTTGCATCTCTTTTTCTAGTGCACGGAAGGCATAAACGTGTCTCTGTCAAGGGGGCGTGGTCGACTCGAATGAAGACATCCCCTGAACTAATAGAAGAAATCATGATAATCAGTATATTCCCTGACACAGCGCTTATCCCATGGACGAGAGCCGATGGACTTCTCTTCATGTTAGCCTAATGCTAAAGTTTTTCAGATGTTAAAGAGTATATTAACAATGTATTGTCATTATTCTTTCCCGTTCGCAAGGAAACAATAGTAGAACTTCTTAGAAAAAATATACTACATGGCCTTTTAACACATTTGGTGGATTTAAACCCCTAAAAAACTGTTGTGCCTATGGCAAATAGTGATGTTGTGCCTATGGCAAATAGTGATGTTGTGCCTGTGGCAAATAGTGACATAAAAAAGTGGACTCATCAGATTTCCACGAGATAGCACTCTACTCCTTCATTTTGAAATGTACCTATTCGTTTTGACGATGTTTTACTTTAACCAAAAGTATGTTCCACTGCTAATACAAGGTA
The DNA here is from genome assembly GCA_947049275.1 of Epinotia bilunana. Taxonomy (NCBI): domain Eukaryota; kingdom Metazoa; phylum Arthropoda; class Insecta; order Lepidoptera; family Tortricidae; genus Epinotia; species Epinotia bilunana. The sequence continues at coordinate 747,523 of OX346266.1, forward strand.
TACAGGACGCCAGGGCCCACAGAACGTACACAGTTCGAGCAGCTCAAACTTTATATCATCGTCCTCATAATCACGTTAGCTGAAAGACGTCCACTACTGTACTTAACCTGCCCCAAAGAGTGCCAAGATGACAAGCCATGACCCGGTAACGGCCGCGGGAGGCCGCTGCATGGATGGGGGTGGCGCTAAAACTTAATTATGGAGCAATATATCTATTTAGTTTACCTTATGTACGGCATACAGCAGCGCGAACGCCAGCAGAACATGCACCACTGTCAACACCGCGGCACCCACTGAGATCTTGTACCAGATCGAGTACAGGTGGTCCTCGGCATCCTCCACCGTGCCCACGTATGCGCCGGCGTCGCTCGCCATGAGGGACGTGATCACGAGGAGGATTGCTGACGCGATCTGCAAGAGACGGACACATGACGTTAGTTTTGCGACAGAACAATATAATAGTTCGGTAAATTGAGAATAATTTCAAATCGGTCTAACAAAGCAATTGTTTAGCCACGTGCCACAAACGCTTCGAAATGAAAAGACCATGCCAATAAATATTTTACTCGAATAGCGACTTTTTGTCCATGTAGTCAACTTTTTTTTATTACAAAATGGTCAACATTGCTAAGTAGTATTTTTTTATGTGGAACCCCGTCCTTAGACATAAAGCCGCTTTTTGGTTGAAAAAAAGTTGATGTTTACTAGGTGTATTTTACAGTGTCAATTAGAGGTTGCATTGCACTTAACAATTAAAGACAATCACTTTGTTTACTACCTAGGCACAAAGATAAATAAATTCGATCTAGAAAAATAATACCTATCTAGTTGCGGGGGTGGACTCATTTAAGCGGTCCATATAAACTTATTTAACTATGTAATAACACCATTTAAAGAAAAACATGTTAAATCCACATCAAGGTGACATAACATAAATAAAATAAAACGATTACTTAATTAATCGCACTGTCATTCGCAAAAAAACGCAACAACGGGTTCTGTTTCTGACTGACCGACCGGTTTAGCCTGGCTAGAGCGTACGAAGCTGACAGTCCTGGATTCAAATCCCGGCGAGAACATATATTGTGTTTGATGGGTATGAATATTTGTATGGGAGTCTTGGATGTTTTCTACATACTCGTGTTTAAGTATTAATATCTATTCAATATATCGTTATCTAGAATCCATAACACTAGCCCTATTGAGCTTACTATGGGGCTAGTTCGATTTGTATAAAATCCTATTAAGTGGGTAGTAACTGCCCGCAGGCATTCGACTGCGAATTGCAAAGAATGCAGGCAAACCCGCAAGATAAATTATAGCAAACACTACACAGGTGTAATGTTTTTAAATCGGATAAGCGGTTCCGAACTTTATTATTTATTTATTTAAACTTTATTGTACAAAAGAAAACTTATCGTACAAAAGGCTAGGTTTACCATCTAGATAAAAACAGCTACAATCTCACAAACTTTTCCTCTTATAACAAACAAGCATATTAAATTAAGAATATCGACGGACGTATGATTGCAGGTCACTGGAAAATCCACGGGTTTCCAAATAACAGAAGTGTTTTAATATATGTACATAGTCACGAGGATACATTCCTTATTGTCTTGCATAGTTATTTGTTCCATAAAACGACGACAAGTCAAGTAGCGAGTTTTATCTATGCCCGTTCTATGAGCCCGGAGTCCGCTTTGGCACCTAATCCCAAGATTTGGCATAGGCACTAGTTTTAAGAAAGCGACTGCCATCTGACCTTCCCACCCAGAGAGAAAACTTTACCTTACTGGGATTAGCCCGAAGTTTAAAAAAAAACCAGTTGTACCTACGAGCCGTAGAGGTCGTGTGATTGAAAATCGCGTACCTTACCGCTCGGCTACAGAGGCTCCTGACCTCACATAAGTACAATAATTGGCCTAAATAGTAATATGTATACTCACCAGATGCAAGACACCGACGGCCCTGGCGCCGGCCTCCAGCCCCATGCACCAGCAGAACGAGGTGATGTGTGGGAGACCCATGCTCTCTTCCTTGTTATCCCTGTAACAGATAGGAGGATCATTAGAATTAGTTGAATGCGGAGTATGTTCAAATCGTTCCTGCGCTACCCGCGTCCAGCGGACTCCCGCAATCTTTACCAGGTCATTAGTCCACCTTGTGGGTGACCCATGCTGAGTCTTCCAGTACGTGGTCGCCACGAGAAAATTTCCGCCCCGACGGCCATCGGTTCTGCGTGCAATGATGTCGACACAGTGTGCTTGGTAGTCTAGAGATTTATTGTAGTTTTTTTTATTCTTTGAAAAATCTGCGACACGTCGTTTATCTGTGTCTATTTTCATTTAACCTCTGGCCGCCCACCATGAGAGACAAATTGGCAATGAAAATGTAATCAACTGCAGGTAGGTATAATAGGAAATAGAGTCTGTTTTGTTTTAAAATCGAACGAATCATAACAATGTAACTATTTTCCAATTTAGAATGTTATAATTTCCCTTAAAGAGGATTCATAAAAGACCTTTGGGCGGATAGCGGATATACTATTGAGTAAATTGAATTTATTAGCTGACCGTCTCATATAGCATGTTAATATTAGATAGCCCCGTATTGTAAATTGAATTTATTAGCTGACCGTCTCATATAGCATGTTAATATTAGATAGCCCCGTATTGTAAATTGAATTTATTAGCTGACCGTCTCATATCGCATGTTAATATTAGATAGCCCCGTATTGTAAATTGCTGTAGAGGATTATTATTTTTAAGACCAATGTAAATGAAAATGATTTAAAACAAACAAAAAAAAACGTATCTATTACATAAATAAGACTTAAAACTATTTGTTTGTTTGTTACGAAATGGTCCCGCCTCAGCATAATGCTCTCTGCTCAACGTGCGACATGATTCATCCGCCCCCCCTCGTGGCGTTATTCCCGGTTGTGCCCTAGAGGAGCTCGGGGTCCGTTTTATTATAATGTACGACATGATTATTAGGCATGAATGAATTATTTAAATAAATACAGTTTTTACTCCTATAAATACGACATTCGGTTAAAAAAAAGTTAAAGCACTGTTATGTACTATTTATTATTATTTAAACTTTATTATACAGTAACAGTTCACAAATACAAAAGGCGAACTTAATGCTGGTTTATGGAATTAAGTGTAATTCTCTACCAGTCAACCTTTGAAATGTCAAACCACTGAATTTAAAAACCTATTTTTTACGTAAACTCACTGACTAGCGTCCGCCGCCATTGCTGAAGGTGCACTGTCTGTGCATCTGAATTGCAATTATCTCGGAAACATTGTTACATACATACACAGGTGCACAAAAAATTAATTGCCTTTTTGCAAGGATCTACGTTGGTTATGGTTAAGTCACAAGCGCCCAGCGCGAACACAATTTCAAAAGGTAGTTAATGTTTACTAAGCAGAAACGTCCGCTAACGAAATTCAAAATTTCGATCAAAAAGGAAAACTGAGTCTGCCTGTTGCAATTAGATTAGATGAGCGGAAGGGATTGAAAGATTAGCTCGTGGCGAATATTTTTTATATTTTACACTGATCGAAACTACACGGTATTCATTGGACTCTTTTTGTAAATCGAGATAGTAGAGACAAAATAAGCCACCATTTCTTTGCCAAGAGCCACTGCCTTATGGATATTAGGTCCTTCTCTAGAACCCTAGTATCTAGTGGTCCGTTTCACGAAGCTACAACTTACAATTTTACAACTCTTACAAGTCGATCCAGGCAACACACTTCAAATTGCCAGTCGGCATTGGTCGAGCAATTCATTGGTGTAGCGGTGGACCTATTCATCAATTCATTGGTGTAGCGGTGGACCTATTCATCAATTCATTGGTGTAGCGGTGGACCTATTCATCAATTCATTGGTGTAACGGTGGACCTATTCATCAATTCATTGGTGTAGCGGTGGACCTATTCATCAATTCATTGGTGTAGCGGTGGACCTATTCATCAATTCATTGGTGTAGCGGTGAACCTATTCATCAATTCATTGGTGTAGCGGTGGACCTATTCATCAATTCATTGGTGTAGCGGTGGACCTATTCATCAATTCATTGGTGTAGCGGTGGACCTATTCATCAATTCATTGGTGTAGCGGTGGACCTATTCATCAATTCATTGGTGTAGCGGTGGACCTATTCATCAATTCATTGGTGTAGCGGTGGACCTATTCATCAATTCATTGGTGTAGCGGTGAACCTATTCATCAATTCATTGGTGTAGCGGTGGACCTATTCATCAATTCATTGGTGTAGCGGTGGACCTATTCATCATTTCATAAAGCAAAGGTAAGGTTGCCAGTTTTTGTAAAATTGTAACTTGTAGTTTCGACTTCCGTGAAATAGGCCCCCAAGGCGCACAGTATACCTAATAACAAATGTTTTATGTTATGGTCTAATTTCGCAGGTGAACGCATCTTTGATTTTGGTGCTGCGCGCGCGTTGCGGTTGTCGTCTGTGGTATCAATTTATAAAAACTTATAATTGACGTAAGAAAAATTACTTGATATAAGATTGCTGCATATTAATTAAATAGAGTGAACAGTGACGTCATGACGTGTATTAACTACACGTACACGACAAACAGGAAAAAGTTACAGGTAATGTAAAACTTAAACGTAATGTAATTGACTTATTTCTTCGGGAAATACTGAGCTGAGGAAAACAGACTTAGACGTGTCTAGCTTTATATCGCGAGCTGAGCCGCGCAGGCAACTATTAGTCTTGTTTTAGAGTAAAGAAATCGTATCTTCTTGTCACCACTTGATAAGGGAAGGAAAAGAGAGGAAAGTTGAACCTTGTCTTGATGGTTGCGCTACTGGCGTGATGAAAACAAAATGAATCATTCCTCTCTCTGGTGTAATTCTGTGCATCGACAATAGTCAGTGTATGAAAATGTATGTCGCCGTTTCCGAAGTCTGCCACAGACAGACGCGAGCGGCCTTTTCATACACTGACTAGTGTCGCATGCCGCGCGCGTCAGTCGCACGCGATCGATAGCGCGCGGCTGCGATCGGCCGCGATGCATGGAATTACACCATAACTCCTCTGACTGATGACTTGGGCCACATTTCTGGCCAATTAAGTACCGTTATGTACCACAGCGTCAGTGTCCCAAGGTCACTCGTCGCTTTAATTGAGAACTGGCTCCAGACTCGTCAGCGAAACCACAACGGTACAGATAATGTGAGAAGTTTTCCACTGTCAAAGTCTTTATGACAATGGCTTAAGGTTGAATTTCCCCTATGGAATTGAAATGAGGGATGGAGATCGTTTCTAACCTGGCCTAAAACATAGGATACTTTTTATCCCGATGAAGGGATACAATTGGGGATGGCAATTGTTACGGGAGTTCACGCGGACGAAGTCGCGGGCAAATACTAGTTTTACTATAATTATATTACTTTGTGGCCCTTTTCAGGATGGTACAACTACAAGGTACAATTTTACAAGCGGGTGATCCACTTAAGCTGTCCGAGGTTGCGAGGCGATGAGCGAGAAAAATACACCAATAACGTGGCTGGCAGCACTCGGGCGTATAGACTTGGAAACTCGTAGCTTCGTGAACGGAAGCTACGGTAGCCTAGCGGTTCAGGGATGCAGCTATCAAGCGGCGGTCGCGGGATCGAAACCCGGCTCGTACCAATAAGTTTTTCGGAACTTATGTACGGAATATTTACAGTCAGCTTTTCGGTGAAGGAAAACATCATGAGGAAACCGGTCTAATCCCAATAAGGTCTAGTTTCCCCCCTGGTTTGAAAGGTCAGATGGCAGTCGCTTTTGTAAAACTAATGCCTATGCCAAATCTTGGGATTAGGTGTCAAAGCGGACCCCGGGCTCCTTTAGGGGCACAACCGGGAACAACGCTAGGCGGAGGATGGGTGAGCTTCGTGAACGGGCCACTGGGTGTGAACTTAGATAAGTTATCTCCAACTTTATGCTTCGATAACGGGCCACCGGGTGTGAACTTAGATAAGTTATCTCCAACTTTATGCTTCGTGAACGGGCCACTGGGTGTGAACTTAGATAAGTTATCTCCAACTTTATGCTTCGTGAACGGGCCACTGGGTGTGAACTTAGATAAGTTATCTCCAACCTTATCACTTGATTAATACGCCGTGAATGATAGAGATATGGATGAAGTTATCTTAAATTCGACTTTAAAACATTATGCTGTTATCCTGCACCAAGTCCTATGTATGAATGTCAGCAATTTATTGTACACAAAACAGGTTAAAACATAAACATGATGTAAGTATAAGATTAAGGTACAAAGACGAACTTATCCCTATAAGGGATCTCTCTGGAGGGGAGTCGTCTTTGTTGTCATCCAGAAACCCTCCCCTCCACCAAACTTTATCCCGTTCCGCTACTCAATCCAAAGAATTGGCGTGGCACTAGTTTTTGCCGGCCTTCTGACCTTCCAACCTACCTAAAAGGGAAACTACACCTTAATCATCGGTATCAGCCGAAAGGCGCCCACTGCTGGACATAGGCCTCCCCAAAACGGTGCCACAATAACCGGTCCGGCGCCACCCGCATCCAGCGGACTCCCGCGACCTTCACCAGGTGATCAGTCCACCTTGTGTGGGGTCTACCCACGCTGCGCCTTCCGGCACGTGGTCGCCACTCGAGAACCTTTCCGCCCCGACGGCCATCGGTTCTACGTGCAGCACCTTATTGCCATTGGGCAAACATCAGAAAACCCTTATTTATCGTAGGTACGTAAATTACGGCATCTTAATCAAAAGAATGCTCAAGCTTCACAGTGATTATAAGATACTAGCTGTTGCCCGCGACTTCGTACGCGTAGAACTTGATTGCTATTAAATTATTGTGGGCGGAACCTCAATTATCGCCGACCCAACTCCATCCATCGTCCCCATTGAACGGTGTTAGAGAATAAATTATTTTGATTAAGCCCCTTTACCCCCTTATTTCACCCCTTTAGGGGGCAAATAGAATATTATAAAAGAAACCTGCTGTCCTGCTTTCGTGTTTCTAGCCACAGTTTAATATTAAAAATCACACATTACTTAGGTATGTGAACTTTCAACCCCTATCTTAACCCCTTCAAGGGATGAATTAGGAAAATATCCCTTATCAATGTTTTGACTATACATTAGGAGCTTGTGGCCAAAGTTTTAAACGTCTAACTCTAAAAACGACATGATTCCCATACAAACTTTCTACTCTTTTTAACCCCCTTAGGGGATGAATGTTTGTAACATCGCTTAATCATTTGCTTTGCTTTTTATTAAGATACCTTCATACAAAGATTCAAGTCTATAACTTTACAAATGAACGATTTCCATACAACGGTTCGACCCCAATTTCACCCCCTTAAGGGTTGAATTTCGAAAAATCCTTTCACAGTACACGTCCACGTACTGTAAAGTATATAATATTCCAAATTTCATGCTTATAACTTAAGCGGTTTAGGAAATCACACATTACTTATGTGAACTTTCAACCCCTATCTTAACCCCTTCAAGGGATGAATTAGAAAAAATCCCTTATCAATGTTTTTAACTGTACATTAGGAGCTTGTGACCGAAGTTTTAAATGGCTAACTTTAAAAAGACATGTTTCCCATACAATCTTTCAACTCTTTTTTAACCCCCTTAGGGGATGATTTTTTATAGCAAAGTTAAATCATTTGTTTGGCTTTTTAGTAAGAAACTTTCATACAAAGATAGATATATAATAAAGATATATAGATAGAAGTCTATAACTTTCAAAATGAACGATTTCCATACAACGGTTCGACCCCTATTTCACCCCCTTAAGAGTTGAATTTCGAAAAATCCTTTCTTAGCATACGTCCACGTACTGTAAAGAATATATGTTCCAAATTTCATGCTTATAACGTTAGCGGTTTAGGCTGTGCGCTGTGTCAATAGATTAGTAACGAAGAGTTTTATATATATAGATGGTAGTAACATACAAAAAATACAATATCCTACAATTTTTTTCATTACCTATTACTAGCTTCTGCCCGCGACCCCGTCCTCGTGGAACTCGTTTATGTATAAATATCGTAACTCCATACAAACTTACACCCCCCATTTCACCCCCTTAGAGGATGATTTCCGAGATAAAAACTATCCTATGCGGAAGGCCGCGGGACTCAAACTATCTCTACCGAATTTCATCTAAATCGGTTCAGCGATTTAAACGTGAAGAGGTAACAGACAGACAAGCACACACACTTTCGCATTTATAATAGTACCTACTTATGGATAGTATAGTATGGGTTTCCAAGTGCACAGTGTGGAGCATATTTAATGATAAGATAAAGCATTGTCAAAATGTCAGTCAAGTTAAAACAAAGTAAACATGCAGTAACCATCAGCCTAGCACGATTTCGTCGTCTTCACTACTAGGTGCATAACCCGATTTGGCGTAGGCACTAGTTTTACGAAAGCGACAGCCTTCACCTTCCAACTCACATGGAACACTAGACCTTATGTTGGGATTAGAGTTGAACCGGTTTCCACACGATATTTTTTAACGAAAAACTTCTGTTAAATACGTAATGATATGACGTACATAGGTTGTTTTGAAAAACCCATTGTCGCTGGCGAGACGGCGTTCGAAGAGGGCCTACCGCGAACCGAAAACGAACTTCATTCGTGTATCTCCCTCTCTCTCGCTCAAATAAGCCAGTGCGACAGAGAGGGAGTACATGAACGAATTCGTTTTCGTCGCGCCCCTAAAGGTCGTAGATAAAGTCGCATGCCTCACCGCTCGGCACCCAAGTAAAGCGATAAAAAAGCGGCCAAGTGCGTGTCGGGCCACGCGCAGGGTAGGGTTCCGAAGTTGCCCGTCTGTCACAGAATGCGGACTTAAAATAATACGTAAAATAATTACAAAAATCTCCGAACAGCATCAAGTCGCACATCAGAACTAGCCGCGCGCGCAAGAAACATCGTGCCGTAAGTCCGCCTAAGTTTTAGCATTGCCACGGGTGGGGGCATGTCGCAGGGCAGGTCTTTTGCGCGCTCGCGCGGGCAAGAAGCACCGTGCCGTGAAAAAGCAACTCTACCGTCCACGGTAAAAGGTTCAAATCCCAATGACAATGTATATGCACCCGAAATTAAGTGCATTTCTTACCAGAACTTAGTTATGCCTACTACTCGTTAACTAGTTATGTATACTTAACTGTGATAGTTTTCCTTTTAAATTCATTATATGTACTACTGCCCCGATTTTTTTCACGTCCCCAGTAGTAGCCATTTAGCCGGCAGGGGGGGGGGGGGACACATGACTCGAACAAAAATTAGAAAGAAAACATTTATTCGTGGACAAAACAATGGGTATAAAAACAAAACACAGTACGTAAAAGTAGCAGGGTCCACGAAAAGGCCCCGACTCAGCATGGTGCTAACCTAGGAGGCCAGCGCTGGTCTTCCGTCGGAACCTTTACGTGAGTTACCTCCTGGAAGGCAACACAAAACAAATACCTACGCCAAACAAATTAGGGCTTTAAATCCCATTATCTCGCAAACGCATAACTGAGTTGAAAAATAGTTTTAGAAAACCCATAATATTTTTGAACAAGCTATCCAACGATACCCCACACTATAGGTTTAACGAGAAAAAAAATACATCACCAATTTAAATGTAGGGAGGTACCCTAAACAAATTTTTTTTTTCAAGATTTTATTCTACTGTTTTGTCGGCATGATTGGTTTATATACCCACGCCGAATTGCAGTTTTCTAGTTGTAAGGGTTACTGAGCTAAGCCGAAGACGGACAGACAGACAGACAGACACACACAGACAGACAGACAGACAGACAGACAGACAGAGACAGACAGACAGACAGACAGACAGACAGACAGACAGACAGACAGACAGACAGACAGACAGACAGGCAGACAGGCAGACAGACAGACAGACAGACATACAGACAGACAGACAGACAGACAGACAGACAGACAGACAGACGGACAGACACACGGACGGACGGACATGGCGAAACTATAAGGGTTCCTTGTTGACTACGGAACTCTAAAAATGGATCTCGGAATCCCAGACAAGTACACACGCACTACATAGTATACTCATATTTGATCTTTTAGGCGGTGTGACCTTGTCTCACAACTTCCATAAATCTAGTTAGATCATATTACAAAGCAGTAAAGGCGACATTTGCTTGTCATTGTATTTGGCCAATTGTGTCGGTCTGAGGTTATTAACATTTTAACCTTCAGAGGCTTGCGAATTTGTATGCGCAGAGCATTCGTGTGCTGAGCCTAATAGCGTAGTATGTAGATTGTACAGAATGGAATTAAATGCACATTTTCATCACACTTGTGTTCCAGGGGGAGACAGAGATCATGGACTTCCATTTGCTACAATCCTGACGAGAAATTTTGGGCTTTCAGGCACTTCTTTTGTTCTTTAATTTAGTTGGAGAAAGCGAACTCTCCAAACTCCCAAGTCTTTTTTGTTAATCTTAAGTATAATATTTTTTTAGTTCACAGACCCCTAACCCTAAGGTGATCAGAACAAATAAAAATAATATTTTATTAATCTTGGCAATTATTTGCTTTTGGCTTGAACATTCAATATCATAGACATGTATGTATGTCTGTTTGCCTTATTCCAGAGGACTAAGATTTAATAATAATAATAATAAACATAAATATTAGGGGACAATCTTACACAAATCGAGCTAGCCCCATAGTAAGCTCAATAAGGCTTGTGTTACGGGTACTAGACGACGATATATTTAATAGATATAAATACTTAAATACACAGAAAACATCCAAGACTCAGAAACTAATATTCATGCTCAACACACAAATATTTGCCCTTCCCGGATTCGAACCCAGGCCCTTCAGCTTCGTAGGCAGCGCCACTACAACTACACTACCCACTAGGCAAACCGGTCGTCAAAAGATGTGAGTGTAAACATAATCTTTGTTGTTGACTGAACACTAAATAGGAGAAGGCCTATGCTATAGGAGGTCACTGATCTTGGATAAAAACAGATGTCATAGTAAAAGAACCATTATAATCATTGGGAGAAGACTATGTTCATTTATAAGACCAAATTGGATTATTAGAGACAAGTGGAACAACATGGAGGAGGCCTATTGTCAGGGTCATTTTTAATATATATTGCTCACCAAAACAGTACATAATATTAGATAATACTTAATAGAAAAACAGAAGTAAATTAAACATACACAACAGCGGGCGTAGCACGGTTGCCATTTTATAACTTATCGTTGTGGATAAGGCATCCGTCACTCTCCCACTCGCATACTTGTCAGAGCGTGATGGGCGTCTTTACCACAACGATAAGTGATAAAGTGGCAACCGTGCTACGCCCGCAGGTGGTCTTATTGCTAAAAAGCGATCTCTCCCAGACAATCTTTGGGTAGTGGAGATGATGCATAATAATTATATTACTGGGGGAGATGAAACAGAAAAATAGTTTAAACAACTAACTATAGGAAGGACTATACACATACATCAGTACATGACATATATATTTAAACCTAAATACACATACAAATACAATAGCTAAATATCTAAGAAACAGTATCAATTACAAACAGCACACACAATTAATAATTACGGAAGAGAAAAATTGTACTCCTCTAGTCTAGTTTTATGGTTTCATGGACTGAACACTGCACAAATGAGTCTGTTCTCGACAAGCTCTGCATCAAAACGAGGCTCTCCACCATCTGTACCCAACGTGTCCTCAGCTTCTTTGCCCATCTGGTCAGGTCTGGACCGCAAAGCCTGGGAGAGCTAATTATCACTTGCCGCATGGCAGGGAAGAGGAGCAGAGGACGGATGCCTATGCGTCGGGCGGACACGGTGACATCTGTGGCTAGGGCCACACTTCAGGCCAGCGTGCATCAAGCCCAGGACCGAGCAGCTTGGAGAGTGATGGTGAAGAGCCCCCACAGCAATCGCATCCCTCAGCCATGAGGATATCACAAGGAAGAAGTCTAGTTTTAAATATGGATAACATAGTTAGAAATACATAAAAGAAAACACATGTACATAAAACACTACTACATAGGTTCTTACATTAAAGAAAATGTAGTTACATTAAATTATTTCCATAATCCTATGCATAACATAAACTGAAGATGTTCACCATTTTACGGTGACATCAACATCAGTAGCAGAAGGCAGCTTCTCAGCAGTTCCATGATCATATTGATTATATACCTATCCATTACAGATACGTTTGAATATTGGTCTACGAACTTTGGAGTTACGTACTTAACTCAAGTATTTACGGATACAAATTGGGCTTATTATTGCACGAGTGAGCAAAACGAACAAAGTTGTCTGTTTTAACTTGGTCCAAAATTGTTTTGTATGTCCGGGTGTCCGGGTGTCCAGATGTCCATCTGTCCTTGTCTACAGATTGCATTTCTCAACCGATTCTAATGTAATTTTGTGAGCAGATTCAATCATTATAAGGATTATTTTTGTAGATGCAGTATTTCACTATTTTAAATATTATATATTTATATACTATATATATATATATATACTATATATATATATATATATTATATTTATAGACTAGGGTAAGTAGGTATGGGAGGAGGTATTCATTTCCAGCATCTAATTTGTAATAGCGTTCCAATGTCCATTCATTTGCAAAAATTACTAATACATGAGATTAATTTGCAAAAATAACTAAAACATGACAAGTAACAGTATAATTTCTCAAAAACAATACTGTTTGAAATGCATTTTGTTTCATTCATCGTATTAAATCAATAATCTTACTCTAAATTTTTCTAACCTAACATTAAATTAATTTAATAAATGTTAATTCAATTGAAATACTATTGAGTACCTATGTTAAGTAGGCTCCGATCTATTGTATTTTTTGTGACAGTATCAAGGTGCCTACTTACGTTGTTGACTATTAAAATATGCCAAGAATATGCTCGTGTATCTGCTATCATATCACAATACAGTCGCTAATACAACACAAACTGGAAAAAAACACGTATTCTTTCGAGCTAATTTATCGTTGTCAGATAACGACACAGACTACTAAGAAGATGCAACAACATTAAGATATAAACTGCCGAACTCGCCTTGCAACGAAAAACAGACTATACTTACTTGATCGATAAAATGCAAATATAAACAAAATATTCAAAACGACGTACCTCGTTAAAAAAACACGAACAAACCAAACTTTAGTAGGTGGTGTATAATTATGTCACTGTACAAGCTCACTGGTTGTTGTTTTTATGTCTGACTGATTTCACAAAACACTAATATTTACACGGAACACGGTGGTCTTACTTCAAAGAATATAATAGGTGCTCACTTCTTTTTTTTTATTCTTACAATACTTCCGCACTGCAAGACGACTCCAAACTCGGGCGAGAGCGAAAGTGCGACTAGTGCGGCGAGGCGAGAACGAGAATGAGAAATCGAGAAATCGAAATCGAATCGAGTCGAGCGAGCAGTCACAAGGATTTTATTGAATTGGGCTTTCCCGCGCCAATTTCAGAAACGAGTGGGATAAAAAGCTGTTGTGTAAATGAAAGAGACGCTACGTTATCCCGATAACCGATGACGACAACGGCGGCACGAGTGACGTCTCTGCCGGTTTTGTGACGTGCGGTGCGTTTTGTTCGCAGAAACGATTCGTTTGAACTGTTGAATCAACTTCGTTATTTTAATACAATTTCATGCCCTTTGATCTGAGGAATTTAATGCATTGTTTATTTATGTCGCTTATTTACCAAACAATATTTTTTTAACTCCGTAGTAGAAAAATATGCATAGGTTAAATATGCACGCTCTTTATCAATATAGTCACTGAGATCCTCGGTGAGCCAGTGACCCAGGTGTTTAAACCGCTGTACTCTCCGCAGGGCGGCGCCATTTAACACAACAGGAGGAGCTTCCTCTAGTTTCCTGTTGCCTGCCCTGAAGACGAGTGAGCCCATGTCTCTCCGCATAACACTCACAGATTGTGACGAGCATCCTGAGCAGCCTATGGCAGGCCTTAGTACCTGAATAAACATATAAGTACTTTTATCCATTTTGAAATTGTATTTTCAGGGTGTCACTATATTTCACCCTACCTCCACGCGGTCGAGGCGCGGACGTCCAGAGAATCATCAAAAACTACAACAGGATCGAGTGGCGATACTCGTACCATTTCACTATGGAGACGCTGCACACGGCGGTCAGTCCGGGTGATGATGGGCTGGACGTGCGGTGCAGCAGCCAGTGGCCTGATGCTATAGAAGTCGTGATCGCTACAACCCTCAATATTAAGCAAAATCGGTGAGCCGTCGGCGGAGCCAGCAACCGGCAATCATTTAGACGCCACGCCATGAGCCCCGAGCCGGTCGGTGTTACGTTCTTGTAGTCTGTCGCTCGATAATGCGCTGGCGTCAACATAATATCGATCCTTCTGATCTATGGACTTCATCACGAGACTAGTGATGGTGACAAACGACCATAACCTGCCCCTAGCGGCCCTAGCCTAGACACCGTAGCCTAATATAAAGCTTGCAACTCCAGATGAGGCACAAGAGCAATGGCACTAACTCTCAACAGTCTCAACACATTGTAGTCAACCAGTGCATCTTCGGTAGCGTTTGTGACTTTACGCACCACCACGCACACATTCTCCATCCATACAAAATTCTAAATCAGTTTAGCGGTTACTTGATATCAATACACGTGGGGCGTCAAGAGTGCCCTAAACCGATGGGCAATGAGCAATGTACGAAAAATATCATGAAAGCAAATGAAGCTAGAAAGGATTGTCAAAGATAAGCTAGTGGATTTCCCGTGATCTCGTATGTATGTATGTATGTATCATGTCAGTTTTTGTTCTTCAGTGTAAACCTGGTAATCCCCCGCGCCGGAGGATTATACGGCATGAAGATATCGCGACCGAACCACGTCGCGGCGACCAGCGCTGTCGTCTTGTATCTGATGAACCGTCCCTGTCGGTTCTCCATGAGCATCCATGCCATCCTCCTGTTACAGTGGACTTCGAGGTTAGTCCATCTCCTGTTGGCCACTCTAGGCCTGATCAGGGTTACTTGGGGGCCCCAAGGTCCTGCCAGTTAATGGTATAGTTTGCTAGCTGAGATTCCATTATCTTTAAGTGCCCAGACCGCCTAACTGGTTAAATACGACTCTGGGTGTAATTTTCTTATAAGTCAGCTTTCAGGCAAAAATAAAAAATTGTTTAATACTAAGTAATACTAGCTCAGAGGGGTATTCACGTAATGTTTTGAACGCGCGTTAGGACAGTTTTACTGACATTTTTCTATATAGAATTTGACATTTAGATCTACCTAACGTACCTTGCGTACGTACAATGCGTTACGTGATCGACCTAATCCCCATCGATTCATTGTCGTAAATCCCAGTGTTATTGGGGACCGCTGCACCGCAGTTCAAACAAAGCTGCAGTGCCTGCAGTCAACCACACAAGTTTGACTTCTGTGTGACCTGAGGGGCTACTCGAACGAGCAAGTGCGACAGAGACGGAGATACACGAACGAAGTTCGTTTTCGTTTCGCGGTAGGCCCCCTGGGCCTTCGGTTGACGATGTACGCTGCGTACAGACTGTAGTCTGTACGTGTGTTGATGCTGTAGCATCAAGTTGTATGGAAGTGCAGCTACATTTCTATAGACCGTGACGCTGTAAGTGGCGACCATGAACTAATACTCTACCACCAACTACTCTTAAGGGGCTCTTGGGTCTACTTTTAAGGTTCCCATGTTAACTAGAAATGTCATGTGATGTTGAATAAAGTTTTTCTATTCTATTCTATTCTATTCTAATAATTATTTGTTATACGAGGGTGAAAAGTAGTATTTTACCCGCGAGTGTGGAATTGAAACACGAGCAAGCGAGTGGTTCTAAAATAGAATCCTGAGCGTAGCTAGTGTTTCAACACACGAGAAATTCATTTTCACCCGTGTGTAACACAAAACTTTTCACCTCACTGTAGCGAGGAAAGTGCAACATGCAAAACACCTTTATTTTTTTTATTTTTTTTAACTAATAATAACGGTCATAGAATTTTGGTCAAGTTCGAGTCGGATTTTAGTTTTCCCGTACATTTTGAGACCCAGCATCTGATGGGCAAGAAGCATTTTCTTCAAATAAAATTCAACAGAAATACATCATCTGTGATTTTTTGTGTTATGAGGGTTACGTTTTGTTATCTGTTTATTTTATACGATATACATTCACATTGACATATACATTGACGACAATAATTTACTAAGTAGTAAATTATTGTCGTCAATGTTGTCACAAGACTGTTAGAAATTGAGTGACAAATATATGAATTGTCAATAGAACTCCTTCTGATAAATATATAGATAGCAAATCATCGTAATTGGAGATGCGAGGGAAGATTTGTTCATCATTTCTTTTGCCCCTGTGCATCAGACTTTGAGGCCTATGAACGATAGGTATAATAGGTATGTATACGTAATTTTGAGGTAGCTATGGCTATGTATTACCAACTCACCGACCAAGACACAAATATAAGACATAAAACGGCATTCAAGTTTACATTTAATTTTATATAATAATAATCTATAGTGGCGTTCTTCACCGTAAGTTTACCATAATGCATACCTTATCGGTAGCCGATAACTAGGGAGGTATAACAGAAGAACGGCTATATAGTTAATAAGGCAGTTACGCCATTTTTAAAACGAGAAAAGTAGATAAGAGCTCGTTGAACCTCGTTCAGCTGCATAATCAATTATAGGTTAGCGCGATGCGTTCGATATTCGTGGAGCTGATGGTTCGGAATTAGGAACAAAAAGTAGACTACTTCTAGACTTCTAACTAGAATACGATAGTTAACGGTTTAGGTATAGGTATATTAGTACATTACTACAGCACGTCTAGCACACGACGGCCGCGACATACTCTCGATTTTTATCGCACTATAGGTACCTCTTCTTCTAAGTGCTCTAATAAGAGGGAGACGGATAGTGCGAGAAAAATCGCGAGAGCTCGCGCGCCGTCGCGTGCTAGCCGTGCACAGGCCGGGAAGTAAAGGGTTGCCGGCTGAGTACATATAGACGGCGGAGCGTAGCGAGACCGGATAGTTATGAGGCTGGCAACCCCTTTTCACGCCGAGGTATGTATAGTGCTTTTCTCAAACGTGCAATGAAATAAATAAATAAAAGACTCCAAGAAATCAAACTTGCTGAACGCCGTGATGCTGTGCCAAAAATTGTGGAATGGAAATTAAAGAAGACCATCTTGCCGGCCTAGGCCTCCAATTTTGTATGAAATGCCATTACGGATCTCTCGTCTCGCTGCGCCCGAAACGTGACACTTCGAAGCTCATTATGAAGAAAAGTGCCTAACTGTACCTATTATAACGTCGGAGAAACGCTATAATTAGTTTCCTAGTCATTAACCGAAGTTCCAGATCCCTTACTTTAAAATTGTCCTGTTCCCCGTACAAACATCCAACTCCTTTTGGAATCAATTTTAAACAGTCTAAAACAGAAGTTACAAATCTCTTACTTAAACTTCTTTTTTTATCCTGATAAGAAATCTTTATACGTTTTAAGGCTCCTGATCAAAATGAGTGTTTCTCATCCAAACCTTGCACCTCTTTTTAACCTCCTTAGCGATAGAATTTTCCAAAACGCTGATCGTACTTTTTTTCTAATAAGTAATCTTTCTACAACATTTTAGGTCTCTGGCTAAAAAACAAAGTTTCCCTCATACAAACCTTTCACCCCTTTTTAAACTCCTTAGGGGTGGATTTTTCCAAAACGCTTAAAGTTCTTTTTTTGTATTTAAATAAGTAATCTGTCTACAAAGTTTCAAGTATCTAGCTCAAGAGGAAAAGTTTCCCTCATACAAACTTTGCACCCCTATTTAACCCCCTTAGGTGTAAAATTTTCTAAAACGCTGACAGTGCTTTTTTAGTATTCTAATAGATAATCTTCCTATAAAGTGTCAAGTCTCTAGTTCAAAAAATGTTTCCCCCATACAAATATTGCACCCCTATTTAACCGCCTTAGGGGAGGAATTTTCTAAAACGCAGAAAGTACTTTTTTGTATTATAATAAGTAATCTTTCTATAAATTTTTAAGACGTTAGTTCAAAAAAAAAAGTTTCCCTCGTACAAATATTGCACTCCTATTTAACCCCCTTAGAGGTGGAATTTTCTAAAAGGCAGAAAGGACTTTTTTGTATTGTAATAAGTAATCATTCTACAAAGTTTCAAGTTTCTTGCTCAAAAAATAAAGTTCCCCCATACAAACTATTTAAGCCCCTAGGGGGCGGAATTTTCTAAAAACCAGAAAGTAGTTGTTTTGTATTCTAATACGTAGCTAATCTTTTTACAGTTTCAAGTCTCTAGTTCCAAAAATAATGTTTCACAAAAAAACAGCTTTCTAGGTTCAACGGTTTGGGCTGGACGTTGATTTAAGTGAGTGAGTCAAAAACAACTTTACTACTTAAACACGCTCCAAGGTCAAATTACTTTCCCCGCTAGTGGATAAAATGCATTTTTGCCCACTGGTTTTAAAGGATAAAAGACTGCTTTCCGAGGCAGTGAGGGAAAAAAAGTAACTGCACGTGGTGAGCGGGGCGTCAACTGGGACCCAGTTCTGTCCATTTTATGACTTTTATAAGTAATTTGTGTTGGGATATTTCACCTTGCATGTCAAGATAATGGCCATCCCCGCTGCGTGATTGGCACTTGTCATATCTTGGTATGGGACCGGGAAATTGACCTAATTCCTCGGTGTAGGTAATAAATGTCCAATTACGTCCATCATCCCGCTTGAGCACCCTGAAGGACGTTGGGAGGGTCATTAACCCCTTCTCGTTTAGACGTAGCTTATTTTTGCCCGACTACGGCAGAGCCGACAGGAAGGGATTTGTTTTTAGCAGTCAATGTTTGTATTTACGAGTTTTCCACCGTCGTAGTGTTTAAGATACTGCAACGATTTTGATAAAAGCCTTTAAAGTATGTAACTTTTTAGCACCACACAGGGGACATGTGCAGGGTTGTCGTAGGTAGCTCCTATGGACGCGAGTAACAGTTGTCCCCCAGTTTTTGTTTTTAAATAAATAAAATAAAAAATAATAAGCAAAAACCTATAAAAAGAAAATTGCAGGCATCAGACAAAATAAGTAACGGAGGCACATAGAAAAACTAGGTAATATGTTTTGTGAAAGCCGGCTTGTAAAACTACAATAAGAGAGAATATCATTCTAATAAGTATTTTAAAATATACTTACAAAAAAAAGAGTAGTTAAGTACCTACACTTGCCTTATGGCCGGTTCCAATAATCAATCCACCGATAGTTTTCCTTACCAACAGTAATATTTTGACACATTTTCTACGGGTAATCTGTCAAAATGTAACTGCCGGTAAGGAAAACTATCCGTGAATTAATTATTGAAACCGGCCATAAGTGTAACTTATTTGTACTAAGCGATAATTTTAAAATGTTTATGTAGCAGTTAGACTAACATTTAGCCCTCTAGTTTTTAATCCCCGACGCAAATCTGGCGTTATGTCTGTGTATTTGTGTACCTGTTTGCATGGCTGTGTATTTGTGTACCTGTTTGCATGTTTGTGTATTTGTGTAGGTACCTGCCCCCCTAGCACGCTAGGTTTTATGTCCGACGTAAAGCCCCCTCCCTCTTGCACTCGCATATTTGTCAAAATGGGACGAATGCTTTATGTCCGACATAAAACTTAGCGTACTAGCCCCTCTGTTTGCATATCTGTGGCATCGTAGCTCCCATCCCGACGAACCGATTTAAGTGCAGTTATTTTTAATCGAAACTGGTCGTCGATATATGGTTATTAGATATGTTTGTTGTGTCAGGGGCTTTTCTTATATTTTGTTCACGCGACTGGTCGGAGTTATGATGGAAGATGGTCAGAATTCAGGATTCAAAACTGGTTAGCTGGAGGGCGTACGAACTGGCCTACTATGAATTCAAACTGTCCAACAATGTATTGTATAGTCCAGTTGCCAGTGTCCCGTTGACTTCGCCGGGATGCGCTCTTTTGCTTAGTATTATGATCATAATTTTCATTTATAATCATTTGCAATTTCCTCGCAGTAGGCGTGTATGTATACTCAAATATTGTAATTTAAAGATCTGTACTATGAACGAATAGAAGCTAAAAAACATCTATAAATATCTTCAGTTACTAACTGAGAAAAAGTCTCAGTTAGTGACTGAAGATACTCGTATTTATCACAAGTTTTGTTTTGACGCTTAGAGACCGTACATACATCTCTACGAACATTAGAATAATTATTAATTGTATTTAGACGCTCAGAGACCTTATACATCTCTGGAATACTGAATTACCTTAAATGGAATGTAATGGTCATATTTTTTGCAATTTTGTTTTGTTTTGATTAACTTAGTGAGTTTTAGTTTAGTTTGTCGTGTTAACCGTTTATATCGGTCCTTAAACTGCAAATTTTAAATTATTATTGTGTAAGATTATAATTATTTTATTGTAAATTACGGTTTGACATGTAAAAGTGCCCTTGTGGCCTATTTGCAGAATAAATAATTGATAATTGCAATAGATGGACACGCACTTATCCATCTATTGTAGCCTCCACGACCATGTACTATTGTAGGTTGGTGTAAACAACAGAGGCGAGATTCAGTACCTGCAATACCAC
The DNA here is from genome assembly GCA_947049275.1 of Epinotia bilunana. Lineage (NCBI taxonomy): Eukaryota > Metazoa > Arthropoda > Insecta > Lepidoptera > Tortricidae > Epinotia > Epinotia bilunana. The sequence goes on from OX346266.1 coordinate 768,252, forward strand.
GTGTACGAGGACCAGGGTTTAATCTATAGCGATCAGATCATAGGCCTGGTGCCTCCCGCCATGAAGAGTTGTTACGAGAACTCCCGCTGGTCGTACAAGGTGTTCAATGTGTTGACGGACACTGCGTCCAACACGTGGATGAGGGCTCCAGGTGAGGTTTAAGAATACTACGACGGTCCATGGCAAACAAGCCGGGCATGATGTAGTAAGCAGACCCCCTAGCCTATTTCATCCAATACTTACAATGCAAGTTTCCAGAAGATACCTATGTATCACCAAATCCGTTACACGCTATAGGAAAACAAATTATTTATTACAGAAAAAAATGCACAAGTAAACATTCAAAAATCATGATTGACTTTCCTGGGTAAAAAAATATAATTCTATCCAGCCCGTCGGTTATATTATCAAAAAACACTACGCAAAAAAATGTAGTACAATCATAATTTGGCGTCACGCGGAACGGGTTATATTATCTTCCTATTTTTATTGTTTAATTGACAAACAAAAAAATACGTGTCCAATATTTTTTGATGACTGATGACTGACGGACTGAAGTTTTTTTTAGGACTGTATAGCCAATTATAATGTAATTTAATTAATTAAGTGCCAATCCAAAAATGTTCTAGCAATAAAAGTTTTATCTATGGACGCTTGCGACTTCAGAAGTATCACAGGCGCGTTACTGACTCTTTGGAGGATTTGAGGATTCGTTGTGTTGACAGCTAGAGACAAATGCAGGCCCAGTCCAGCCAGACTCTTGCGACCTTACTAAATCAGGCCCCGTATCATGGTCGGCCTTATCACGCGATAAGTGACAAGATAGAGCGTCTGTCTCGTTCGAACGGTGTCAGCCAGTAACGGACGCTCTATCTTGTCACTTATCGCGTGATAAGGCCAACCATGATACGGGGTCTGGAACAGCAGCACATACCTACAGAGCTGCAAGTGGTGCTGTTGCTGTTCTGGCTGCGGTCTTCTGTACGGTGGAGCCTTCTTCAGCGAGGTGACGTTCCGCAGTGCGAGAGAAGAGAAGTCTTTCTAACATAGACGAAAAGTTTTACTATTCTTCTATGATTTGTTTTATTTGATAATCTGGTTTTGTTAGTAGGTAAACTAGAGCCGCTTCGAAAACTGAATATTGGTACTTACACTAATTTCACTATCACCTACAGATTATAATAATAATAAATCAGCCTATATACGTCCCACTCCCACTGCTGAGCACATCTTCTCATGGATGGGAGGGGACGGGCAGTAGTCCCCACGCTGGCATAGCACTCTTCGAAATTGTATTTGCATAGGAAGGTTTTCATATTACGGAAAAATTAGGGGGCATCAAAATTCAAGTTTATGTAATGCCAGCCCGTATTTCCTCTTAAAATTAAAATACCAATCCAATGACTCGAAAGTTAGACTAAAACTAAATTGCAAAAAGAGGGCCCCTCCGGGATTTGAACCCGGGACCTCCTGCACCCAAAGCAGGAATCATACCCCTAGACCAAGAGGCCACATAAGTTTTGGGTCGAAATAAGAGTTCAGTAGCCTTATAAGTAATTTGGTAAATGATATTTTTTGGTCGTGCGACCCATGAAAGGGGTCCCAAGGGGGTAGAGTAAACTGTCACAATTCTATAAGTAGAAGTTCAGAAGGCTACAGAAGTGCAGACATGATACCTAGCAAGATTATAATAGAATGGCTGCAAAAAAACGCTACAGACTTAAATACTTCCGTCAAAAATAAATCGCAGTTTAATTATTCATTCATTACGTAATTTCAAAATGAGCGGTGTGAATCATGATATTTAGCAGAATGATGCTATACTCTTTACTGTCTTCATCCGGAATAAGTTTCTGTCAAAAATTTCATTTTTGGTACAAGCTTTTATTGTCGACTGTACTTTTCTGTATACCGTCATCAACTGCTCATTGAGACGATTCTAACGAGCCCAAACTCGATGTGGTTATGTGGTTTTATTACCGAGTTCCTATGGCCACCTTCTGTCTCCATCATCAGATCAGCTCGATGGTACCATAATATTGAATTGTCATCCAAAATATACTTATACCCAAAATTTCAGCTCAATCGGTCACCGGGAAGTGGGTCAAATTTAACTTGCAAGATTTGACGGACAACTTACATACTTTTATACTTAGAACAAGTCAAGTTAATATAAAGCTTGTAAAAAGGTTATAAGTAAGGTTATAATAATATACCTCTCGTCTTTGCACCAGACAAAATTTACGGAATTAAGGTAAATGTCCCAATGTTTGACACATACTCCTACTAATATTATAAATGCAAAAGTTTCGATGTTTGTTACTCATCACGCTTAAGTTGCTCAACCGATTTGGATGAAATTTTGCACGAAGATGTTTATAGCCTGGATTAAAATTTAGGATAGGTTTTATCCCGGGTCCACGAGACGAAGTAGCGGGCGGAAGCTAGTGCTTAATATTGGACACCTGTTGTTCACATTTGTTATAAATTTATAATTAAGATTAAAATATGGTAGACCCCAAGGTGGACTGTGATGACCTGGTAAAGGTCGCGGGAGTCCGCTGGATACGAGTTGCGCAGTCCGGACCGGTCATTATGGCACTCTTCGGGGGAGGACTATGTCGAGCAGCGGACGTCTTTCGGCTGATAAGATGACGATGATGAATATTGAAAGTGTTGGGCAGTGTCATCAAGCACTCGAACGTAAAACATATTGGGCCAGTGCCAAGCACTCGGACGTTTTCCATAAACATAAACAACGCCAGTGAACCCGTCTTTGTTTCCAGATACTTTCGAAGCGATATCCCACACTGAAATGATAATGGAGGAGATATCCTACGCTATAGACAAAAGACCCCGTCGAAGTCCGCCGAGCCAACCTCAATCCCCAGTACCCGAAATGCTCGACGAACTACTGCAAGAAAGAGAGTACTATCAAAGAAAGAAAGCAGTGCAGGAGTTCAACGCTAAAAATCGCTGGAAGAAGAGAGGCATAAGAGTAGCGTTGATGAGCTGGCCTGTCTCAATCCCAATAGGGCAAGAAGCCCTTCTCTACGTCTTGCACAGCGATGTCACTGTTATAGTGAAGCACGGAGGGGTCGAGTTAGGACAGGGCTTGAACACCAAAGTGATCCAAGTAATCGCATAGGTACACGTTTAACATCTCGACCGACAAAGTTAAGATTAAAACTGCTGATGGAGCAGCCACTGGTAACAGTTTCTCCACAGGCGGAAGCAGGATCACAGCCTCAATATGTATAGGAGGCATAAAGTGTTGCCAGCTCCTTCTCGATAGACTATCGACTATTAGAGAGACTATGAGTGATGCTACTTGGGAGGCGGTGATACAAAGCGCCTATTTAGCTGGGATAAATCTTCAAACAAGCTACTATACGACGTCTAACGATATGGTTAATTATAGAGTGGCTGGCATGGCAATGGCCGAGTGTGAATTAGATATACTGACAGGGGAACATGAGATCATACGAGTTGACATTATTGAGGACGTCGGGACTACTGTCAACCCGGAGATTGATATTGGACAGGCAAGTTCGTTTAGTTTTATTTTAAGCAACAAATTTTTAGTAGGTACTAATATTAATCTACTACTAATCGCTAAACGCACATAATATAGTTAAATTTTGAAGAAAAAATTGCGGAGCGGGTAAGCGTAGGTAGCAAAATGAAATGTATGCGTTTTATAATTGCCGAGCCCATGTCCACCACTGCTATGCTAAGCCAGGATTGGAAAATGAAGCATGAACCTATTGGTAGATTTTTAGTTAAGAAGGCTTAGCAACGTCGCATTGCTCTAGTCTACCGGCCCTTAAACTATTTATATTACAAAAACACTCTTTTGTTCAATGATCATGTTCCGCCAGATCGAAGGTGCCTTCCTGATGGGCGTGGGTCCCACCTGATGGGGTGGGTGTGAGACCACAGAGCACATCATCTACGACCGGGACTCGGGAGAACTCCTCACCGACCGCACCTGGTTCTACCACGTGCCCAGCGGAGCCGACATCCCGCTGGACTACAGGGTCAAGCTGAGGAAGAACTCGTTTAATCCTGTCGACGTTCTGGGTGCTAAAGGTTTAACTCTTAGTCATGATTTTTCTGAAGAGAGTCACAGCGGAATATTTTCTCGCTCATATTAGAATTTAACTTACTGAAGACCGCAGCAACACAACTTGCTTTGTAGGTTATGCGGTGTTGCGTTCCTGATGGTGAAGTTGCCAGAGCTCCCTTTGTCTCTAGCTGTCATCACAACGAACCCTAAAATTCTGAGCCTTGTGATTCACCTGGAATCAGAAGCGTTCATCGAAACGTTGTCTGCGTACCATCAAGCAAGCCGTATGCTTGTTTCTCACCGTCGTAGCATTAAGCAAAAAGGAATAGGTATCTGTCCTATTGGCTTTTGGTTACTCGACCTACCTATTTGCTTTTGCAGCGGTTGGAGAGCCCCCAACGTGTCTGTCCATTTGCGTGGCGTTCGCCATTCGGAAAGCGATAGCGGCCTCCAGGGAGGACTCAGGCTATCCCAGAACGGAATGGTTTCATGTCGGTAAGGAGACGAACTTATGTTGCAATATTCGGGAAGTGATAGCGGCATCCAGGGAGGACTCAGGCTATCCCAGAACGGAATTAGGAGAAGAACTACATACGTTGCAATTTTTAATTTCCACTTTTAACCCATGTGGCATCCACCGCTAACCGCACGCACTTGGGTTGGCTTTGTATTACCTAAGTACTAATATTCCATTATCAAGTGCTAACGATTACCACTTGTCTTAGGCTTATTATCTGTCTAAATAGTTGTGTTAGTGTTAGCGACTGTTGAAATCCAAATAGATTTAATGCAGAAACAAATGACTGCTACATTGTCGGCCTATGCCCCAAATGTTATATTATAAACAAGCAGCCTGCGTCTATGTACATTTTAATGAAAGACCATTAATTCCTTAACAATCGCCGCCGGAAACAAACCTAATTTCGCGGTGTGTTATCTGTAATGTAACGTAACAACAATATATCCGTGCTAGTTTAAGAAAACACCTCGTCTTCACTTCATTCTTCAAGATGGGGCCATTCACTTTGGAAGCAAACGTGCTATCGGCTGCTGTGAGACTTGAAGAATTCAGATACAAATGATTTCATGAATCCTGGTACGGAGAACAAAGGGAGAAATAGCAGTCACTCTACTTCGCGTTGAACGTGTAAAACTATATGTTACCAAGTTACCACCATAGTGTACTATCGACAACACAGCTAACTGACCATATCGGTGCACCTTATGTGCATTGTAATAAGGTTCTATATAAGCACAGGATGGTCAGTTAACAGTGTTGTCATTTGTACCATATTTGTAGCAAATAAAGATTTATCATATCATCATTATCATTATCATATGTCCTTAACAAATATTGGCAATAACAATAATATAAGTATTTACTTAATATTTATTTATAGTATACAATAAGCGCTTTAGTTTTTATATATGGTCTTAAACTAACATAATTATTTAAACAAAAAACTCGAGCAAGTACTTACACCTTTACAATTAAAATTATATTAACATAAGAATACTGTATAAACAATTTATCTTCGATACAAAGAATTCATCCCTCTCGATGTTTCTATAAACCAAAGCCTTTTGCTCTTCTATTTCGCAATTCTTTACAAATGCAATTCTTCACAACAGGAATTCACCGCAGGTAGTAATCGGGATTCATCACAGTAGACTAGTTTCCATTTTTTTTTAAACAAGATGTGTAATTGTCCCTGGTTAACAACACAGCGAATCCTCAAATCAATAAAAGGCTTGGCAACGCGCTTGCGATTCTGGAGTCACAAGCGCGTTGCCCAAGTCATAGTGACGACATGAGAATAATTTAAAAGTTCCATCGTTATTTTTCTCTATATCTGTATCAGGGCATGGTCTTCAGGTCTGGACTTGTTGATCCTGCCGGAGCGCAAGAACTGCCGCTCGTCTTCCTCGGCCATGATCTGTTTGTGCCGGCTGTGGACTATCATGATGCAGTATACTGATATGCCTGGAACAAACATCATCATCAACAATTATTTACTTGAAAAGGGAATGGACATAAGCGTGTTTAGGCCGGTCTATCTCCCCCGGAAAACCACTCCTTGATCTGGTTTCCAGAGGGGGACAGTCCAGCCCGGCATGTTTTTTAAGTGTAACTGTAAATTTGAGTCAAAAACACCACTCTTCTGGGGTGTGCACGGTCCACGCCGGCTCCCCCTACATACACCCGTTATAATTGGAAGATAACAATAGTGATCATTTTCATTTTTTAAGTTCCCTCCTACTGTAATCGGGAAAGCTTCGAAGATCTTTCATCAGGGACGCAGGTGTTTAGGGGTTTCATTTGCCATTAACAGAGGTGAATGTGTGTAGGTATGTTGCGGAGGCCGCAGCGTGGGTAGACCTCCCTCAAGGTCGACTGGTGGAAGGTCGCGGGAGTCCACTGGATGTGGGTGGCGCAGGCGCAGGACCGGTCATTGTGGCACTATTTACGAGGGGTGGGGGGTGGGGGGGGGCTATGTCTTTCGGCTGATGATGAAGTGGCTCTTTTACTAGGGTGGATACTTACAAATCCTCACAGACTGGATGCAGATAAAGACAATTTCGAAGCCGAGCTGCTCGCCCGTGTCCTGCAGCACGAGGCTGATGCCCGTGAGGCACAGCACGAAGTACAGCGCTGTCAGGAGGCCTGTCACTATCGTCCATGGAAGCGTGAGGCACGACAGCTTCTGGGAATGGTTTAAGGCTTTATTAAAGACTGACTGTAAGCCAACGGGATAAGGGGGCTATAAGTCCGTGAATCATTCATTAATATAAACTTGCATCTTATTTGGCAGATATGGGCCGACTCGAGAAAACAATACACGGTGAAATTAAAAGTACATACCAAGGTTAGTGACTTTCAAACAGAGTTTGTAGATTCGAATCGGAGTTCCATATTTATCCTAATCGAATCGCGAGAGCGTCCTCCGCGCACTTTCGAAGGAGCCGTTTGAGGCGTGGCCTTTTACGGCGGCGGGTTGAAGTAAGCTACCTGTCTATGGCTTGTAATCAGCTTAGTAAAGGCAGCAGATGGACTCCATTGACTTCAGCAGACGCCACAAAGTGACAGCGGACAGAATGACACTACGAGGTAGCAGATCCTCGGCTCTGCCAGGAACTTAGGTTGCTGGTAGATCTAGATCTACGCGTCTTGTCGCGCCGGTAGCGAGACGGTAACTATTGCCCATAAAATTTATAGACGGATGGTGATGACGCTGACTATGATAATAGGTCTATGCCATAGGGACTGTTGCCCAGTCTCTCCCATACAGATTAATGATAAAATGATATGTAAGATACCAGAGTCCACGACAATACCTTGTAAGCAGCCAGTATGAGCAGCAGCGAGCACAGCAGATGCACTCCGTTGACCCCGGCCGACGCCACGAACATGACGTATTTGCTCATAGACATCCCTCCGTCGCCTCGCGACGTCTCCAGCGGACGGAACGACACGATGAGGCAGCAGACCACGAGCTCTGCTAGGGCCCATAACTGGAAGGAAGTTGGTGTTATGATCTAAGTCGCCTATAATTGAAAAAGCGAACGTAGCAAACGAAATTCTCCGTTTCGTATATCGTAATGATTTCGTATGTCCAAGCTGTCCAGCTGTTATCCTCTACAGATTGCATTTCTTAAGCAATACCGTGAAATTTTGTGAGCAGATTCAATAATCTACACTAATATTATAAAGAGGAAGATTTGATATAATTTACTTTAAAAATAAAGTTTTAACCGACTTCAATTTAGTACGCCGCCAAGCCACGAGAACATTTCCACATTATTCATTATTATTTTCCAATTTACCACATGAACTGATTTCCGAGAGCAAATGCGTTGATTATTAGAGAAAAAAACTCAATCGCTGTATGTGACCCCATAATATTTGAAGACTTCCGTCGATTCTACAAGGATCACCTTTGGCACTTCATTAGTTGCTATTTCAACGGACTCTTATCAGAATCTGTGACGTACATTTGTACTTTTAAGTACATAATTGAGGAATTCCATAAGTCATCTGTGGTCTTCATCATCAATTCCACTCCACCAAATTTATGATTTCCGGGTGTAAATACACTCTAGTTAAAATAGAAAATACCAAAATCACTATACACGAGTGCCTAATATAATTGAAGAGTTCCCTCAATTCCTCATGAATCCCATCATCCAATTGAATTTTGGAATAAAATGGGACCCACCTGGAAGCATATACTTACAAACAAAAAAAAATTACTAATCGGCTCATCAATGACGGAGTTCTGAGGTAACAAACATTGAAAATGATAAAAAATACAACCTTTTTTTTGAAGTCGGTTAAAGACAAAAAGACAGACACGAGAGATCTACATCTCATAGAGCCAACTAGTATTATTACCAAAACAAAATTCGTGGAAAATTTTGCTACTCTCTAGACAGAAAAGATAGAGACACATGCCAGGAGGTTTGTCTGATATGTGGTGACATATTGATATGCGATGTGTTGCGCGCTCTCATTCGAGTTCAAGCACGCTTAACTAATTACATAGATCCACCAGGCTTACATAGATGAATCTGTTCTAAAACAAGTACTTAGGTTCCACCAAAAAGTAAAGTAATGGGTTCCACAATACACAATACTAACTTCATACTTAACGCGTTTAGAGAGACGCTTGATCATTTATTAATAGCAAAATGGTGCAGAAGTGTTTATCACCGTAACTTTCTTTCAGGCGTTTAATTACGAATACAACAAATTCAGAGGGGCTACCGCGAAACCAAAAGGAACTTCGTTCGTGTATCTCTCCGTCTCTGTCGCACTTGCTAGTTCGAGCGACAGAGAGAGAGATACCCGAACGAAGTTCGTTTTCGTTTCGCGGTAGCCCCTCTGTTTACTAGTTTGAGATTGCACAGTAACATTAACTGTAAAAGCCAAATCATTTACAAAAAATTAAAAGTAATTTCTTTATTAATTAATATAATTATCTAGGTCCGTACTAGGCTATGTATAACTACCGGTTGTGACAAGAATAACACCTATAAAATGCCAAGGTTACCAAAACATGACACCGCACGTCTATAACGAGACGGCCGCGACTCGATTTTTCTCGCACTATATCTCTTGTTCTAAGTGCTCTAGTCAGAAAGAGACGGGTAGTGCGAGAAAAATCGAGAGCCGTCGCATGATAGCCGTGCTGGTAGATAACATTGCCATAAACAAATCTCTGCTCATTTGATAATACATAACCTAAGATTAAATGACACAGGCACTCTGTTTTTACATATTGTATGGAGCTAAGTATATGATCACTTTTTCAGAACTAGTAATTAGGTACAGAGGTATATTGGCAGTATAGGTACTCACTGAATACAGATACGCTATAATAAGCATTCCCGTGTGTAAACTCGCACAGAAACAACAGTTCTTCAACATTGGCACACCCATAGCTATTTCACAGTTTAGGTAAGTCACTCGTGTCTTTACTACTTAACTAACTGTATAAAAATACGTCTCTCAACAACGGTACCTATGTAGCAAATACTGTATCTAAAAACCGCAAATTCGCGTTGGATGTTCGGAACAAAATCAACTCACTAAAGTACAATGTAAACATTAGTTACGCATACTATAAGGTGTTGGATATGTATGTTTGTAGCCACTGCGGTGATATCTGTGGCCATGATTGCAATGATAAGCGGTGACGTATAAGATAGAGACATTGGACTTTTTTACGATTTCGAGGACAGCCGGTCTCTGTTATGTAAAAGTGAGATTGTGTTGGTAAACTGCTATGATCCCCTACAAATAAATTTCTTGCGTATCGTCAAAATGTGGTTTGACTATGTTTTTACTAAATGCAGCTAGTAACAGAATTCGCTAAAAAAGTTCAGGGCACGACCTTCAGCAATAAAGATCACGACCAATGGTGACGCTGACTTAACCGGTTTGACGGATGGTAACAATTAGAGGATTTGTTAGATTCGTCTAAACTATGTCTTTTTCATAATACCTATTTAATTTCCATTGTTCCTAGACAATGGTAGGCAGCAGCCATACGGCTTATAGACATGGCCGCAGCCCATGGACGCCTACTAGTGGTTTATAAATTCAGGGGATAGCAATGTACCGACGAGACATTTCCAATGTTGCAAAAGATTCTCTTCTGGAAGTTCTCGATCATTCTTGATACATTCCGAGGGCAAAATTGCTGTATGAAAACTTGTATGTAAGCTCTTGTGAAAGTTTCTAGAAAATTTTGATAACCTAACGCTTCGATAATGTAAGTACTGCAACTTGTAAGTACCTACATTGCTATCGGGGAATAACATTAATCATTAGGTACAACAATAATCACGAGTAAAATACAATATACTTACTTCCACATCGTTTCTTTGTATTCCTTGGCCAGTAAATTCCTAAGTTATGTATCGGGTAACCCCATTGACATGTGAGTCTATGTATGACAATTAATTAATGTTTCTGGAAACTCTACATTAATAGTTTTATAATACACTAGTTTCTGGCAGCGACTCCGTCCGCGTGAAACTGTTTTTATCGTAGCTCCATATGAACTTTCATCCCCCATTTCATGTCCTTAGGGGGAGGATATCCGGGATAAAAACTATCCTATGTCCTACACCAGGACTCAAACTATCTCTAGGTAGGTACGAGTATACCAAGTTTCATCTAAATCGGTTCAGGTTCGTGAAGCCTATAAAGGCATCATTTTGCTGTAATCGGACATCTTACAACATTTCCCCATAGTTATTATTTCCCTAACCTATGTTTTTCACGCAGAAGGTATGCGTTTCCGCATGAATAAATGAAACTCAAAATTCAGTCTAGAGTGGTTTATTGGTCTTTTGATCTCGGTTGACAAAACATTGTAGGCCTTCTTAATAGGTAAATTAGGAAAAATCTCTATCTAAAAGAGGGCTCAGCGCCATCTAGCATCACATTGGTAAACTAATAGACATATACGGGTTATACACCGCATATTTAGTTATATACCTACCTAGTCCGCTAGGAATTATATTAGCATATTACCTTTTCTTCTTTTTGTTTTCTAATTTACGTACGGTCATCATCATCGTCACATCAGCCGAAAGACGTCCATGCTGCTGGACATAGGCCTCCCCCAAAGAGTGCCAAAGTGACCGGTCCCGCGCCACCCGCATCCAGCGGACTCCCGCGACCTTTACCAGGTCATCAGTGTTCACCTTTGTCGGGGGGTCTACCCAGCTATGTCTTCCGGTAGGTACGTGGTCGCAAAGTACGGTAAACATACCTATTTTACGTCACGGTATTCATAAACTTTCCGATTTCCTACCCAATCAATGCGAAGTACCTATTGTCTGGTTCCTGAAATGTGACTCGATATCGATAAGTTTTATAATCTGACCTGGATTGATTTCACTTAATCTCGGATCTTAACTCGGATTTCACAATATGACATCACAATTCACAATATGATTTCAGATGTTTGCTCAAGCTCATACATAATGTTTCTAAATGACTTACTTTATTATGTCTTCCATCAAAACAGAAATCAAGTAACAAGTGCCATCTGAACCCCCAAGAGGGAAAACTAGACCATAATGGGATTAGACCGGTTTCCTGACGATGTTTTCCTTCACCGACAAGCCACTGTTAAATATATATAGAATTTTTGAAAACACCCTGTGGTACAAACGCCATCACATTTAACTGAGCTGTATTCATATAGAACCTTATTACAATGTACATAAAGTGCAGGGATGGTCAGTTAGCTGTGTTGTCGATAATACGAGCCGGGCTTCGAACCCACGAGGTCCTGATTGAAGGTCGCGCTCCATACCGCTCGGCTGCAGTCTTGGTTTTTTGACTATGCTGCCTAAGAAACCTAATGGCAGCTTGTAGTTTTTCTTATGAAAGGGCCTATAAACCATGAATCAAGTGTGAGCCCTTATCAGATACGCGAACATGACAGGATAATGAAGTCATCGTAGTTGTAACGATAGCTAGTGATTGCGCCGGCGCCAGTCCCAAGTCAACGCCTGTCACAACAACACATCGTTGAAGACTTGAAGAAAAGGAATTTCTGAACGCATGTCAAATAGAAACATTTGAAATAAAGGTGTTTTTGAAGTCGTGTCTAATAAAGACATATATTTAAAATAAATTGTTACTGAACGCGTGTTAATTAAACACGTTAATTAAACTGAGGGAACTTTTTAACGCGTATCAAATAAAGGCATGGTACGATAAATAAGTCTGAAGTAAGGATTTAACGCATGTTAAAAATAGGTGACATAGTACATTTGAGGTGATATAATTGGTACGCTTGTTAAATAATACTTTTTGAAAATGGGTGTGTTCAGACTGGATACGTGTTGTCTGTGCGTCAGTCTTGATGTTGGTGCTAAGATCATCGGATTTGTGTGTACGGTAAGTAGCGTTTATATTATATAAGACTAGCTTTTGGTGGAACTCGTTTAAATCGTAGGTCCATAGAAATGTTCACCGCCATTTCACCTCCTTAGGGGATGATTTCCGGGGTAAAAACTATCTTATGTCCTTCCCAGGACACAAACTATCTCTATACAAAATTTCATTCAAATCGGTTCAGCGGTTTAAGCGTGAAGAGGTAACAGACAGACAGAGAGACAGACAAACAGACAGACACAAATGACACAATTTCATTTAAAATATGGATAGTAAAGATTCAAAAATCTAACATTAAGTTGCTTGTTCACTGGCGTCCAGAGGCAAAGGAGTGCGAGAAATTAGTTATTATCGGCGATAACACGAATGACTGTTAAAGGGATAGGTTCGCCTTTGAACAAATGATAACCGTTTTTATACTCTGTTACGTACCTACTTGTTTCGTGCAATAAAATGTTTACTACTACTACTTGCTAATCGCCTTTAGTATGAAACTCATCGCATTGCCTATTTCTCCTCATCGTCGGAAAACCTCCTTATTTTACGCCAATAATGGGTGCTGAGAAAAAAACTTGCAATTGGACCAGGCGGAACTCATGATGCGATAGAGGCTTCCTGCATGCATGGTTGACACAAAAGTTCTCTTTTATTAAGTGTCAATAGACCGAATGTGTTGCCCTAGCTAGAGGTCCAATCCAAGCATATAAAGGTAACAGTGCCTGTTTTCCACTGTGGCTGCTCGTTTCCTGTTTCCTGATATTGTGGTACACCAGCATTAATATCTGCCCCAAAAAAGCGCGGATAAGCATCTGACAGAACTTTATTTCCAGGGCCGTTAGCGTCAGATATTTTTGCTCGCTTTGGTATGGCAGATACGAATGCTGGTGATGGTACACAAAAACCTGACCGAGTATGTTTGTCCAGCTGTCCGCCGCGCTGTCGGCAACGCTATTCGCCGTGCCAGCGCTGCTGCTGCGGCTGCCGCAAGGCACCATGATGTTCTACAGCTTCGCCGCTGTCGCCTCTGCCCTGCAGTTCCTAACCGGCTGTGCGATGATCTGTGGCCTGTTCCAGGTTAGTGTATAACATTGCATTACACTTAGGTCGCCTTTACAGGCGGTTGGACGCCATAGGCACAAGTAAAATGGTTAATGTAAACAGTAATAACAATAATAATTAATTAGGTCATTAGTTATGTGCATGGTAGTTTAAGAAACTCCTCGACAGAGTTACATCTAGTTAGCCTCTTGCGTATCTTCAATGCGGCGGTGGGAGTTGCTTTTCTGACCGTTGCGGGCAGTCTATTATAGATGGATGGGCCCATTATGTAGGCTGATCTTGCAGACTTTCAGTTTGTGTTTAGGAGTGATAAGGCGGTAGTCATACTTATTACTACGAAGGGCATGTGTTTCATTTGTGCGCGCTGAGAGTCGGCCGCGCGGGCCCACATATCTGTTCCGTTTTCCGTAGGTACCTGTGTACAGTCGCCAAGTAACAGGACCGCACCACGCTGGCGCGCGGTGTTGGTCGCGGTGTCGCGACGATGCGCCGTAGACTATTCCAGTGTAACTCTTAACCGCCCCTTTGCCGCGGCCTTATGGTGATAAATATATAAAAAAAGGTAATAATAACTTAATAAATAAAGCACAGAAAAGAGCTGTAAAGATTCAAACCCCTAACAGATCACTACCCGAAGGCCCATCAGGCCCGCTTAGGCCGTGCTATTTTATGTACGCTATTTATAGCCAGAGCTACATATAGCGGGTTGCTCCACACCTCCCAAGAACCGAAAGAATACCAAAGGTGCTTGATACACTTGATCATACACTTGTAATGAGCATTGTTACATTACAGGTAAAAGCTGACAAAATATGAAGAGCGTTTTAGCGAGCATTCTAGCGAGCGTTCTAGCGAGCATAGGTAACTAGAAACGAAAGTTGCTTGATAGGTTTTTGCCGAGCGGACCTATTTAGTTATTGTCCCGCCGCCATTCGTCTCCGCCTACAGCTGCACAGCATTTACTAGAGCGTCGTGAAAATGTTCGTAGCTTTGTTTAGCTCTATGTAGGGTTTGCAACCCGGATATCCGGATATCCGAAATATCCGGATATCCGCCAAATTTCAGATCCGGATCTGACAGGCTCCTGGATCCGGATTTTTCGGATATTACGGATCCTTAAAATACAACTATAAAAACCGAAAATACCGCTACAAAATGTAATTTGTACCGAGTCCACGCTAAAAATGGAATGATATAATGTAGATCATTCTCAATCTCTTTTTTTATTCGCCACTTCTTCATCCCAGACTAGATTGTTTTTGTTTTTAATTTATTAGTCACAACATTGCATTGAATTTATGTCGAAAGTTGGCGTTGGTTTAAATGCACTAATCCACCGTAGGCATTAAGTATTTATATAAATCCAATATTACTTTGACTATATGTACCTACCTACTTACTAAAGTTTGTTTAAATGTACCTAAAGAAATATTTAAGAAGTATATTTGACACGTTTTAGTCTTTGATTTGACACAGGAAGTAAAAAGTAAATGCAGCAACAATACCTACGTTTTATAATTGTAATAAATTTTTAGTATTATGGTCTTGAGTTATTATGATCATGTAAAATAAGAATAGTGCGCTATATATATGTAGTTCACCGTTTTTGCCATATCTAGACATACCTAGTCTTATTAGCCTAATGGAATGTCCCTTGCTAAACAAACACCTCTTCCCTTGATTTTCACGATTTCCGTGTTGGCTCTTCTTCCAATCGATTACTGAGTAAGGCGTCCGAGTCATCGTGACCATTTTTTTTACAACCCTATCGAATTAACTGTATACATAGAGCAGTTCAGTTCAGTTCATTTATTGCACTCATGATCATACAGTAGCATAATACATGAACCCTTAGGGGAGCTCATAGAAATGTATGTACGAGCACCAGTTACGGAGTTGACGCGGCCTGGTTGTAGTTATTCAAGTGACAGCTCTCAGTGACTGAACTAACTTTGCTAGTTAGTTTGTAGTTGTAAGTTAAAAGTTGAAACAAAATAAAGTTTTATACTCCTTATGACCTTGGGAATGCGTATCTATTTAAAATCTTTCATGTATATAAATACGGTGGTATAGCCGTTTTTAGTTTTTTCTTAGTTTGGCCTTACAATTCCTACTGTATAGCAAAAAAAAAACCTCGTGGATCCGTTTTATCCGAAAAATCCGGATATCCGGATCCGTTCGATTTAAATATCCGAAATATCCGGATCCGAAATATTGGCGGATCTTGCAAACCCTCTATGCTTGGCTCTGTTCGTTGTTCAGTTAGACAAATTTAAAAACCGGCCAAGTGGGAGTCGGACTCGCGCACGAAGGGTAACCATTATCTATAAAAGCGAAAAAAAAACACGTTTGTTGTATCCCCCCCCCCCCCCCCTTAAATATTTTTGTTTTTTAGTATTTTTTGTTTGTTATAGCGTCAATCTGTGAAATTTTCAACTGTCTAACCATCACGGTTCATGCTTGGTGACAGACGGACGGACAGCGGAGTCTTAGTAACAGGGTTCCCCAACGAATGTTCGATCATCTGTTACATGTGAATACCAAGTCCATCAGCTCGTTAAGATGCCGAAGTGAGTCTGGCTGTGCTGGAGCCTTGCTACTCTGTAAACTTATGTACAACTGTTTTCGGTATAACAAGCTTCTTAAATAGCCAAAATAAGAACAAGTTTCAGGTGCAATCGTCTGTTGCAGGAATGTTCGTTTGTTGCCGTTTTAAATAAACTACGTCCTATTTCATAAACTGTCACTTCTTCAATATCCTTGACTGAGAACATCCAATTACTTCCAGAAACGTCCGAACCTGATGCAGCCATGGCTGCTAGTGTCGTTCACGATCGGTGGCGGCCTGCTGCTGCTCTCCTGTGCTGGAACAGTCATGGTATACGTGGAAGGCGCGGCCCACGCTAGCTACGTCACCTCCGCTTACTCCGTCTATGCCAGTGAGTATCTCAGTATTTCAGAAAAAAATCTGCTCTAAAGAAGTACCCAGTGGTTTAGGTGTTTTATGATTATGACGGCTCAGTTCTAGCTTTTGGCTTACTTTTTATCTATCAATGTTAGTTCGTGATCTGTTGTGAGCTGGTAGCTAGCCTATCACTCGAAGGGCACTATGGGCACTATTTGTTTCTGAGATAAATAAAACTATTGAGCTAATATCAACATATTCTTGTATTCGATAACCCTGACGCTCCAGACAATGACAAGACAAGTCACTAATATTGAGGCAGTAAATGCTCGACATAAACTAATGATCACATCTGTGTACTCGTACTCTGCTCCTTCCGTTCCAGAGCAGGTCCTCTTTTGAAGTTTCCAAATTTTTATGGCAGTGCCTAGCAGTTAAGACCAAGACACCCCTTTCAATTATCTGACTGCCTTACGAAATTGTAATCTAACGACAGTAAAAGTAACTTCTAACCTGATTAAAACCATTTCTCTTCTTCCAGTGATACTACTTTACCTGGCAGCAGTTGTCCGGAGTCGTCGAGAAGAACTTCTCGATGAGTTAAAATGGGACTCCGGCAAACGGCTCATGAGGCCCATGGTCACGGAAAATAATATCTATGTATAGGCACGAAGATTCAAATATGTCTGAGTATCTTCGAAGAAGCTGGCACAGAATGTCAGCTCTTAAAGCCGCTGGTGTCATGTCCACAAGCTGAAGGAGGAATTCAGGATGACTGAAAAAGCGCCATTGAGGGAAATTGTGTCTTTTTAATGCAAATAAAATATCTACTATCTACATCAATCCGGCTATAAAATCCTTAAACTTTGTCCGCATTCCTATTTCGTCAGCTTCCTAGCTCGCATTCCCAACTCTTCGCATTGCAAGATCTACAGCAAAAACGGGACCAAATTCGTCCAGCTATAGGTCTAGCTCGGTAAAGCACATCCCGCCCCGGAAAGGCAAAGCGCTTACGTAACTAATACCACCACGAACATCGAAATTACGAGTTGGGATATCTCCGTCTCTATTGTACCTATACTTAGTACACTTGAGCGACAGAGATGAAGATAAACGAGCCTCGAACTGCAATTAACGTGGTAGCACCGCATGTTTAAATTCTGTTGCTGCGAATTTCCTGGGTTTGACTATGGATTCAAAGATTCAGTGGGATACGCACTTAACTGTCTTACGTAAGAAACTATGTTCAGCTGCTTACGCTTTTAGGAAAATAAGACAGATAACTGATACAGATACCGCACAACTGGTTTATTATAGTTATTTCCATAGCCTTATGTCTTACGGAGTTCTGCTGTGGGGAAAATGTGCTGATGTAGACAGCATATTTGTTCTACAAAAACGAGCAGTACGAGCTATCTACAACTTGAAGCCGCGTACCTCACTGAGAGACTATAATATTTTAACACTACCGTCACTATACATTTATGAGTTCATCATGTTACAAACGACAACATAACTGACCATCCTGTGTTTATATAGAACCTTATTACTATGCACTTAAGGTGCACCGATGGTCAGTTAGCTGAGTTGTCGATAGTACACCAGGAAGCATTACAAAGATCTTCCGAAAAATAGCGACATAGACAACGTTCACACGAGGAACAAAGATAAATTAACAGTGCGTCGATTACGACTAGCAAAAGTAAGGAAATCATTTGTTGGACAGTCGATTCATTTCTACAATAAAATTCCAAGTCACATAATAAACTTTACGGATAATAAATTTAAAAATATTGTTAAAGCCAGATTGATTCAGAAATCGTATTATAAAGTGACGGATTATTTGTCTTATTGTTGCTTGTTTTTCACATCCCCAGTAGTACGAGTAAGTAGCCATTTTGCCGGCGGGGGTGGGGCACACACATGACTCGAACAAAAGTTAGGGCTTTAATGCCCAATATCTCGCAAACTAATCACTGATTTGAAAAATTGTTTAAAGAAACCCATTATATTTTTGAACGAGCTATCCTACGATACCCCACACCATGGGTTTAACAAGAAAAAAAAATACATCTCCGCTTTAGGTGTAGGGGTAATTTTACCCTAAAAAGAGTTTTTTTTTCAAGATTTTATTGTACTGTAACCCTACTTGTAACCCTAAATAGCAATTTTAGGGTTTTGGAAAACCCACCCTTAAGTGGGTAAAATAGGGGTGCAAAACTTGTATGGGGGAAACTCTTTTTAAAGCTACAAATTTGGTATGGAAATAGTTTGAATCCCGGGGAAGGGCATGGCATACTTTATATACAGGAAATCATCCCCTGAGGGGCTGAAATGGGGGGTGAAAGTCCAGCGCTGCGCCGGCTCGTGAGCCAGCAGTATGCTGAGGCGGGACCATTTCGTAACAAATAGTTTTATGTATTTAAATAGTAGTATATGTACTTATGTATGTAATAGATATGTTTTTTTGTTTGTTGTATATAAATATTTTTTCTTTCATTTTTATTTTATTACTATTATTTTACCGATTTTCTGCACCGATGCAAAAGCGCGTTTTACGAACGCGATTCTGTATCGCGACACTGGCCATAGATGCATCGTTACTGTACCGCGTTTGCATCGCTGCAATAATAAGTCGCGGTGAGTGGCGCTTTAACATTCTCGGAAGTCTTCTCTTCCTTGCCAAGAATCCCACATGCTGACCCCCGCGATCAATGGTGATGATGATGGTATACTCTTATCCCTCATGAGGTACCCTCATAGGGTTCTTACAAGAGTTTTCCATGTTTATGTCCTGACCAACCGCCAACCTAATTCTCCTTCCAGCTAAGGCCCGTTGAGACCTCTTTGTCGACTGTGCGTGTCCAAGTGGTGCGACCTGATTCTCTTCCCGGAAGCTTGCTTGTTTGGTCAATATTAGTAAACTTGATAATTATTATTGTCAGTATCTTTTTAACATATCCCTCGTCTTCGTATGCCTGACAGTCTGTCTGTCTTTTACCACTAACATCTTTCCACCTTGTTTGAAACATTTTCGTAAGTAAAATTCGAAATTACATAAGTCAAACCTGCGCAACCCGGTAATCTCTCATTAACGGAGACAATGCGCTCCGCGCACGCGCGCGCGCCGGCCGGAAAATCGCCTTTTCTCTGCGCGGTGACAATGGGAGTTTATAAATATGGGGGCAGGGAAAACGAGTTTAGTTGGAAGGTGTGTGCTGCAGGATGGTGAGTGCTTTTTTGTGGTTTTAGAATGTAATTAGAAATAATAACTTAGCTAAATACAAGAGTTCCTGAGCGACCGAGCGGTGAACGGCGTCTTTCGAGTTTGTAATAAGATGACGCTAAAACGTTCTTCCCCCCTTATAAAGCTCCTGTGTTGTAAATTTCATCGAATCCTTGGATCTGATATTATTACATACGTACATTATATTGCCCTGTTTTGTATGTATTTGAGGATGCGTTGTTTATCAAAGCAAACCCAACTCTTTTTAAGACCGTGTCTGGGTTCTGTCCGCGGAGTACATAGGTATGGTAAATATGCATTCACAGAGCCGGCAAGTACCTACCTAGTGCGTTAAAACGAAAAAGCGTATTCTGTGTCGCTAGTAAAATATTTACTAAACTTCCCGATAGGATCAAACATTTACCATTGCCAATGTCCAAAACAGAGTTAAAAAAATTACTTCCTGATAAATGTTTTTATTCCAATATCGGATTTCATGACATGTGACTTAAAAATTCGATAAATAACGATGACGATACTCGTATGGACAAGACCTAAATGCTTATGTAACAAGGTTCGCACAATGTAAAGGATGTCAACTGTAAGTACAGTCAAAACTAGTGAAATTTTATGGATTGTGTAGATTCTGATGTAGATAAAAAGTAGGGCGTGTAATTTTGCTGCTGCTGACTGTACTCAGATCTGACAGTCTATTAGGTATTTTATCAGCGGATCTAAGCTAAACGATGAGTAACTTCCATGGCCTATGATGCATTAAACTAAACTAAGTAAATAACTAATATTTAAAAAAAACTAAATCTCATTAGTCAGACTACGGTTCAAGGTCAGATCTCTGATTTTGTATTTGAAGCTATTAAGAGAATCTAAATTAAATAGCAATATTTTCCTTTCCTTTAACGAGATCATTGTAAGATTTGTAAGCGCGCGACAGGCCAGACGTTAGTCAGCCATACTCAACCTTTGTTCTACGAGGGCCGAGAGACAGAGAGAAGACATTTTAGGTAACACAAGGTACCTAATATACATCGTGGGCCCGAGTAACCAGAAAGATTTTATGTTTTAACCACGCATTCCTTAGGTCATTAGGAGCAAAAAATGTTATATGAACCCCAGTCAAATCCGGCTTAATATGAGCTGCATATTCATTTATATTTACGTATATTTATGGTTTTTGTACTAGGATCGCATAGGTAGTGGATGGCGGGTTACTCGCAAAAGCCCGGAGGGCTGCAGGTGGAGCATAGCTGCGTTAGATAATAACCTAAGTAACCAATTTTAGATATTTTTCCAATTTCTAACTCGAGTCCCATCAGTACATCTGAATGACTTTCATTACAAAACGGCAATAATTGAAATCCCAGCGCATCTGAGAATCGTGTGAAATAACCTGTACCATTCTATATCTGTCCGCACCGTAAAAATGCACCGTATGTCGAGAAAAATAAGGTTTATGTTAGCTTGGTGATTACGGCCGTTTGCGGCACATCAAAGCGTGGTACCTATATCAATTCGTTCTGTTACCTAATTGTTTTAGAGCTAGGGTTGTCTCTGCAATACTCTGCATGTACGTTTTTTTTTATAGAAATTGTTGAAAGAGTAGCGAAGCGAACGAAGTTCTTCGTTTCAGTTTGGGACAAAATTCTTTCATAAGTCCAGATGTCCAGCTGTTCTAATCTAAACCCAAGTTCGCGAACTCATAGAGCCCCTAGCTAGTGTTTAGTTGGAAGAATAGGTAGTTGATGGATAATTTTATTGTTCAATTTGGTTTAGGTATACCTCATATTTATTTTATCACTAGCTTCCGCCCGCGCCTTCGTCCGCGTGGACCCGGGATAAAAACTATCCTATATTTTAATTCAGGCTATAAACTATCTGTGTGCAAAATTTCATTCAAATCGGTTCAGCCATTTAAGCGTGATTGAGTAACAAACATCCAAACATCTAAACTTTCGCATTTATAATATTAGTAGGATAAATTTATTTTGAATGTGTTACTAAGGAAACCCATAAATTTAACATAGTAATCTACTTAGGTATAATATGGTATAATAAAAGTTATATTGCAGTGTACAAGTCCCTAACTAGGTACTTCCGGGTACTCGATGTATTTATTATCTTACCGTATTAATCCTTTGCAATGCACATAATTTAATACATACATGTCTCTTGTACTACTCTACTTTGTACTCCGATTACCTACCTTTAAATGATTAGTTTAAAAAAAACTTAAGACTGTGTATTCAGGTAGGTACTTACACGAAACGAAACAAGCATAAACAGTTACCTAACTTAAAATATTTCGATTACGGAAAAGAAACTGAAGTTTTTTTACATACTTACTTACAAAGAATCGATTGACACCTCATGTATCAGAATCGGTTCAGTAGGTATCTTAAACGCTACGGTGGACATGTAGTACCCACAAATATAGACTGCTAAACCATACCCCTTCCTTTCGTTTTCGTCTTCTGCCGTAGTCGGGCATATTCCATGTAACGACGGACCGTGACTCTTTTAGCGATCATTTTAAATTTGTAGGCCAAATAACATTTTCGACACTTGGTTTCGAAATGACGGGTTCATGCGCCTTCCCTTCAGCGCGGTTAGCACAAGACGGCGCGCGAGCTCTCTCGAGTTCTCTCGCACTATCCGTCTCTTTCTAATAAGAGGGAGAGAGGCGGATAGTGCGAGAGAGCTCGAGGGAACTCGCGCGCCGTCTGCTAACCATGCAGAGAACCCTTGAGGTCAGAGGCCTATTTACAGTCAAATATTTAAATTGACAATATTGACATCCTGTAACTCGCCCACTCAGCTCAAATAATGTAAGTAGTCAGACAACTAGAAGTTACTAAAATTGTTACTTTTAAATGTCTGAGGAGAAACTGGCTCTTAGAATAAGTGTAAAAAATATATGATCCAAACAATATAAAATTAATTGCACTCAATTATAATTTGTTTACTAACGATGTAAGTAACAAGATAAATCATGACATCTAATATAACGTTTTATTTTTAGTTTGGCTTTGACTTCGAAAATATTTTAACAAACATATTGTATTCATATTAATTTTGACATATAAAATTTTATATTTTATTAATAAATGAGTATGACGACTCCATGGTTTCTAGACCCACAGTATGCTACAAAAAGTCCCAAGCCTACGGCTATATTTCTAATATAACTGACATAAATGATGGCTGAACATACAATTAAAAACTTCCACCTTTCTGTGAAGTCTGATGATTCACGTAGGTAATTATTTATTTATTTTCATTCATTCACACATAAATTTACAGTTTAACACCAAATCACTTATGTGGTATACCAAGTTTCGCTACAAAATTTTAACAAGAAATTAAATTTAAGTCACACACAATCACATATGGTAACGTTATAAAAAATTAAAAAGAAACTAAAATAAACTCACAACAACTTCAACAAAAAATAATGGCACAGTTTAAATATTAACACTAAGTACACTATCTATTCATACGATAAGAATGCTAAAACTTTTCTACACCAATACTGTCAGCAAATATGTCTATGTCGTCGGCTTGCATTATCCTGTTTAGGGCTGTTCGCGCTCTAGCAGTGGGAGCGTTCGCACCGCGCCTCGTGCGCTCGCCGGCCGCTGCGAACAGGCGCCGCGGGCGCCGCGCCGCCACCGCGCCGCCCGCGCCGCCCACCGCGCCGACCGCCGGTCCACTCGCACGCGGCACCTGCAGGCCCATTCGTTCCAACACGGACGCATTGTCAACTCTATTATTTATTAGGGTAATAGGTAACTTCCCTACGAGTGACAACCCTACAACCGTGCCCAGCAAAAAAAGATCGTATCTCTCTCTATACGAGTGTCATAACGTAATACGACTATATTCTATAGTCAATGTTTAAACATCGGCTTTCGGCAATAAAGGCACCGAGGTTCTCACGACTTGTGCCGCTTTCTCCAGCTGCCCTGATCAGGTGATGTCATATCGTATCGTAGGGATCTGTCATTAGTCATCATTATAATCAGATACGATCGTTTAAGTTTTCACTGAATCATTGTGCGGTAACAGGTATGACTTGGAGGGCAGGCCCAACCCAACGCCCAAAAACGGACCACCTTGCACCTGGGGAAGTACATTGTACTTTGTACTACTAATGGAGGTACAATTCCCTCCTATTTAGAGACACAGACATGACAGCCAACATAATAGGAAGAATCTCCAGCACGGTCGACGCACCGTTTCTGTTGCTGTTGTTGTGTAATAGAAAATTATTCAGATATTAGAGACTGTATAAAAAACGTTCTTGCTCGCAATTTTTTTTTTTAAATTCTAGCCACAGAAACTAGTTGCCGACCTAAATATAGCGGATCCCACTGCGTATACAGAGTTTCATGTTATTCTAGCATGGCATTTCAAAATGAGAACCAAACTACGTTTGTGTGGAGAGTCCGTCCTGGCGACCCTTGATAAGGCTGTGTTTATGGACAAGGCAGGCTTTTTATATTATATATATAAAAGGCGTATTTTCCTATCAGACTATTTTAGAGATACGACCTTTTGAACTTAAGGCAGTCTTAGGGTTAACACATTCCTTAGTAAGTTGGAAATATCGAGATTAACTATTCGCCCGCGTGGGAAGTTGCCTAAACAAAAACAAAATGGAGGAGTGTTTATGGTAGTTAACCTTTCTTTAGTCGCTTGCGCTCAAGCGATGTGTCCGCCGCACGCGTCACCAGTCTATAAACAAGGCTTGAGTTTACGTGGCACATCACACGACATGACAAGTTCACCTCAATATAACTGAAGGGAAGATAGCGAGGAAGAGGAAGACCTAGAATAAACTACATAGAGCAGATCAAAAAAAGAGTTGATCGTTAGGTCGCATCGAGTTGTCAAAGAGGTTGCCTGATGGGATCGGAGTAAATGGAGGGCCTACTTTGAGCTACACCGACAAGAGCTGAAGAAGAATATGTACAGAAGGACCTGGTAAAGGTCGCGGGAGTCCGCTGGATGCGAGCGCAGTACCGGTAATTGTAGCACTCTTAGTGGACGTCTTTCGGCTGATATGACGACGATGGTGATTTTGTACAGGGTCCTGTCTAACTAAGCCGAATATGTTTGGCAGCCCTGAAATTCGAATCATGGCATCCCGCTCGCTTCGTTCCTAGCGCGATCGGACGTATCGGAAACACGTAGGTGTGCGAGAGCCGAGTTTAGCCACAGCGGCAAGAGGAACAGGCCTGGCTATGTTCCTGATGGAGTGTAAGGCTGGCGAAGTTCCCGAGGATGTACTGTGTTGATGGCAACGGGTCTGCATTTTGTCCATTCACATACACCATGGTGTTGGCATGCGACTTCTATTCCATTTATCTTTATTGAGCGCTTACGATCACGCGGAGCGTGCGCTTGTCTGTATCGATTGATGACGAAATAAACAGGACAGACCGAATTCCTTAATTATTCGCCTAGCGTTATTATTCCTGATTGTGCCCTAAAGGAGCCCAGGTCCGCTTAGACACCTAATCCCAAGATTTGGCATTGGCACTTGTTTTACGAAAGCGACTGCCATCTGACCTTCCAACCCAGAGGGAAAACTATACCTTATTGGGATTAGACCGGTTTCCTCATGATGTTTTCCTTCACCGATAAGCTAACGGTAAATAAATAGGTAGGTATACTTACTCCGTACTTAAGTTTCAAAAACTGATTGGTACGAGCCGGGATTCGAATAAGTTGGCAAAGAATTCTTTAATATTCCCATTTCCTAAACATAAAGCTGCGTTGTGCAATATTGCCACTTTAACGCCGTTGCTTTAATTTTTGAGAAGGTATAATTATCGGTCATAAATTATAATCTGTCAGCCAACTCAAAAACTTAATTTTCTCAGAATCGCAGTCATTCAAGAAACACCTGTAATAATTGCGATGGTATGCAACACTGGTTCAAAAACCAGGGGAGAATGCTCACAGAGCTCCACACGATCGGGTAAAATTCCGATAACCTTAAGCGCCATGCTTGTTTCCATTGTCCCATCATCGAACGACGAACAATTGTAATTTTCGCAAGTCAAATCAAATACATCATTTGCCATAACTGTGTCACTTCATTCTGTTAACGAATTAATATTTTTTATTTATGTTCTAATCAAGGTTAATGGGAACATATCATCATAGATCATCATCATGTAACTGATATCAAAACAAGAGTTTTCAGAAATAGCGTGAGCTAACTAAGGTACCTATAGATGTAAGGAAAGATCAGGCACCAATGAAAAAAGTAAGTAAAGTAAGTTCTTTATGGTGCTTTTTTACTGAATAAAATATCTATTTTTTATAAAAAAAAAGTAAGTAAAACATGCCTATCAATACTTCTAGAAACCGGGATCTTTTGTAGCTCACGTTGTTTTACAGAAAAAACGTAAATATACGTTTTTATATCCTGGTTGACTTGACATAATTTGTCACACATGATCAAATTGGGAATTGTGGTAGTAACCTAGAATAGCCCAAAATGCCATATTCCGAAGTGCCATAACGTCAATATCGTGTCGTGTTACAATGCGCCCGCGCCGCACACTCTCGTTACTTATGTAACCACTTTCACCCAAATCAGTAAGACGCGCGCAACTATGTTGTTCGGCAATTAACCGATGTAGGGCTGAATCTACCTACTACTTAACTCGTTACTGGTGTTAACTTGGTCTCTTATTCAAAATTGGCTAATTAGTAGCAGATAACGAGCGGCGAGATATTGAAGAGCGACTTTAACCTAGCATCGATTAACCTAATCCGAAACCATGCCTTTATGGCATTAAGTTCTTCTTTTTTACAATACTTTTCAATAAATAAAATGTTATATGAAATAAAACAATCTTCATCGTCGTCTTTAGGCGTCATTCTCTCAATACCTATTACTCGTACCTATTGAGGATCAACATAATGTTCTAAGTTTAGTGGCCAGATCTTTAGGCTCATGCAGACTCCTCAAGTTTCAGCTCTCCAACCTTTCTCTTCATCATTACTCTCTCCAAGCTACGGAGATCCATTGCTAATGAACTACGCCACTAGAATGAAGTAATTCTTTTTGCAACTCAGTGCAAGGATCGACGCCAATATCACATCTCAAATACATCGTTACGGCAATGGATAAAATGTAATTGACCTCTGAAAAAATTATATGTCAGTGCTCTATACTTACAACATACATAGGACATGCAATCATTACATAATTCATAGTAATAGATGAGAACAACAGGATATCCAATTATTAGAATTAAAGTCTCAAACGTTAGGACATTAACTACATATTCGTATTATTCAAACAATATTTTTGCTTTAATCTGAATCCACTTGAAGTCATGATGGTGATTACATTTATTTTATTGTTCCAGTTCATAATATGGACGTTCCTGCTGCTAACTAGTATATCATGCTACGGGGTAACCAAGACTCAAGAGGAGACCGACAACATCACTACCCTCTTCCCCGTCTCCAAAAACACAACCCACAATGCCACCGAAACGAAAACCCTCGACTCTTTAAAAACAGGGACTCTTTTATCCGAAACTTTAAATAATGATAGTAATAAAACTGAGTCGAAAGAAGATCCGGTGATTGAGAGACCTGGGAATGGTAGTAAAGAGTTCAAGCCGAGCGTCCATTTTGAGAACTTCTTTGACGAAGATGATTTCGGAACAGTTCCGCTGCCGACTAGGCCAAGCGTCGACCCGTTTTCTCCGTTGAAGAAGCCGCCTTCTGCATTTGTTGGGTAAACAATGTAAAATAAAATATCTAATGAGAATAATCATAATAAGTAAGTAATAACACAAGAGTAAGTATTAAAAGTTAATGAGCATCCTCCCGGCTCCGTCAGCGTATGACAGTATCGACAGTGAACCCACAGGGAGTCTCGATACAGTCAGCAGCAGAAGTACCTAGCTACGCAAAATAACACGCTTAAAATGATCTAGACAGTCCTTATCCTCTTGACATAACAGTCGTAGTAGGTCTTTTTAGTACCTGACCCGCTTAGCTACTTTTGCTTGACTGTACTTATAAAATATAGGCTATGTCCATCCAGAACGTCCATTCTATATACTGGTGAAAGATTGTTGAAACCAGATGAGCAGTTCCAGCGATTACCTGTAACAGACAAACTTGCAAAGGCACAAACATGACGTCTTTATAATAGGTTTTAGTAAAGATTAGTACCAATGTATTTTTAATTCAATTTGCAGCTCACATAAAGATGCCTTCAAATCCATTCACAAACACAAACCGCCGTTCGAGAGGTTCCCCTACAAATTTGAAGACGCCATTTTGACACGGGCCAAAACAAAATGGCGGCCAACGCCAGAGCTGGAGTCACGTCCAACGGATCCTGTGCCCGCGCAGGTCCCCGCGGGGGGGTTGTACAAGAAACCTGACGCCTTTAAAGACCAGCCAGACATTGAAGATGATGAAGAGTTTGGATTGACGTTCAATGATGAAAAAGAGAAAGTTGTCAAGAAACGGTGAGTGAAACAAAGCTAGATTGTTCCGATAGCTCAGTTGGGTAAGTGCATCGGGCCGCGTTTGCCTGTGGTCGCAAATTCGGAGTGATAATTTCTAATTTTAAAATTGGTAAGTGAAACAGTTTAAACTTGGTCAGTAGGTAGATACTACAATACCTAGCTCGATTGAATTAAGTATGGAAACCTAACTTTTCGCGAAATTATTTGCGTCCTTTTTTTCAAAAATATACCATAATCAATTATTTATTCTGCAAATAGGCCACAAGGGCACTTTTACATTTCAAACGGTAATTTACAATAAAATAATAATAATCTTACACAATAATAATTTAAATTTTGCAGATTAAGGACCCGCGATATAAACGGTTAACAAACTAAATGTCACTAAGTTAATGAAAACAAAACAAAATGCAAAACATGACCATTACATTCGATATATGGTCTGTATCAGCATTAACAAGAAGTTAATGATATTAATTCAGTATTCCAGAGATGTATAAGGTCTCTGAGCGTCCAAATACAATTAACAATTATTCTAATGTTCGTAGAGATGTATACGGTCTCTATGCGTCAAAGCAAAACAAAAAAAAGGAACATTAATGTAATATCGATTGCAATCCCGTTTAATCATTAATAATATTAATTACAAAAACATTTAAAATTGTGACCGATTCCAATGTTTTAATTCCTTTATGCATGTCAATGTCAATTGAAACTGTATGTAATATTGTCAGAGATGTCCAGGGTTAATAACAATAAATCTCTCGTCAATATACGATATATGAACCTATTCCTTTCAACGTATTTAGCGCGGTTCCTATTTCCAAATATAAATCTTGTTTCTTATAATAACTTTCCTTTCTCATTATTATCTTGAACAGCACTTTGTACCAAACCAACTCGTGTGATGTAGTAACATTCAGCATACCGCAATATGATTCACCATTCCGGTAGGTCGACGCCCAGTCTGTCGTGTCCGACAGAAAGTGAATACCAACATCATGAGTTCGAGGGAAGGGCCAATGTAACACTTAAAATCTATCGTATGTTTTGATACGGTCCCGCCCTGAGCATTTGAGCCTACTTATAGTTTTAAAATTCAAGTCATATTGTGAGCTAATCTTGACATCCGCTTAAGACGGCTTCGTGTGTTTCGCGCAACAAAAAAAAAGTTTCTATGCATACTGCTCAATTGTCTGCAGTGTATTAGTCAAGCTTATGTATCATTGCGCAATAAATCCTATAAACATCGCTCTGAACAGGCACGGGGGTCCTTCTTTCTCAGTCAAGTCCTATACTAAAATCCTATTAACTTAACAGTGGACATCCCTGGAAGAGGCTCCTGCAACTCCTGGCGGCGTTCATCCCAGTGGGGTTGATTATTTCGGCCCTGACGCCCAATCTCATCACCATCCACAGCACGGGCCCCGGGCCACAAACCGGGCCGGGATTCGCCGGGCCGGGAGTAACTGGTATCCATGAACCGTGAGTCCATTGCCATGTTATTCGATACTTTTATTTAATTTGCTCTGTTGTATGTATGTAAGTTAATTTCAGCCCCTTGTATCCGATTGATCTAACATTTGGCATGCTTATGAAAATGCAGTGACATGTTGACAATGCAAAATCACACACATGCATGTCATTTTATGACACCACCACCGAGCTGAGGATCTAACGAGGGAGATAGAAGGTGGCCATTGCAATCCTAAGCTGCACAAGATGATGTAATTGGAACCCTCTTAACGAGTAGTTCTTTGATGACTGTGGAAACACACAGTACAGTCGGTTTTTTTTTACAGAAACTCATTTTATACCTTTTATAGCAACAGTGTAGCGTACGGCCTGCTTGATGGTAAATGGGAACCATAACTTATGTTAGGCGAAGGTGGTTGGCAACTTTGTTAATTAAAGGGTTTGCTGCCGTGAGAGAGAATCCTGAAATAAACAGTAGACATCTTAACTCAACACTGCGCTGCTTGGTATCGTATCAAAAGGGGTAATAGGTTCCGCTTTGTTCACCTGTCTGTCCGTTAGTTCGTCCGTACATCAGGGCTGAGTCATCCTTGTCTTCTGCCTTTCTAATTATGTCCGAATCCTGTTTTATATAATTGTATTTTACGTAACTCACGCGACACCGGCGGCATGGAACAAACGCAACCCAATACAGTCGCGTGCACATCCATATCCGCGTCACTCGCTCCGTGGCGAAACGTCGTACGCGCCAACAACTTTGTACCCTCGTCTGTCCTATTGTTTAAGTGAGGTTTTACATTGTCCATTCACTCGCAATACGATTCTCTAATTGTTCGCAATCACGCGAGCGGTGAGACGCTTGAAAAAGTGGATCGGATGTCCCGAATGCTTGGGTAAATACTAAATGCTCGAAGTTCTTATAGCTTCTTATAGCTTTTTACTTAGTCCATTTATAATGGGTCGTGCTCTACAACAACAAATTTAATTAGTGAAAAAGATTACCAAATTATAACAACGTGCAACTATGTCTGGTTAGCCTTAACGTGACAAGCCCAAGCCTGTAAAGTGTAGATTGTGAGTGTTCAACTAACTACTCGGAGCCTTTACTGCATCGTTTGCTGAAGCTTTCTCAATGTAATTTAATACGTTGGTGCCGCAGAAGAAGACGGAGTCTTAGAGGTAATGTCGTTGCACCCCTTCCTAAGGCGTTGTAAGAGGGGTGGTTGAAAAATTCGTTAACCGAACAAGTTTTCCGATAGCTCAGTTGGTTGAGAGTGACTGGCCGCGTATTCCAGAAGGTCGGAGGTTCAAATTTTCATCAACACAATACAGTTTTTTCTATATTTTCCTTTAATTTGAAATATATTCTGTTGCAGACATTCAACAAACCAAATAAAAATCTAATGCCATTAAATGGTGCTATGCTAGCAGTTCTAACCTACAACCAATACAAATTCAATGTTTCTGTCGCCTATAACTTTGAGTTTTATCATCTCCATCCTCCTAGCGTTATTCGCGGTTGTGCCCCTAAAGGAACCCGGGGTCCGCTTTGACGCCTACCTAATCCCAAGGTTTGGCAAAGGCGTAAAACTACGAAAGTGACTGCCAACAGTGCCAACCCAGAGGGAAAACTAGACCATTGGGATTAGACCGGTTTCCTCACGATGTTTTCCTTCGCCGAAATAACTAACGAACGAAACTAACGGTAAATATTCCGTTCATAAGTTTCAAAAAAGTCACTGGTACGAGCCGGGATTCGAACCTACGACCGCCGCTTGACAGCCGCATGGCTGAACCACTAGGCTACCGTAGCTCTGAGTTGAGTTTTATCATCTAAGTATGTTATATTTATATATCTTCAAGCTATATCACTGGAGGATATCCTGCCGCGCACGCGCGGAAAGTTGCACAACGAGAAAGCCGGATGCCGGGACTGCACACTGCTTTATAATTTTTATCAACCTCATATATCCTTGCGACGTGGTTTCGAATGTAGACTTTGCGCCATACGGGTTAGCGTGGATTTTGAAAAGGATTGTAATTAGATGCGAGGTATGGTCAGTTGCAGACGATTGTATACAGACTATACAGTCCTAGTTGCGTTTGAGTTATATCAGTGTCTGATTATGTGACTGATATGATAATGTACAATCCTGATAAGTTATAAAAGCACTAGAACAATCCAGCTGAGTGGCGGCTACCTTCGTTCGTTCGTATATCTTTAAGTATTTATCTCTATTGAGTGGACACATTACCGGTTGAATTAACCAGTGGATGTGTGATGGCCGCTCCACACAATGGGCCATCCTGATCCATCATACAGGACGCAACTATGCGTTAAAGGGAGTAAGATATATTTATCTCTCGTTCTACCGCATAGCCGCGTCCTGTATAATGGCCGCTCCACACAATGGGCCATCCTGGCCCATCATACAGGACGCGGCTATTCGGTAGAACGAGACATAAATATGTCTTACTCCCTTTTGGTTTTTTCCCGTTGGTTGGTTCCCTCCCGTTTGGACAAGGTTATATCGTGCCGCTAGCCCGCACCGTGTCGCGCATGAACTCGCCGCTGCTCCGCGCTCTCTCACAACTAAATGCGCTTTTGACATCAGCACGTCTATCATGGGACGGCCACGGCATAGTCTCGATTTTTCTCGCACTATACCTCTTGTTCTAAGTGTTCTTATAAGAGAGAGACGGATAGTGCGAGAAAAATCGAGAGAGCTCGCGCGCCGTCGAGTGATAGCCGTGCAGCACCTGAGTGCGATTTGTGCGACGGGTGGCTGTGTGCTATGAATGCCTGAGATACTGTGAGGGGACGGATGCTAGTCTGTCCATGGTACCGATGTAATCCATTGTTTAAGGTGACATTTGTATAGTTTAGTTTTCATGACGTTTTGGATTTTCTGTAATGCGATATCAAATATTTTGTAATAAATAAATAAAATATCACTGTTAAATCTCCCCAAGTGATCCAAACCCTATAAACCTGTCATAAATTGTGTTATAGGTCCAGTTTGTCTATGACTACACCACTGATGTACACTGAAATGACAACAAGTACAGTAAGCCAAAAAAGTGTCCTACCACTTTTGGACTCAATTACTTGTAGGTACATTAGGGTTCAAAAGTGGCAAACCACCAACCACTTGGCTAACTGATACCCGGGCCTTAAGCGTCTTGGCGGCCCGGTCGAGCCTTGCCTTATGCGCCCCTTTTTACACGGTAGTGTAGCGCCACACCATACACCTCAACGCCTCGAGCGACTGCCCCGGTCGGCCCACCCTAAGGCCGCGGACTGGACGCCAGCGGGCAGCGGGGCGACAATATATGGGCAGCCGGCCCTGACTGTACCTATAGCAGAAGCTCGTCGTTCTTACAGGTTGCCTCCACGGCTGTTCCGGCGCTCGGACGAGATCCTGGAGGGTGTCCAGGACCTGGACGCTCTCCCCCTGCCGTCTTCAGCTCCGCCACCCCCACCAGCCATCAGTGAGCCCTGTCGTCGACGGTTGCTCTGTGAATTGCACTCTGAGAAGAACTACCACTATCAGAGGTAAATAAAGTTATATTCACTATTGTATTCCTTTAGGCGTGTAGGTACATCTCTTCATTGCCAGAAGCTCTTTCGCTAAGCTGCAAAGTACAGTTTTACGAATAAGTGCAAATTACACTTTACCTTCGTGAAGTAGTAGAGTTCAGTTAAAACTTCATGATGTTTTTGGGCAACTCTAAGCTAGGTAGGTATCACACATTGATGTACCTTATTTAACCCAATGTCCCAGTCTGGCACAATGAAAAAATATCCTTTTTTGTCCCAGCGGGGCGAGGCGCGGGCGCGCCTGTCACAAGCTGCCTTGCGAAGACCCGGAAGCCCTGGCTCAGACCCTGCGATGGCTCCTACACAGACCACTAGAAACTAACAGTCACTAACAGATTCAACTCGCCAGTGCAGCGAAACGCATTATACAAGTCTAACCTGTCCATTTAACCTGTGTTCCCTACACAGGTTAAACGGACAGTTATTGAACTTATTGGTTAAGCCCCTGGTATTATTGATTTACAGTTGTATAATTGTAACTCGTTGCTTCATAACCATTCTTAGACGACTGTGCACCGAAGCAGGACTAAGGATATTTCTTGAATCGTTTCTACTGCTTGGTTCCCCTGGAGGTTGGGATCTTTGTCTGTTCGCTGACGTTTTCGTATATCTGTATGCACTATGTTAACCCGCTTCGTATTCTGAATATGTCCCTCTCTGGTGCTTATATTGAAATCAATATGGCGTGATTTCTTATACAATTTGCCAATATCGATGCGGAGTGTCTCTCTCAGATAATTCGCATTCCAGTTTGATTTCGATTACTTGCGCACGCGCCTATTTTACGCTTACGTGACAGATTTCCCAGGGTGATCAAGGGATGGTTTTAAAAATTACTTAAGTGGGAGCAGCAGCAAGAAAATGTGAATAAAATAGAAGTTTTAAGTATTTTGTTATTAAGCTTTTTATTTATTTACCTAACATAAACACCTACGTGTTGTATCCGTTACTTAAACGGATGCCTTTGAAGACGCAAACATATTGCCTCAGAAATAAGTCTATATATCTTATAGGTACTTACTTTCACAGTAGACCCATGTCTCTCCCCTTACCACTTTTTATCCGTTGTCTAATATACAGCGGTCGGCAACTGGCGGCCCGCGGCCCGCATGTCCCCCTGTTTGCGGCCCGCAAGCCTCCCTACCTGTTTTTTGTACGGTACTTTTTGCCTGATATAGTCGCAAATTATGAACAATATTTATTTCGGCTCGCGTCATTTTCGTTACCTGCGAAGCGACACATGGCTGCTAAAAGGTTGCCGACCCCTGGTCTATAGGCGGAACATACTGATATACCTACATTGATTGATTGATATGCACTGTCTTAAATATGACCCATAAAAAATTGCCAAGTAAGTAAGTAAGTAACGTATGATCACCTTATCAAGGGTGATAAAAATTAAAAATTGTAAAATGAAGTGAAAGCTTTCTCACAACACACTCGTATCTACCTACAAAGAGGATTAAGATCGCTGACGCAAATCCAGTTGGTGACTGAAAGGATTAATGTTAAATTACTTTCTTTCAGAAACTTTCATTTTGTCCCCAGAGTTAAGATAACTTGTTTATCTATACAATTGTCAAATACAAATACAAATATATTGATATTCCACATTGACATTACATGAAACCTTAGTAATTAAATTTAGATTAACTATAGACTGTATACAACAGCTTCCTAGAGCAAACAATAGCCCTCACACTAGGTCGAGCCTGTGTCGTGAGGACTTTGGGGCATTAAACATAAGATTTACCAACAAGATGCGCAGGATACAGATCTGCTAGTTATAGAGGCGTGAAGTAATATCATATAATATATATGTCACATTGTAGCTTAGCTTGGCTGACTTGAATGGGTACAGTCAAGTGTAAAAATATGGGTGCATACAACTTACTCATAAATATGTCCCATAACTCTTAGTCAGCTGATGGA
The DNA here is from genome assembly GCA_947049275.1 of Epinotia bilunana. Classification (NCBI taxonomy): domain Eukaryota; kingdom Metazoa; phylum Arthropoda; class Insecta; order Lepidoptera; family Tortricidae; genus Epinotia; species Epinotia bilunana. The sequence goes on from OX346266.1 coordinate 803,467, forward strand.
TTAAGGTTTTGGTACTTATTTATGAGAGGATGTTATCGATACATATCTTTGCACTTGACTGTACAGCCAGAGGCGGCTCACTCCTATAGCAGAAGCTCCTCGTTCTTAGAGGTTGCCTCCACGGCTGTTCCGGCGCTCGGACGAGATCCTGGAGGGTGTCCTCACGTGATTTCATCGCGCTGTTACAGTACAGCCGAGTGTAAAAATATGGATCCATATAACTTACTCATATATGTCCTATCGCTCTTATGTCAGTGGATTAAGGTTTCGGTACATATTTATGAGAGGATAAAATCGATACATATTTTTGCACTTGACTGTACACACCAGCCCCGGTCGGTATGTAAGCGCTGCTATGGCACGCACGCGGTCTATCGCAGCGCGTCCCATGCGATAGAAAGGGTTGGCCACGTTTAGGCTCGTTCGAGATACCTAAACAGGGGATTTGTTAACAGAGAACCTTCTGTACGTAGTCGGTACTATTATTTATACTGTGCTATACTCGTACCAATAAGCTACCTAAAGCCAAAGATCATAAAGCTTAGAACAGCTCTGATGGAATAGCGGCGCCGAATTCCCTCACATAGGTACGAACGGAATTTATGTGCAATGAAATTAGAAATAAGCCAGCGCACGTCTGCGTCCGAAGTAATGCAATCCGAAAAATGCTTTTATAGGGAGTTCACAGTTCACACCGCACTGTCGTTCCACCTAAGTATGTATAGCGTCGTTCAGAGCCACGGACCTATAATACTCAGGACGGGCTAATATAGGTACGTGTTGCCACAACGAGGGACGGAAAGGCTCATATGCAGCTATATTAACAACTCGTCTTAAAATGGCTGATGGCTTACCATAAACAACCAACTTAATTTGGATGGGTAATATAGTTTATTTGCCACAACTCCACACTAAATCATTTGTGGCAAAAAAAATCAGTGGTAGTTCCACTTCGTCGTCTTCGTCATCGAGACAACGAATGATATTTCCCTTCTTCTGTCACATTTATCAAGATTTGTATGCAACCATCTCGCTCGCACGTTATATTATTATTACCATAGCTTGTCCTGAGACTCCTGAGTATTATAGGTCCATGTTCAGAGCCCATTCTACAAGTCTTGCATGGTCTAGGTCGATCTATATCAAGTTATAGCCAATTATATATGTTTTCAGTATTGACCGCCGCACCCGTTCCCATGCCTCCAATTACCGAAGCACCCCGCAAATCCGATATATTTCGTTGGCCGCGATTAATGGCCGTCTTGCCACTGAGACTAAGACTAATAGCCCGATTACCCGCCATTACGGGGGCGGATGCGCGCGCGCCGCTGTAAACGCAGATCTTTTGAGGACGGGTTTCGATGGACACGACTAGGTTACTATTTCTACTGATGATGGCGAATCCTTTTAGTATATTCACTATTTAATAATACGTTTATGTCAAAATGGCAACCGAAGAGTCAACTAGATATCTACTAATTCAGGGTTTCCTAATAAGGACAGACACCCTATCCTTCCTTCTCATCAGAACAGTTATAGTAACCACAATGTTGCATAGTCACTCAAACTACACATGTACAGTCGGCATCAAAAGTAGCTGCGCAATCGAAGACGTCAAAAGCTCGTATTCCCTTTTAATAAAGACTTTTGACGTCTTCGTTTGCGCAGTTACTTTTGATGCTGACTGTACCTATCCAAAATGTCAGCTTAAGCTGCCATATTTGACCCGAACAATCATAACGAATTAAAAAAGAAAGCTTGTAAAAAGTAGGTGATGCTCGTAATATGAAGAAAAATTGGCGAATTAATTTCACTCCAGAAAAGATTCTCAATAAGAAAGACTCCTCAAGCAATCATATGCAAGAAACCTGCGCATGTATCAGCTATAGGTACAAACGACAACACCTTTAGCTGACCATCCCGTGTTTATATAGAACCTTATTACAGTGCACTTAAGGTGCACCGATGGTCAGTTAGCTGTGTTGTCGATAGTAGGTACTATAGGTACGAAGAAATTCAAAGAAAAGTGGTAAGTAGTAGTGGTATGTATGTAAGCACTTTATTGTAGGTACTCAATAACAGGTTAAAGAATATACATGTCACAAAATAGATCAAAGCACAAAGGCGAATTTATCCCTATAAGGGATCTCTTCCAGCTAAGCTTTGAGCAATTGAGAGGAAAGTATTAGGTAGAACGAGATAGGCAAACATATACCGTGTACACAGAAAATAAAAATAACACCTAATTGTATAAATTCGAGACAAATTAAAACATGCAAATACATATAGATATATATATACAATGCACAGTATAATGTACAGTCGAGGTCAAAGATATGTATACACTTTTGCACCTTATTGCCTTGTAATAAGGTGCAATAGTGTAAACGTATTATTGACCTCGACTGTACATGCGATAAGTCCCGCACTGGGCCAGTAGATACTAACTATACTTAGGTGCAGGCCCATTCCCATTCCCAGTCACCCATGAAAAGAGGCCTAGTACCCAGCAGGGGCAGCGACAGTTGGAACTGTTGGAAGTCTAATTGAGGGCTATATTAGTTGCCTGAAACTTACGTAATATTGTTTCTATAAGTTGTACCTTGTACCTATACATATACAAGGTCAAATGATTACTTAACCTTAAAAGCTCGTCTGCAGTTTCTCCCACATATTTACCCACGTTTTAATACAAACATGTTAAACAAAGGACTGTTTATGGATCCTGTTAGCATAACTCGTGTCATAAGCTCAGCACACAAGTCATTGATGGAAACCTCAAACAAAGGTTACATTTTATTACCGTCTATTGACATACACCAACGCTTTCCCTGCACTGACTCTGCTACAAACAATAGAAACAGTTCTTATAATCCTTATTCTAACGTGATTAAGATGAGTTTTCTATTAACGAACGGCATTTGAATGTGGTTACAAAATAGTGTTTGAAATGCACGCAGAATTTTTAGGTGATATGTTCTAGCAAACTCTTTTGCCTTTCCGCAAGTCACACGTGTATCTTATTACGTAGTTTAAAGGTCGACTTTTGCTTAAATAACGTTCATCTAACGGTGTGAATGTGTTACGTTACTCAATTTTGGTATTACGTGCAAAATATTTGCGACGGACGTCCGGGAGCGTGTCACGCAATTTGAAAGTCCGTCTGTATGTCACTTAATATTATAATGTGACTATTTGCAATCATTGATTTTAAATTAGACGTGAATGGTCGTTGGAAGGACGGTGATATGCTTGACATGGTTAGTTGTTGATAAGATAATATTGTAGTGGCCTACCGAGTATGGGGGGGGGGGGCACCTACACTACTACTAACTATAACCCTTATCCTATGTATATTAAAAGACTTTGTAAAACTAACACCATGGAATCAAGCAGCAACATCTACCAAATATCTACCACTGGATGACACCTGAAAAACTGGCTACCGACTTTGCAGCATATTCAAGATCTACGAAACAAGACCATTATCTCATTCCATCTCACCCAAATTCTCACAGGACACGGCTACCACAAATGCTACCTATTCCGCTATCTTTTAAAAGACTGCCCGAAATTCACAAATCCGAGATTTAACCACGAAATCACCTGTCATAATCTCCACATAGAACCATATAACCTGCAGAAAATGATTCGTAAAGAAAGTACAATAGCCTCTTTTTGCAAACTCGCCACCTTCATAGTTAATAACCTGAAAAAGTTCAATGGCACATAGTTCATTCTTCATTTCACCCATCATTCATTACAGTCATTCTCATCATTCATACAAAGAATCACTTATTCCATTAAAAATCATTTACCATACAGTAATCGCGGATTCAGTCGCCCGTATCCTTCACAGGGACCGATTTCTGGTAAAATCAAAGACGAAAAAAAAACGTATGGAGCATAGCATTTTACGGAAGTTAAACATGGACCTTGACCCAGAAAGATACAGAATTATTAGAAACGTTCGAGATGTGGTGTTGGAGGAAAATGGAGAAAATTTGCTGCAGAGAGAGGGTAAACCAATGAAGAAGTGCTGAATAGAGTGAGACAAACCAGGCAGTTAATGATAAACTTAGAAAATAGAAGAAGAAAGATATATGGCACCTCATACGACATCATGACAAGTTCATCCTCAATATAGATGAAGGAAAGATAGAGGAAGCGAGGAAGAGGAAGACCTAGAATACTCTAAAGAACAGCTCAATAAAAGAGTTGATGTTAGGTCGTATCGAGATGTCGAAAAGGTTGCCTGGTATCGGAGTAAATGGAGTACTTTGAGCTACACCGACAAGAGCTTAGTTCTTAAATAAGCAGAAGAAGAAGAAACTTCTTTTGTCTCTTTTTAGGGCTGTCAACAAGGAACCCTTATAGTTTCGCCATGTCTGTCTGTCCGTCCGTCTTCGGCTTAGCTCAGTAACCATTACTACTAGAAAACTGTAATTCGGCATGGGTATATAAATCAATCACGCCGACAAAACAGAAAAATTAAAATCATGAAAAAATATTTTTTTGGGGTACCTCTCTACACCTAAACTTTTTTTGGTTGCTAAGGGAATGTGAAAAAAATCGTGGCAGTACTACATATAATTAATTTAAAAGGAAAACTATCACGGCTAAGTAGGCATAACTTCTAGTTACCGAGTAAAAGTCGACTACCTTAAAATGTACTTAGAAAGGCCAACTTTCGTACAAATTCGGCTGACGCAACAATTTAGTTGGCGCGCGCGTGTCTACGGAAGGTCTAAGGACACTCGCGTGGCCCGACACGCACTTGGCCGATTTTTTTATTATAATTTATCAGCAGATACTAAGTTCTGACCTAGATATGGGGGATCCCATTGTGTATACAAAGTTTAATGTTATTCCGGCACGTGGTTTGAAAACGAGTAACTTAACCGAGCTTGCGACAGAAAAAAGTTGGTTTTCCTGTGCGTCCAACTTTTTGTTTAAGTAGTGGAAAATGGTTTTCAGAATTCTCAAATTTCTAAATAATCATACCGGATAAAATAATTGTTCCCGGGTGCGGTACTGACACACTGAGGGTGAGGTGAAACCTGGCTGCTGAACGGGGCCAAAGTGAATGGGAGTCCTCGAGTATGTCGTGATGTGCTGAACTCAGAGGTATCTAGGTTAACCACGATGGTTACGTAACGCTGGTTGAGGTATGTTTAAGTGTTTAACCACAAAACATGTCTCGAAAAAGGCCATTAAGTATTTGGGACGCTACAAGAAAGATAAGATCTTTCTTGGTAGACTTTAAGCTAGATTTGTAAGATTTGCTCTCGCGTATTCAATGCAAGGCTCAAAGCTTTCCTCCTCAGGAAGTCTTATTATACTGTAGCCGACTTCGTAAACGACAAAGACGATTAATAATGTATAGTATACTAGTTATTGGTTTTTTTGACTGTATAATTTATTTTAATTAATAATTGCACACCTGTTTGTTGAATTTATTAATTGACATACCTAATTGTAAGCTCGATTTTCCCCCGTGGGGTGTCGGGTTAGAATAGCACCACCCCCTTTCTTCCTGTGGGTGTCGCAAGAGTCGACTAAGGGAACAGGGTTGAAGTGTGTTGTGGGTGATGGGCTAGCAACCTGTCACAGTGATATCACATTTTGTCGATCTTTTATACCCACATTTATGCTAAAAGTGGTACCGGAACACAAGTTTCATGTGCTTTGCCTACCCCTTTTAGGGATAAAGGCGTAAATCTGCCGAATCCTACACCGGAGATGACGATGCAACGGGGCCACGCCGTTTCGTCGCCTAAATAGTATTATTTGTTGATTTTAGTTTCGTGATGCTGTTATGGGTTCGATTCGTGTTATTGCAGGTGGATAGAACCAATTGGCAACAGTTAAAAAAAACAATATGATGACCGCATAAATTTATGAGCTAAGATCACGTAAGATGTAGAAAACACATGCAAACACAATTAAAATTACATAGGAACATTTAGAAAGAATACAATTCAAGCAAATTTTTAAAAGAACAACAGTAAATAATTGCTAAAATAAAATGTACCAAAAAGCCAAAATAAAAGCCAACTAAAGTTAAAGTAAACAAAACAAAAAAAACACAAAAAGAAATCTCTTCCCACAGCCGTGGCTTGAACTCGGGACACGAGCTTAACAGCCGGCCGTATATGCCACCCGACCAAAGCGGATGTTACTAACTGTGGCGAAATACGCAGTCTAATAAGTCAACTACTTCAATCGATGCTTGATTCTCGCAATAATGCCCGTACAGGAAGGGCGTTCCCTTAAACTGTGAACAAATGTCACAGGATAAATACAGGGGAAAAGTACTTCCAGCCTCAAAGTAATTTAGGCTAAATTCTGGTCTACTACATATAGTTCGCTGAAACACTTACCCCGTGACAAGTTAATCTCCACACACGCACCAATAACACATATTGCCGCAACAGTCACACGCAATGTCCACAAAACGAACTCATTCGTTTTTAAGTGTTTTTAACACCGGAGAAATCTTAGATCGCTCTTTATTTCACGCGTCTCTTTTTTCCCGTTCCGTTCGGTTCCATTTCTCTTCACACCCTCAAATTTGTGATAAAAGGCATTCTTTCAAAAACAGACCCGTCAGAAGTTAGTTTTGAACTCGTCACAGGCAGATGGCGTTACTATGGCTATATTTAATGTAATCAATACATTTTAATAATTAATTGGAGTAATTAATTAAATGGCTGCGATGCATAGGCATTACATATCCCCCCTCCTCTGAAGAATCCAACCGGATTCAAACGACACGCTTCAGATCGCTTGAGTGCCAGGTTCCTAAATCTTTACCCCTGAGATTTTTAAGCTTGTATACATCATCTGAGGTCTTTTCCGTGATCACAGCCTTCTCAAACTTTGGAGCTAATTTGGACATGTACCTCTTGTTAGCATTGGATAAATGCTTGGTGCGCTTCCACACAAGATCGCCCTCTCTATATTCACACGTGCGACGACGTAAATTGTATCGTTTACTGCTTATATCATGGGATTGTCTCATTCTTTCACGAACCTCTTCATATATCTTATGACGTAGATACACATTTTTCTCATATTTCTCCGGATTAAATGTAAGAGGTTCGTCTGGAGAAAAGTTGTAGGGTTTTGCACCGTGAGTGGGCGTTTCTCGACCAAAGAATAAGTAGGACGGGGTTTTTCCCGTTACCTCGTGCACAGATGTCCTTATTGCATGGCCAATGTGTGGGATGTATCTATCCCACTCACAGTGGTTGTCTTTAACATATGAGGCAACAGCTGCTCCAACTACCTTGTTTACCCGCTCGGTGGGATTCGCCTGTGCGTGGTAATAGGGAGTGTACCAGAGCTTTGCACCGTAACTTGAAGCTAGATCTTTGAAGAGACTGGAGACGAACTGTTTACCGTTGTCGCAAACAATGACGTTTGGAACGCCATACATTAGAAAGATCTGCTCTTCCAGTATCTTGCATATTGCTGAAGACTTTCCGTTTCGTAACGGGAACAGAAAACTAAACTTGCTAAACCAACAAGAAATTACCAACAACATGGAGTTGCCATTCTTGGATTTCGGAAAGGGTCCCATTAGGTCCATAGAGATGATCTGGAAGGGTTCAGATACCTCTCGCTGTTTTCCCATTAACCCGGATGGCTTAAGCTGGGAGTGTTTGTATTTAGCACATACCTCACATTTCCTTACATAGTCCTTAACATCCTTAATTAATGTGGGCCAAAAGTAGTGTTGTCTGACCCGGTTCACAGACTTTTTAACACCCAGGTGACCTGCGGTTGGGTTATCGTGACATTCCATTAAAACTTGTTGTCGGAGACCCTCTGGTATTACCAGTTTCCAATCGTAATTCTCATCTGGAAACTGTTTCAGTTTAAGGTATTTCCATAACTGGCCTTGATTGAACTCCCAGTCTTGCCCATTTGTCCCTGCTATTACCTTGGTTTCCTCCGATTTATACCAATCATCTTTGTGCTCTGGCTTTACCTCTAATAAACTAATATCCTCCGTGATTGCTCTTGAAAGGGCATCCGGTACAGTATTATATTTCCCTTTGCGGTGAATAATCTCATAATCAAATTGCTGTAGTCGCATGGCCCATCTCGCCAGACGACCATGAGGGTCTTTATTGCGATGCAACCACTGGAGAGCACTATGGTCCGATATAACCTTAAAATGACTACCTTCAATGTAGGGTCGGAATTGCTCGACTGCATGCAGAACACTAAGTAACTCCCGCTCGGATGCCGAATACTTGCACTCCCTTTTCGACAGCTTCTTACTTGTGTATGCTATGGGAGTTTCCATGCCATCTATTTCTTGTGTCAGTACCCCTCCTGTACCCCTATTCGAAGCATCACACTGGACTGAGAAGGATTTCGTAAAGTCTGGCACACTTAGCACCGGCGTAGAAGTGAGGGCGGTTTTTAAATCGAGGAATGCCCGCTGTGCCTCATTGTTCCACAACACCCTTTTACCCTTTTTACCTCCCTTTGTTAAGTCATGCAACGGAGCTGCCACAATGGCAAAATTTGGGACAAATCGCCGGTACCAGCTAGCTAATCCGATAAAACGCTTCAACTCAGAGTAAGTGGTCGGCTGAGGATAATCCAGAATAGCCTTAACCTTGTCTGGGTCCGTCCTCAGCCCCTCCTTATCTACGATGTACCCAAGGTACTTTAAGGATGGTCTTGCAAATACACATTTTTCAAGGTTTACCGTCAGCCCCGCCTCTTTTAGTTTATCTTTCACAAAATTTAATGACGATAGGTGGCCTTCGAAATCGCTATTACATATAACTATGTCATCCAAGTAGGTGAACACTTTCCCCTCAAATTCAGGGTGAAACAAACGGTCCATCAGGCGCTGTTGTGTCTGTGACGCATTACTTAGACCAAACGGCATTACTTTAAACTGGTAAAGCCCTAGGCCGGCTAGTCCAAACGCAGTTTTTTCCTTACTTGACTCTTCTAAGGGTATCTGCCAAAAGGCAGAACGTAAGTCGATAGTTGACAAGAATCTTGCATTTCTCAAACTGTCCAGTATCGTGGTTACTCTCGGTAGTGGATACGAATCTTTCACTGTTACTTTATTTAGCTGTCGACTATCCAGGCATAGGCGGTTCTTACCGGAAGCTTTCTTTACCAGTAAAATCGGTGAGCGCCAAGAGCTAAATGAGGGCTCAATGACATCGTTATCGAGCATCTCTTGGATTTCTCTCTCCAGTTCTCTCATTATTGGTGGAGCAAAAGGATACTGTCTTTGATTGGTAGGCAAGCTATTTCCCGTATCAATCCTGTGTTCTATCAATGAGGTTCTCCCCAATCCTTCACCTATTTCCCTGCCCATCAATTTCAAGAGACCATTTAGGCAAGCTTCTTGTTCGTGGGTTAGTTCATCACGTGATATCACTGGATGCGCGCAGCTGACCTCTGAAATTTCCGCAGTTGTAGTCGAATGCTCCTCCTCAATTACCAAGCTAAAACCTTCAAAAAAACTCATACCTAATATAAGCTCATGCTTCAATCGATCCATAATGTAAAACGGAATAACTTTGTAGTCACCCTTGAACTGTATTGGTAGATGGATTACTGTGTCGATTGAGTGGGGCGTACCGTCTGCCGTAGACAACTTTTGCTGCTCCACCTTTTGCCCCGTCAGTCCTAAGTTTAACAATTTCTTACTGAAATCAACAGACATTACCGAAATTGTGGCGCCTGAGTCAAGTAATCCCACAAAGGGTACGTTTAATATCTTTATATCCGCATAAAATCGTTTGTCCCCATTATTCCGCTGAATGTGACAGATTTCCCCCGTTTTAAAATATGTGGATACGGTGTGTAACCATTGCTGCCAATCATCCGACCTTAAATGACCTGATTTCTCGGGGTCCGATCGGCAGGCATCGACTCCGAGTTTCCGTTTCCCTGTTTCCCATTGCTGCAAGCGCACTTCTGTACTGTGTTTCCAAAGCGCCCACATTTGTAACAAAAGAGTCTCTGTCTTGGCAAGTTGCAGTCCCTAAATCTATGCCCCGGGCTCCTGCAATTCCAGCACTTTGACTGTGTAACAGGAACATTGCTTTCCATGGCGGCCACGTCTTTTGGCTCGTATTGAATGGCACCCACATTGCCTTGGTATGCCAAATCTTGCTCCAAGGATTGATAACTCTGTGTCGGCTCTCTGAAACTTTCACAAGTTATTTTAGTCTGTTCTATCACCCTTAACACAGATGTTAATTCTGCTACCGAGCTGAAGGTGTCGCGACAGATTTCTTTCTGAAAGTACGGTTGCAGGTTTCTCCTTAAAATTATTAACTTTTGGAGTTCTGAGAGCGGAACGGGCAACCGATTAAACATGTTTTGCATCACGGAAAGGTATATCACTACTCTCTCCTGCTTGCTTTGAGTTCTCCGCCTGATTTCTTCCAAGAGTTCTTCTTGATAATTCGGCTTTTGGAATGTATCAATTAAAAGCTCCACTAACTCCGACCAACTAGAAGCTGCACTTCTATTAGCTCTGAACCATATAAGGGCCTCTTCTTCGAATAAATCTATGGCGTACCGAAATAAGTCCTCCTCGTCGGCATTACGGGCTTCTTTAAGTTCCGTGATTCTTTCCAAAAAGGCGTTTATGCTCACGGCACCCTTGCCACTAAATTTAACACCCCAATCTCTGATTGGCACCAACTTCCTCCGAAGAAAGTCATGATCTAGTGTGGATGATCTATGTAATTCCTGGGGATAGCCTGAAGCTCTTTGAACAGGAACTCGAATGTTAGGTCGTGTTTCCATATTATCCATCGAAGAAGTTGCAAGTTTGCCTACCCCGGGACGATCGCCATTGATTTCTTTTGGGGCATGTCCACTAGATCCCTGCTTAATGCTGAGATGGCCCAATATTTTGACCGCCTCCTCTCCTAATGACCGATGTAGAACATCCCTATCGTGTTCCGAAATCTCGTCCTCCTCCTCGCTGCCTTCCAATTTCAAGTCCTCCAAGGACGATATCGCTTCTGCTACCTCCTTGAGCAACGCCAAATGCATAGCAATGTCTGCCTGATCCGTAGGTTTTATAAGCTTAGCGCGATTGGCTAGATGCGCCACCCGAGATTGTATCCGTCTGTACAATGCCCTATCTGGGTTGTGTGAAGTTTCTGCAATAAGTGTTACCAGCGTGGACAATTTATTTTTACAAATAAGTATCTCATTATTTGGATCATCAATACACCCAATGGGAACTTTAAAAGCTATAGTAGACTCCCCAGTTTCCTCCAGTCTCAACATTTCTCGCAAAAACTTGCGCATTGTCGCCACAGTTTTACAATCCGAGACTCCTCGGCACGCCAACTCAAACTCAAGCTCATCTTTATGCAACGCGTTAACATCCATGCCCTACTAAAATCACAGGCCAATTACTTAAAATATACCTGACCTTAGTAACTTACAATAAATGTCTTTAATCAACAGTTACAAAAGTTTGATCTAATCCACCATACCCTTCGGGCGCCAATGTTATGGGTTCGATTCGTGTTATTGCAGGTGGATAGAACCAATTGGCAACAGTTAAAAAAAACAATATGATGACCGCATAAATTTATGAGCTAAGATCACGTAAGATGTAGAAAACACATGCAAACACAATTAAAATTACATAGGAACATTTAGAAAGAATACAATTCAAGCAAATTTTTAAAAGAACAACAGTAAATAATTGCTAAAATAAAATGTACCAAAAAGCCAAAATAAAAGCCAACTAAAGTTAAAGTAACCAAAACAAAAAAAACACAAAAAGAAATCTCTTCCCACAGCCGTGGCTTGAACTCGGGACACGAGCTTAACAGCCGGCCGTATATGCCACCCGACCAAAGCGGATGTTACTAACTGTGGCGAAATACGCAGTCTAATAAGTCAACTACTTCAATCGATGCTTGATTCTCGCAATAATGCCCGTACAGGAAGGGCGTTCCCTTAAACTGTGAACAAATGTCACAGGATAAATACAGGGGAAAAGTACTTCCAGCCTCAAAGTAATTTAGGCTAAATTCTGGTCTACTACATATAGTTCGCTGAAACACTTACCCCGTGACAAGTTAATCTCCACACACGCACCAATAACACATATTGCCGCAACAGTCACACGCAATGTCCACAAAACGAACTCATTCGTTTTTAAGTGTTTTTAACACCGGAGAAATCTTAGATCGCTCTTTATTTCACGCGTCTCTCTTTTCCCGTTCCGTTCGGTTCCATTTCTCTTCACACCCTCAAATTTGTGATAAAAGGCATTCTTTCAAAAACAGACCCGTCAGAAGTTAGTTTTGAACTCGTCACAGGCAGATGGCGTTACTATGGCTATATTTAATGTAATCAATACATTTTAATAATTAATTGGAGTAATTAATTAAATGGCTGCGATGCATAGGCATTACAATGCATTCGTTATTACTGTAATGTCACGTAAATGTATTTGTCAATAAATAAATAAATAAATGTATGTATGTAAGCTCGATTTTCATCCTTTGTTTTCGTGTGTATTTAATATGATAGTGCTTTATGACATTTTTATGTACCTAAAATTCATATACAATGTAAATTGTGACTGAATAAACAAAAAAAAACGAAATCCTTTTTTGCCCGACCACGGTAGCGCCGAAATGGAGATATGATTGTAACAGTCTGTTTGTATGTATACGTAAGTTCATCGACCGTATTGTTTAAGATACTCGTACTGACCGATTGTTGATGTATAAGATACTTCTCAATCGATTCAAAATGATGTTCGGGGTGACATACGCTACCATTTGTTTGAAAAAAAACCCGGTTCTTTTTTCGTTTTTTGAACGTTTATGCTTGTTTTTAATCATCCAGTATTTTTGCCCAAGTATTTATGAATCTTTGCCTTAACTATAACATCTTATAATCCTGATGATAACCTACGAGAACGCTGGAGTGTTTTAACACCCGACGAAAACGAGGGGTGATATGAGTTTAACTTGTATCTATAACATAGATACACGGATCATATCGTTAATTTGTGCATTATTTGTGGAAGTTTTCCAGAAAATTGAAATTAACAATTATTTAAACCTCTACATAAAAACATAGCAAAGCAGACATGAATAATTACAGACCCATAGCGCTTATTCCTATTTTCTCAAAAATTATAGAAAAGTATATTTATAATAGTGTATCTGACTACGTACTTTGAAAACAATAATTTGTGTGTAATGAGCAAAAGGGTTTCCGTAAAAACGTGACGATTAACATGGCTATCTATGACTGTAGAAACTGTTCTAAAGAATATGGATAAAAGGATCCCAGTTTCTGCGTTGTATATGGACATGTCAAAGGCGTTTGACTATGTTGACCATAGAATACTTTTAGTCAAGCTTTATCGCTACGAAATACGTGGTAATATCTATGCTCTAATTCAATCTTATTTAAGCAACAGAAGACAAATAACTCAAATAATTAAATATGGTTCAAGACAAAAACGGAACAGATCTACTCATCGGATGTACGAGAAATCCGTTATGGCGTACCAAAGGGGAGTGTTTTAGGACCTCTGTTGTTTCTCATTTATATAAATGACATGCCTAATACAATTGACCACCCCATGGTTCTCTTTGCCAACGGTAGTACTGTAATCTTCTCTGGGAAAAAATTGCAATCTTATGAAGCTGACATTAACAAGATATTAAATACAATTAATAATAATAAATATAATAATAATTAAATAGAATGGTTAACAAAAAAGAATTTGAAGATTAATTTAAGTAAAACAAAATTCATGACATTTCAGCAAAGAACGAATTAGGTACGTGCCTAATCTTACAATAGGTTATCAAGGACAAAAAATTAAGACACTGACATAACAAAGTTTTTAGGATTAAATGTAGATGATAAGTTAACATGGAAATATCAAATTAAATTCTCCTATGCATTATATAATGCAACCATCCTATCCGCTCGCTATTTCTAGTCGCTCACTTAGTAATGTAGTCGCACGGATATAATTTTAATATCTGAAATGGATTAATCACAACCCACTTTTTGTAAGCTCGTTCTGGATTGTATTATTAATCAATATTCGTCGTTAGTTTAGTTAATTTTTCGCTTACTCAAATTCATACCGCTCAAGTTATTAAAACAGTATGTCCATCATCAGTCGCTAAGTTTTTTTATTCGATCGTTTTATAATTCCCCTTTAATAAATTACCGAAGTGTTTAATTTCAATTGATCAACTACACAAATTTAAAAAAAACCTTAAAAGTTATTATACCATAAATGAATATATATAAATAATAGTGACTTTGACATGCATGCTCAACAATTTGTAAGCCGTGAGGCGCCACATAGTGACACTAACCATAAATCACCTATGTTGGAGAAATAAATGATTTTATCTTTATCATCATCATCATATCAGCCGAAAGACGTCCACTGCTGGATATAGGCCTCTCCCAAAGAGTGCCACAATGCCCGGTCCTGCTCCACCCGCATCCAGCTGACTCCCGCGACCTTTCCCAGGCTGTGTCCACCAGGAGGTCTACCCACGCTGCGCCTGCCGACACAAATACGTGTGGCGTGGTATCTCCCAAACGAACCGATTTTCGTCTGTTAAGATAGTTCTTAGCTGTTAGTTGTGTGGGTGTTTTGATTTTTAGTTTAAGTAGTGATTGGCATAACTTACACAGAGTCAATACAATAAAATACCAAAATACACCACACGAGGCGATGGGAATGAGGACATATGGCCACCTTCGCATACCCTAGAAAAATTATGTTTAAAGTACTGCGGCGCTGAACCGTAGCAAATAAGTGAAAATTAGTAGATTTTCCCCGCTTCGCGCTTTCTTAACCAGCGAAAAGAGGTATTAATTCAATGCATAGGTTATTTTGTAGAGAATGGTCGACACTCGTGGGTAATCGTGTTAAGTATAGTAGGTACCTACAATCTACATGCTTAATAATAAGTTGCAAATAGTTACCGAACACAAAGCTATACGAAGCTTTGTAGCAAATATTGCAAATAAAACTCATGCAAATAATTCGGCTAATACTCAATCTTAAAGGTATCCGTCGCTTTCAATTCTTATCACATTTCGATCTGTTTCGCTTCCACATGCACTAAGAAAACTCGTGAGCAAGTGAGTGAATCATTTTAACCCATTCAGAGGGCCTACCGTGAAAAGAAAACGAACTTCGTTTGTGTATCTCCGTCTCTGTCGCACTTGCTAATTCGAGCGATATAGAGGGAGAAACACGAACGAAGTTAGTTTTCGTTTCGCGGTAGCCCCTCAGGCCACACAATTCTCTTCACAAATAAACGTAAATTGGGTACCTACGAAATGCCAACACTATTTGGCACAAAACTAACACTCTCGAAGGAGGTGAAATATCTAGGTATAACACTAGACGACAAACTAAATTGGAGCAAACACCTAGACAGTAGACTAAACAAAGCAACAGTAGCCTTCTGGCAATTCAGAAGGATGGTGGGGAAGAAATGGGGCCTGGCTCCCCACATCATACTGTGGCTGTACAAAATGGTGATAGTACCAATGATAAGCTATGGTGCCATAGTATGGTGGCCCCGTACCCAAACCACGAGTGCAATTACCAAAATCCAGAAAACACAAAGACCAGCATGTGTGGCGGCTACAGGATGCATGAGAACAACCCCAACAGCAGCACTAGAAATAATGCTAGGACTCCTACCTTTACACATGCACATACAAAAGGAAGCGGGTGCGACGGCAATACGCCTAAAAAACCTCAACCTATGGACAAAACTAAACACACCACACACGAAGATCCACAACAGACTGATCACAAGCCTCCCTATTATGAAGGCTCCAATCGATAAAATACCGAGAACTGCAGTCTTCAAGAAAGACTACGGCATATTACTAACAGAAGACTCGAGGGAGGGGCTAAACCAAACAGACCTCAGAATCTTCACAGATGGTTCGAAAACAAATACGGGAACGGAATGTGGAGTGTTCTCAGAGGACTTAAACATACACATATCCAAACCACTGGGTGAACAAAACACGGTATTGCAGGCTGAATGCGTAGGGATAATAGAAGCCTGCAATGCCATAAAGAGACGACAAGTTGAGAACACAAACATACGGATACTCTCAGACAGGAAATCGGTACTACAAGCACTGAACAGTGATAACATCACATCTAGCTTGATATACGAATGCCACCAAAACTTAACAGAGGTGTGCGCAGACAAAAACAACGTTACCATACAATGGATCAAGGGGCATAGTGGCTCAAGAGGAAACGATGCAGCGGACGAACTGGCCAGGGAAGGCTCAGAAACGGCGGCATACGGACCGGAACCAATCTTACCCCTGCCACAAAGCTACATATACAATCAACTTGACCTATACACCAAAGACCTACACCAGAGATATTGGGAGGATATAGACACATGCAGACAGACCAAAGAGATTTTGTCAAAACGCGACAACAAACTCACAACCGCACTACTGAGGACACACAGAAACCAACTACGCAAGATAGTAGGAATAATAACAGGACATAACACCCTGAACAGACACCTGTACAACATGGGTATCACAGACAGCCCCATGTGCAGAGCCTGCATGGAGGCGGAGGAAACAACCAAACATATTCTACTGGACTGCAAGCAGGTAGAAGTATACAGGAAAAAGCACCTAGGGTCTCCAGACACACTACGGAACGCAGTCAGGAACACAAAGGCACTCACCAACTTTGTAGACGAGCTGGGGTGGTTAGAGTAGCGCTACCCCACCATTTCACGCAAAATAGGCACAATGGATGTCGACTTGCGGAAAAAGCCCAGTATAACTAACTAACTAACTAACTAAGCCCCTCAGGGCCCAAGACGACACATATGCGTCAGGCCGCCGTAGTCGCTTTCCGCTACATACGAGGAAAACTACGGGATCGGCTACGAGCGTAGCGCGTAGCGATTCTGGGCAATGAATGTGTTTGGGGTGCGACAGAGACGCCCTATATTAACTATCCTGTAAAATCTTAGTTAGGTTTTTGCCAATAGGACAAAACAAGGGAAGAAGGATATTACAATAATTATTGTTATTTTGTTTAATTACACCACATATTTTATACAAAATACAAAACAGAGTTTATTCTACCCAAAAAAACAAGAGTACAACATATTGCATCAGTGTCCAGCATAATACGACACGTACAAGATAGAATCGGCCGGTGAAGGTGAAAGACAAGGTTTAGTATAAAGCCTCTCACAGACAGGCGCGGCCTGCGGTGGCGATCAATAGTCAATTTTGACAGCTATCGTCAAATTTACTATTGACCGCTACCGCAGGCCGCGCTATTGTGGTTCAGGTTGTATGACTATATGTAGAATCAGACCAGACCGCTAATAATAATAATTTCCTACTCTGACTCTAGTTAAAAAACCAACACCAAGAAAAGTTTATATCCTAAAATGGAAACCACGTAACACACGCTAAAAAAACATTTTCGCTGTCCAAACACTTTGAACACACAAGTTTTCCACACATTCACGAGGCGATAACTAATGGCTTCTCAGCACATAGAAAACGAAAGCCAACACACTAACTGATGGTTTAACACAAGTTTGAAATGTAATTATTACAACTAAAGGAACCATTATATGTTTCTTTGTGTTGTAAAACGGTTGTAAATGCTGTAATGTTACATACGCGATCTTTGAACCGTGGTTCATGTCATTTATTATGTGAGTGGAGTGAAACTGACGCGCGAAGTTAAAGCATGGAGTCTACTTGACTAACTACGCGCATTGAATTGGAATTAGATATCTGTTTGTGGAGTCCGGACTGTTCATGCTTGCAAGGGCATAGTACATAGTCAACTAATTACATACTAGTGTTATTATTATTACTATCGTATTGACGAGAGATCATTCTGATCTTGACACGTTTTATTGTTATTGACCCTGTACATCTCTGACAATATTACATCATTGTTCCTTTTTTGTTGTGACGCTTAGAGACCGTATACATCTCTTAGAATATTAGAATAACGATTAATTGTATTCGGACGCTCAGAGACCTTATACATCTCTGGAATACTGAATTAATATGATTAACTTCTTGTTAATGCTGATACAGATCTTATATCGAATGTAATGGTCATACTTTGCAATTTTGTTTTGTTTACATTAACTTAGTGACATTTAGTTTGTTAACCGTTTATATATAATTTTAAATTATTATTGTGTAAGATTATTATTATTATTATTTTATTGTAAATTACGGTTTGACATGTAAAAGTGCCCTTGTGGCCTATTTGCAGAATAAATAATTGATTGATTTGATTTGAATTGTCGCGCCAAGCTTAGTACTAATGAATTCCCAGGTGAGGCGAGGGGAAGCGGGTAATTTCATACTTTTAGCAAATTAAGTCATATAAAAAAGAAGTAGATAGGTTATGTGCTTCAAAACTGCCAAATTAAAACTAAGTCATACGAACCAACTTGGCTCAGTTTTGCATCGTCAATGCAAACGTATAAACGTGTCAAACCTGTCAGATTTGTGTGGCCATTTTTAAACACGGAATTTCGTATAGACAACCTTATCTTCCTCTTTTTTATATTATTAGGGTTCCGGTGTCAACAAGGAACCCTTATAGTTTCGCCATGTCAGTCTGTCCGTGCTTTTCAATATGATAAATGATATCCTCACGTCACATGTAATAAATAACAAGTTATCGATCCCGATTCAATGCAATAGTTCAATAGATCCCCATGCATTGAGGAAGAGTTGTATACTTACCTACACTACACTCTGATTGAACTTAAAGCTTTGTGAAGAAATGTATCTAAGCTTTGGGTGTAATCCATTACGCCCACTAGTTTTGAATAGTTTGATGGATGTTCACCTGTCTAGCCAAGCTTTGTACGTTACTTAACAAATTCGTAATAAATATACTAGAGTGAAATCTTCTACTCACTGTTTTTAGCCGGAGGTGCGTTTACGCATAGGCGTAATTTCGCGCTTGGAAAACGCTATGGATTTAAACGTAAACGTGGCCAGACGACATTCATCAACTTATAATGGTTGTGACCCTGCGTTGGGCTAGGGTTGGTACGGCTACTTAGCTTTTGGCTACTTAGCTGCCCGCGCGGCTCCACCCGCCTATTACAGAGAACCTACGCGGAGCAGCGGCATGACATATAGCTTACGTCCATCCAAAAAGTTTATTCTATGTACCAGTGAGAGATTATTTTTTTATACCACGTCGGTGGCAAACAAGCTTACGGCCCACCTGATGGTAAGTGGTTACCGTAGCCTGTGGACGCCCGCAACTCTTTTGAAATGGGATGTGTAGTTCCTTACATAACTCCTAACATACAAGCAGTGCTGATCACAGACTATACCTCTTTATAATACTATAGCATGGACTAGCTGGTACCGCTACCATACTACTATCACACGGCACGTCCATATCTAATTGCAGATGGCTGAACCAAACATCCTCTAAGAGAATGGGTCAGACATGGTATCCGCTGAAGACCACAAAGAGGTTGGTAAACAAAGTAATCAGTGTAATTAATAACGAAGACAGCACTAGCAGGTCATTGATAATTATTATAATGCGGCAGTGGATAACTTCCTTACTGCCGTGGCGCAACGACCACCAAAGTGTATCCTGGCCTCCGACACTAAACACCGCCAGAGAACTGTAAAAAATAATTATTCTAGCATTACCGATAAACAAAATTCACGAAAATACTCTGAAAACATCACGCTTTAACTAATTTTCGCTATTTTAAAGATAAAGATACAAAAATGGTCTCTGTTTGACCAAAGAAAATCGTGACGTCACTTGTTCCTTTTTACTACAAACTTAAAAGGTAGGTACTAACAGCACGTTCTTAGCGTTCCATTAAAAGTTCCTGATTTGATTAGCAGTCAACATCCCTATTGCTACAGTCGGCGTCATAAACATGTACACATCATAGGTGGTTCTAGAGAACCCGGTAGTACACGGCCGCGGACAGTAACCGGAATCCTACCGCACTTTGACCAGTAGCTGGAGCGGAAGGGTCGTGTGACCTACAGACTTACACAGGTGCTGACCGGACATGGCTGCTTCGGTGAGTACCTACACAGAATAGGGAAAGAGCGGACAGCACGATGTCACCATTGCTGTTCTGACCTGGACTCTGCGCAGCATACGCTCGAGGAATGCCCGGCGTAGCAGTCCGAGAGGCAGGTCCTGGTGCAAGAAGTGGGGCAAAATCTCTCCCCACCCGCTCACATGGCGGCAATGTTATCAAGAAGCTCGCGCTTCGTACGCGACGCTACGCGTTCCGTAGGAGATCCAAGAGCCGTCCGAAATGCGTCGAGGAGGACCTTCGGGGGGTTTTAAGTCGGTGCGAGTCTGACGTAAC
This sequence comes from Epinotia bilunana, assembly GCA_947049275.1. NCBI lineage: Eukaryota > Metazoa > Arthropoda > Insecta > Lepidoptera > Tortricidae > Epinotia > Epinotia bilunana. Next base: position 823,902 of record OX346266.1, read on the forward strand.
CTCCGCCCTATCCCCGTGGTGGAGGTATCCATAAAGGATTTTCCTACCATAAAAAAAAGTGTCTCTAGAGAATCTTATTCGAAAAATTAATCTAGTTCGAAAATTGTACACATACCTATATATGATGCTCACTGTACTAATCTAAGCGTTCACCGCGTGGTTTGGTGACCGAACGCTGGCTGACTGGATGTGTCAGTCCCAGACTAATACGACCGGATTTACCTAACTGTCGAAAGTCCTGAGCAGTGAAAAATCTGGTATAGTCACTTCACATTCGTGCAAGTCATGTGCGTTTATAGAATTATTTAAAACTAGTATACGCTCGGCTCCGCTCGCGTATTATGATGAACGCAGGTGAAGCCGCGGGATAAAATATAGGTAGTGTTCATTTTAAAGGTCCATTTTATATACTGGTGAGAGAATTATTAAAATTGGATGAGTAGGTATATTTTCGGGGATACCCCCTGCAAACAAACTTAGAAAGCTAAGTACAATCTGTCGGACTTCCTCTTTATAATACCTATTAGCGGTTCCGCACGCATACCTATTAGGAAGAACGCAGGTGAGTCCACGGGACAAGATATAGTTTATGTCCATTCGAAGATCTTAGATAGGTATATACTGGTGAAAGCATTAATATCGGATAATTATAGTTACGGATAGATAGTTACATACTTACAAAGCCACAAAGTTACGTTTCACATACATTACCTTTTATTAGTACCTATGGATAATACAAAAATCGTGATACCTACTCAAAACTAGACGATTATGGTAAATACCAGCTCTTTGTTTTTTTGCAAGTACCTAGTCTCCACGCGTTGCTATATGGATATTCCATCATTACCCTTGCCAGATTTGCTATCAACATAAAACACGTTATGTCATTATACTTATAATTCCATTCATACTTTACGAGACCCCGTACAGTGCCGAAAGCCACGGTGTTTGAGAGGTCAACCATTCACTACCAATTGCACCTGACATCGCGATGAAATCAATCGAGTGTTAGGTAACAATGCGTAATGCCGGCGGGGACGGTGAGAGATGGCCTGGACTTATTTATTTATTTAAACTTTATTGCACAAATAAGAAGTAGAAATGGCGGACTTAATGCCTTAAGGCATTCTCTACCAGTCAACCACATGGCTAAACAGGAAAGCTTATAGGTGCAGGCAGTTGACCAAGAAAAAACACAAATGAAAAGGATTTTTCATTAGCTACCTAAGCTAATGAAAATACATATCCTAATATAATAAATAAATACATTTACTTACATAAATACAAAAATATAATATACATACATACATATTACTTTGCGTACCCAGCGCAAAAAACTATGTCACTAAACTAACCAGAGATATCGTTGAGAAAATGCTTGCGCAACATACGCTTGAGGTGAGTTTCGTTGGATGGCGGGGCTTCATCAAATATGATATTTGGCACGCGAAGCAGTTTCTGAAGAGGTGAAGGATGAGACAATAGGTCCGTGTATGTACCATCCTATGTAGCACCCAATTTATGGCAAATACATGAAATGAGCCAAGTGGGCGGACGAGATAGTAGCGACAGCAGGTCAAAGGTGGCTCGATACAGCCACAGACAGAGACACATGGAACACTTTGGGGGAGGCTTTTACCCAGAAGGGGTCCACACGCCTATTAACTTAAAACTTTTCTTTTAATCATTGTTTTACCTTATTTTGCATGTATACTTTGTTTTTAACTTTTTGTTTACTCTGCCCGTATATTTTTTTGTGTGGAATTAAATAAAGCTTTTATTATTATTATTATTACATGAAATGAAACGTATTCGATTAGATTGATGGTCAAATCAGCATTCATTTATGAGACGCCAAAACTCTTTCTGCTAATTTCATTTCATTGATTTCATTGTAAAAATCATGTACATACCAATTAAGGTCTTACATTGCAAAAGTCAGTCCAGGACGCCCTGTTAGGGCACACAACATTAACATAAGATACTTACCCCTTATTCATAAAACTTTAAATGCCTCCGCTAAATAAAATGTGTTTTGTCCCTTTCTGACCAACACAAATATCAAAGTGACAGATAAAGACAAACGAATTTTAACGCCATTTTAGTTAAAATAGGCTTGTAGAACGTTTATGAATACGGCCGTTAGTTTACAAATACCTTATTATCAATTGAAATTGAACACTTAAATATGTAGTAAAATAATGAATTTAATAAGAACATTTATTTATAATTACAAATAATAATAACAATACTTTAATTATGAAAGCATTACAAATAATTATCGCTTAGAAAGTCCTTTACAGAATAATAGCAATTACTAATTGATAATTTTTATTAATATATTTTTAAACAACATGTCAGTAATTTATAGTTTTAGGGAAATATTTGTATACTAGAGACGCCAGTTCAAATAGTGTCATTTTAGGATTACCCATTGCAATCACTACATTTTATTTCCCAACTGTCCGAATTTTCATTTCGTCAAAAGTTTTTCTCTGATACTTGTGATATTCAGGATTATCATAAACAAAACTGTAGAATTTTGAATACAATGTCACGCCTTCTGAACGCTTCCTTGATTATGCATGAAATAAATTTATGAATTATAAAACCTTTAAAAAAATAAGTATATATATTGTCCGTGGTCTCTGGTATTGCAGTTTTAGTTATCTCGGTTTCCTTAATCTCTTTTATTAAGAGCTTTAAACAGCTAGAAACCACGTTTTCCTTATTAGTTTATTAGGTTATGGACCCAGCACGCTTCCACCCAGTCACCCAACCTTATTGGTTCTACACAATAAGTACCCATAACTTTTAGGGTCTACGGGAAAACAGTGTTTTGCGGAAATAAAAATTCGGCCAAACGATTCAGTTGGAAAATAAATTTAGTTTCAGTGATTAATGTCATTGTCATTATAAAATAGTATAAGTATAAATTAAAATCATCCAATTGAAACATCATTCATCGCACACCATAAATATGTATGTTAAAAAAAATAGTTCTTGTCTCTAATAGCGTCACACAAAGCCTTAACTAACTTAAGCTCCGAAACAAAACATAGGTAATAGTACATTATCATAAGCTACGGTCATTCCAATCATCAGACGAGCCGTATGCTTATTTAGCAAAGTCTAAAGAAAACTAGGCGGCAATTTTTTCGACATGGCCCAGTTATTTCGAGGTAGGTAAGTACCTACTTGATTTTGGACTTCGAGTTGAGCAAATTTTGCAAGATTCAACTTTGTCATTTAAACCCCCCTCATATTTATGTAAACATGTCACGGCACTTTTCATGTCTAAAAAAGTGTTTTATAACAGATCGCCCAACCATTTCCACTCTTCTTTCTTACACAACGACGCGCGCTCTCTCGCCGCCGCAGTCACAGTTGCACCTGACAGACCAACCGACGCGCACCAATCAGGGACAGTTCAGTGTTCGATTTTCAAATCTCTGAACGCGTTCGAATTAAACAATTCCGAATTTGAATTTTTACTCGTTCGTATCCAGTGACAGTGTTTTGTTTTTGTGAGTGTCGAAAGTGAGGGGCATGCGTTGAGTTTTCACTTTCTACGGGACACACTGCACGGTGAGTTGACCTGGCGTTTGCGTAATGATGAAAGTGCATGAAAGTTTGACCTGGAGTAACACGGGTAGAAAATGCGGCGGGATACTTGTGTGGCCAGTATGACGGGTATTAGCTGGTTGGATTGTTAGGACTTGGAACAGGTAAAGTCTGCTTTTGTAACTAAGTATATCGACTATTACATTACCCAATTGGATACATACGCACTTAAATTCGCTGAATGCTTTGCTCCTGAATATATTAGTTGATATTTTAATTATTTGGTGTCAATAACAAAATTATACATAAAAATTACACAATAGTGTGCATATAATCACAAATTCAACAGGCCCTATTGGAGAGGTGAATGTAAAATATTTTCTGATTATACAAAATACAACCCAGAAAATTTCTTAGTTTCCTTCCCAAAACCTACTGGGATTCGACACCGGATAATCTCGCAAAACCTACTGGGATTCCACCCCGGATCGTCTCGCAAAACCTACTGGGATTCGACCCTGGATCATCTCGCAAAACCTACTGGGATTCCACCCCGGATCATCTCGCAAAACCTACTGGGATTCCACCCCGGATCATCTCGCAAAACCTACTGGGATTCTACCCCGGATCATCTCGCAAAACCTACTGGGATTCGACCCTGGATCATCTCGCAAAACCTACTGGGATTCGACCCTGGATCATCTCGCAAAACCTACTGGGATTCCACCCCGGATCATCTCGCAAAACCTTCTGGGATTCGACCCTGGATCATCTCGCAAAACACGCAACAGTTACTTCAATTATAATGTAATGCAAATAATGTTTTTGTACGCCAACTGGCAAAACATAGTGGTTCGCTATAATTATTTAACATGTCTGTATCTTTCAGTTATACCTATGTTTTACAAATAAAGCACTTTGAACTTTGAACTTTGAACTTTGAACTTTGAACTTCACTACGCTAGTTAAGTCTTTATCTAGTAATGTGTGTGTTTATTTACCTCCTCTAAGATATCATAAAAAACTCGCACACTCAAACTCCTCGCTCAAGGTAAAAAAATCACTTAAACTTGTGCAATCGCATTTTTTTTTCTGGATTTTCCCAAGCGAAGTTGCCCTGGAACCCCACATTTTCGGGAGCTGTGGAACACTTTAGAGCACCACGACTGGGGAAGTAATTCTACCTTACTAGAAGACCACGATCATAATAATACCACTATTTGTATTTGGATTCCTGGTAACTAGAGCTCACTCTAGAGATGCTGTGTTGAGAGTACCTATAGTCGAGATTGTTTAATGTGGCCGACTTCTTGTAACATTGTCATTGGAATTGGAATCTTCTAGAATGGACGCTAGAGTTGCTTATTAAATGAACTAATTTGATGCAATTCGGACAACTGGAATAATCAAGTATAAGAGAACTGGATTTGTCTCTTCTAGCTGTCCACACAAATCAACAAAGGTTTGGCAACGTGCTTGTGGCTCCTCTAGACTCGCTCAGGTATCGGCTTACCATCAGGCAGGCCGTGTGTTACTTGTCAGGTACCTATATAAAAAAAGAAACCTTATACTAATTAGTTAAGGGATGTAAGTTTTACACACTCAACGCACCAGTTCACCTGGGGCGTAACAAACCTCATTCATCTCTCCAAAGCTTCCTTATGCAAGCCTACCGTCCGATAAGGTCACCATGACCTGTCATTAATCATCAGGGTCGTTGTCGTTCGGCTGCGCGTGAGCCGGCGTTTGTAATGATGACATGAATGACCTGGTAGACCGTGATAGGTCGTAGTGCCTCGTAATTACGTTGTTAGACACGTTTTACAACTTGTGGGTGAAATTTCACGATTTTAACACAAAATTATTTGAAATTACGGGAATGTTAATAGCGTATAAATAAATTAGTTATTCATTAATATAATTACATTTTTGGCTTAGAAAATTTGACTAGCCTAGCAGCCAGCAGCTAGACATCGAGTGGTATAATTGAAGGTCCTATAAGTTAAAATTAGCTCATTACAAACACGTCAGAAAAATGAGAATATTCCAGTTAACAAAAGGTAATATATTTTTGGGCATTTTTAAAAATTCGTGTACTCAATTAGCGTGAGTTGTTAAATAAAAATTAAGTCAGTGTCAGTTTGTGACGACAATTAAGCATTCCAATTATGTGAAATTGAACTTGTACACGAATTTTTAAAAATGCCCTTTTACACTTTTTGATAGCGCGCTAAAGCAAACGCAGCCATCGATAAAACGCCATCTACCGGCATATTGAGCCGCCTCTATAATGCCTACTTATGTTCCCCTAAGTGCTAATAAGGTCGTATACTCGTAATTCACTCGCAGATTTATGAGTTAGACGTTAATAGGCGCTGTTAGCTTGTTATCGCTCGCTAAATGAACAATGCGGGTGTAGGTACTGACCTACTGAGCACATTTACAAGCAAAACAGCCTACACGACTGAAGCTTATAATTTTGATTAAAAAGCACCTTTGTACCACAAACTAGCTTCTGTTTGCGAGTTTTGTATGTCATATCTTTTGCACGCAATTTCATACGCGTAAACTGCGATAAGTACCAATTTACTCGGCTAATTTCGTCTCCCTGTTTGGACAGTGTTCGACCGGGCGAACATTATCTTTGACCATGTTTTAGTATTATTTTCTTAACTATAAGATCGTTTGGACTGTTTATTTGCCAAATTAAGAAAGAAAAGAAGATCGGATTCTTGCCAAATCTATCCATTGTTTTTTTGCGTGACGGTAACATCGAAATTACCTTTATTTCAAGAAGATTTATCAACGTCCAAACAAACTTTCACGTTTATAGGTAATGTTAGTATTACACTAAGTCAATAAGGCATTTACTAATTTACCCAGCATCTTTTTAAATGATTACCTGATGATTTATGGTAGCAATCTTTGTAAAGAATGCCAAGCGACGCACGCGACGCGACGTGAGAAGCAATTTTCGAAGTCTCGTGGTGCAATAGGGTAAGAAAAGTGTACTTAAGTGGCGCTCCAAATTCCCAGTAGCTAGATCGGTTTTTTTTTTACAAAACTACTCGTATTTTTGATTTGCTACGATAGCTAAAGACAGCTGGATTGATAGCAACCCTAATAGCATAAAGGGACTGATCAAACTAGATAAACATTGATGACCACATAAAGTAAGGAAGAACCGAATTCTTCATTTGTCATTGATAAAAACTACCATCATACTCCCGTAGACGTAGACATCGCATAGATAATAATATATCTAGAAGATATAAACTCGGGGACTACACTGTATAACTACAATGGATATAGGGACACCTGCTCAGCTAGCACGATAGGTTTTATCGTTTACAGCGAAAATGTACTGAAACGTCACAATTTAGAATGACAATCCGCTGCTAATTTCTGAGTCTGCAAGTAAAAAATAGTAGCTGCTACTTATCGACCAATAAATTTACGGCGAGTTGTTATTGTCACCTGAAAATGACAATTCGCTTGACAGTTGGAACCTTACAATCGTCTAGTTTGTGAAATAAGGGTCAGCTATCCCCGTACATATGTCGCGAAGCCACTTCTGGTCAATCTCACGGCCGCGAATGAGTACCTACAGCACTCTAGCTTAGGTGTCTGGGTTAGCATATTATGCAACTATGAACCTACACTTCCAGCTTGCAGAATCCTTTATATATCTGACATGAGATTCCACCTTGTGCGTACCAGCTCCATATTAGGTGTGGGGACCTTCGTCCCCGAGAATGTCCTCCACCTCCCCTTACAAACATCCCTTACCCCACAACTGATACTGTACCAATTCACACGGTTCCAGTTATAATTACCCGGGTGCACCCTTGATTGATGACCTGAGGCTGAGACTACCGAACCTGAGACCCTGTTGTTACACTTGTTACTAATCCTCTCACACTAAAGAACTCCACGACTAAGAACTGTGTTATCGCATGTACGTGACATGTAGGAAAACCTTATTCATATATAGCATAAGAACATTAATAAAATCAGGGGAAATAATTCGTGTGGTTTTGTAAATTGATACAATTATACCTTGTGGTGTCCAGATAAACATACTAAAAGTCCTCGAGGGTGGGGGCTGTGCTAAGGGTGTAGGGGGGTTGAAGGTGCCTTTTTTCAGATTTTCGTACATATCTCGAATATCTGTACGAATAGCGTTATAATAACTTCAAACAAAAGATTCTACATAAAAAAAGTTAACAAAGAGATAAAAAATAGTCGATTTAAGAGAACGTCGTTTTTTCGTAGTTGTTCATCATAATTCATTTTTGTTTTAGGATAAGCAAGCTTAGTCACCTGCTTATCGAACATACAATTCCCATGTCGATCCATTGAGAATTTCTTAACAAAACAAACAAATAAAGCTGCAAAACCACTGATTTCTCACTGACATAGTTGTTCTCCGGGAAAGAGTGCAATTACGACCTGGTGATGTATGGAACAAGTGTAGGGTCTCTCCGTGTGACCCCCAGAAAAATCGGACATTTCAAGATTTGCCTCGGGGTAAAAAGTTGGAGCACAGCCTGGCTAAACGGTCAGACCTAGGTCAGGGGTGCTCGACCAAATATTATAGGGAACCGCGTGCAGTTTATGATGATGAAAAAATAAAAAATAAAAAACAGTTTTTTTTCATCAAAATTTCAAAACACTCCAAGCGAGCTGAGATTTGGACTCAATGTTTCTATGGGCCTCGAGATTCCGAAAACCAAAAAAATTTTTTCTTTCTTTAACGTTTTTTTGAATTACATAATTAATAATAATCATTAATTTTTTTGCTCATCAAAAACTGCACACCCCTGACCTAGGTCTGACCGTTTAGCCAGGCTGTACTCCAACTTTTTACCCCGAGGCAAATCTTGAAATGTCAGATTTTTCTGGGGGTCACACGGAGAGACCCTACACTTGTTCCATACATCACCAGGTCGTAATTGCACTCTTTCCCGGAGAACAACTATGTCAGTGAGAAATCAGTGGTTTTGCAGCTTTATTTGTTTGTTTTGTTAAGAAATTCTTAATGGATCGACATGGGAATTGTATGTTCGATAAGCAGGTGACTAAGCTTGCTTATCCTAAAACAAAAATGAATTATGATGAATTACGAAAAAACGACGTTTTCTTAAATCGACTATTTGTTTAACTTAAACATCCTGTAGCTCCTAAAGTATCGATCGTAGAGTAAAAATAAATATGACCAATTTTGTAGCAAATTTTATGGAAAAAGTTTTATCCGAAGTAATTATAATAGTTATGATGAACAACTACAAAAAAAGGCCTTTTTTTTAAATCGACTATATTTTCCTCTTTGTTAATTTAAACACCCTGTAGCTCCCAAAGTATTGATCGTAGAGTAAAAATAATGATGACCAATTTTGTAGGAAATTTTATGTAGAATCTTTTGTCTTAAGTGATTATAACGCTATTCGTACAGATATTCGAGATATGTACGAAAATCTGAAAAAAGGTACCTTCAACCCCCCCCTACACACCCTCATCACAGCCCCCACCCTCGAGGACTTTTAGTATGTTTATCTGGACACCACAAGGTATAATTGTACCAATTTACAAAACTACACGAAATATTTCCACTGATTGCCCATATAAATAAATAAATAAATATTAGGGGACAATCTTACACAAATCGACCTAGTCCCAAACTAAGCAAAACTTGTACTATGGGTACTAGACGACGATAAACATACTTATATATGTAAATAAATACTTAAATACATAGAAAACATTCATGACTCAGGAACAAATATTCGTGCTCATCACACAAATAAATGCCCTTACCAGGATTCGAACCCGGGACCTCCAGCTTCGTAGGCAGGTTCACTACCAACTACGTAGTCGGTCCCAAAGTTCTGTCACTGGCATATTGTTTTTAAATTTAGAAGATGATTTTAAGAAAATTTTATTGCATTCCATTTTTGAATGTTTGACAATTATTTTAAAACAAAAAACAGTCATTCGTTGCAATTTCTCACGATGGAGTGGACATTGAAAGAAAACCGAATAGCTGTTTTAGCATTGCACCGCTGTGGGCACTCGCCAAGTACGATTTTCAAGTTGCTCAAAAATTGAAAAATAACGCTTAGGTTTGTGTACCGTACTATTGATAGGTACAATGAAGTCTCCAGTGTTGAGGACAAGAAAATAATTGGCCGGCCTCGCTCCGTACGAACACCAGCAGTGATCAAAGCGATCAAGGCGCGCATAGCAAGAAATCCTGTCCGAAAACAGAAATTGATGGCTTTGCAGATGCGTGTCAGTAGAAAAACCGTCAAAAAGGTTTTAAACGAAGATCTTAGTCTACGAGCATACAAAAAAAAAGCGTGGGCACTTACTTAATGCCCGTCTAAAACAATAAGGCTTAAAAGATCCCGGAAGTTGTTAAAGCGGTACGCGAAAAATCGACACCGTGATATCCTCTTTACAGACGAAAAGATTTTCGATATTGAAGAGAAGTACAATAAACAGAATGATAGAGTGTACGCTAGGAGCTCTGAAGAAGCAGGAAAAAGAGTTCCGCGGGTGCAACATGGGCATCATCCATCATCAGTGATGGTCTGGTTGGGTGTATCTTATTACGGGCCAACTGAGGTTCATTTTTGCGAAAAAGGTGTCAAAATCAGTGCGAAAGTATACCAAGAGACAGTTTTGGATAAGGTTGTCAAAGATCTGCCCAACACGCTATTTTCGGGACATAATTTTGTGTTCCAGCAGGATTCTGCGCCAGCACACAAAGCCAAGACCACTCAAGCCTGGTTTGACCGTCAAAAAATCGACTTTATAAGACACGAAGATTGGCCTTCCTCTAGTCCGGACCTTAATCCTTTGGACTATAAAATTTGGCAGGTCTTAGAGGGGAAGGTCTGTGCTAAACCATATAAAAATTTGGAGAGCCTAAAGTCATCTTTAAGAAAAGCAGTCACTGAGATAGATATGAAAATGGTGCGTGCTGCGATAGACGACTGGCCGCACCGATTAAGGGCCTGTATTAAAAACAAAGGAGATAATTTTGAATAATTTTGAGTAATTTTAATTCTTTATTAAATGTACTTTAAATCGGTATATAATTTATTAAAAATTGATTGCTACTTTTGTTTTTATCATTATTTTCATTTGTGACAGAACTTTGGGACCGACTACGTAGGCTACAGCGGTCGTCATATTCGGCTTCATTTTCTTAGACTTACATGATAACATGATATACCGTCACGCCTCCCAAATAGAATAAGACCTGTGAACGCACATAAATACATCACACCATAAACAATCATCGTCCAAGCTGTGTAAGCACATGAACACACGTGTAAATGTATCAAATCGTTACAATATCATAGGATGCATTGAAAGTGATTATGGAAAGAGCTCACCCTGGTTTTCCTCCGAATCTAACACTACAAATCTGCACTTAACTGTTCGTACGCAATATAGCCGTTAGGAACTCTGACTATCCGCCTACCCGTCAACATTGTTATAAAAATGATTTCTTCCCGGTGTTGCTACATAAAATAAATCGGCTGTTTGAGACATGATTATTAACATCAATGTAAATAGTATCGTGCATCATGACCATTCACGACAACATTATGCAGATAGACACTGTATGTGCGGCACACTGGACGGTGCTAAAAGTGCATGTAGCCTAGCTGCGCTGAAAGTCGAACTTCGGGTATTTCCATCTCTATCGCACTCCCTTACTCGAGTGACAGGGATGCATGTATTACGAACTTCGACTTTCGAAGTTCGTGGTAGCGCCGCTGGGTAGCTGTTTAGTAGAAGTCGATTCCATAGCTCCATGATTTTGTTATTCAGATAATTCTTGTATTGCGGTTATGTACCGAACCATACAAACCAACACCCACAGCTATTGCACCTATTTACTATTGTGTACTACGTTGCACAATCCATTCTCGCGGTCGTTCCCATGGGAACCAGCGCCATTAATTCGTTTATCTGTTGGCTTTCCAATTAACTGACAATTCACTATTTTAACTCAATTGCTGGCCAGCAATTCGACTTGGTTTTGTGGTATGGCGAATTTAGGGCCATCCGCCTAGCTAGTTAGTCGTATTTATGTCGGGCATATCGCATTTGTCCCTATTGCACTTAGCACACATAAGTATTTGATGCAAGTGCATAGGTACTATGTTCGACAGACGTAAATGTACCTATTCATACTAGCTAGGGAAGTAGGCGAAGAGAGGAGAAGATTTGGATAAGATTCTCTAGAATCTATTCTCTAGTGATGTGCGTGCTAACATTATTCCGGCTTTGCTGTTGCTGACAATTTGAAGACTGACAGGCGTGTCACCTGCTTGTATAATTTATTGATAAGTTGATAACTGTTATTATATTTTAAAATAAAAATAAAATGCATTTATTTCAGACTAATGTTGTCCATATTTTGTTAGTAGGTGCCTTAAAATAAAAACGAATAATAAGGTTAACTTAAATAATATTTTAGTCACTAAGCGTTCGAAACAGTACGCTATACGAACCGCAGATAATCTCCTATATTATAGAGCTTATAGATAGGGTGACTTATGTTATGATCACCCGACATATATAAAATAAATAAATATATGATTTTCATACACAAATCGGCCTAGTCCCAAACTAAGCGTAGCTTGTACTATGGGTACTAGACGATGATATACCTACCTATACATATACAAACAAACATCCTTGACTCAGAACCAAATATTCGTGCTCATTACGCAAATAAATGCCCTTACCGAGATTCGAACCCGGGACCTCCGGCTTCACAGGCAGAGTAACTACCAACTAAGCTACCGAGGTCGTCAAGTATGATTTTGCAATGATAAATCTACCCCACCTTGCGCGGTACAGTCAGTCTCGTCCGTAAACGCGCGCACTCGACGAAACAGCCAATCGCAGCGCCGTTACCGACCGTTGGACTGTATCACCGACCGACCGCCAACTGAACGAATGACTGAGTGATGATGTCTGACTCAGAACAAAATCATTCTCAGAAGGTATCTATGAGATGATCTGTGGCGTCTATCTACATAACGCTCGTCCCCCCGCCATTTGTTTCTGTGGGCGCGTATTCCGCTGCGCTGCCCTCGCTTGTCCGCATACGAGGCCTTATAAAGCAAAGGGCCAATTACAATATGCGATAAGATAATTTGATTGGTTGGTGCAAGAACGTCTCAATCAGGGCCGTAATCAACTAATCACACCTTTTACCATACGTGGGGCACTGGCGAAGAACAGATACGTGGAACGATGCACTTTTATTTCCTGTCATTTAACAACCATTTCATAATTTCTTTAAATATCATCTGACAGGTAGCTTTCTTTAAGGTAAACATTTAAAAAGGAAGTAAGTATAGTCATATATTTATTTTCTAAAATCAATTAATAAAAACAATAGTAAACTTATACTGACTTAGAATGCCCCTACTGTCGCTATGTAGTTGCGCGCATCCCCATCTCTGAATAGAGTAGTCACCGCGTATGCAGTGCCAATAGATGGCGCTCTCTCTGTCGATTACATCGCGCTATCGTTTGTTTCCCTTTTAATAATGATATCCAGTTGTGGTGTGTCAAGCAGTCACAAAAGTACATGGCGATATTGTCACAATAGAAAAATAGGTACCTCGGCGCACATTTGCTGAGAGATGTATCCAGTCACCTGGTTCATTGCGATACAATTAACTATAACTACTAATCTATAGCTCGGGTCTGTATAAAGAATACAAAAAATAGGTAAGGAGATGTTCAAAGTATCCACGGACAAAATAATAAAACAACAAACGGTATAATAGCGAAGATTCTATGTATACCTCAAGAATCTCTCGCTAGATGGCAGGGTCAGATACAGCGCGGCGGTACTCCTGGACACTGCGCGCATAGTCAGGACTCGGAGGTTCCTCACTCCGTCGCTCTAATCACCGGTACCTGGGGCCCCGCCCCGCTGCTGGCGGCACTAGATTAAGAGTCCGCAGTAAGCTCGATTCTCCATACAAACGTAGTTACGCTCTCATTTTAAAACTACGTGTTGGATTGTAACGAAACTTTGCATACACAATGTCATGAGGTATATCTATGTCTATAATTAGTTTATGTAGCGTCAGATACCATAGTTAAAACAATACATCTAATTTAAATTTTTCATACAAAACTGGTATTTCGTTTGTTTTATAAACTGGAACCATATAAACTAATTACAGACATAGATATACCTCATCTCAATGTATATGCAGTTTCGTCACAATCCAAGACGTAGTTTTAAAATGAGAGCGGAACTACGTTTGTATGGGAAGGTGAAATTCGGCCGAGCTTACTGCGGACTCTTAAGTTGATTTGTAATCGAGGTGTGCAATAAAGAATATTTGTATTCCGGAACCGTGACTGATCAATAAATATATAAATAATAATAACATTGGAGGTGTAAAGATCTCCAAAACTTCAAAAGTAACTATTTAGAATAGTTTCATTATGTCATTAACTGCACCATGGATAAACTCACGCTATCGCTTTTCAGAATGTCGATCAAGTGTCGCGAATAATTGTTTGTCATTCAACGACGAGTGACCCACATAGCGTCGCGAGAATTGTCGCGCTCCGATAAGCCTGTGATCGCTGAACGCACGTTTAATATCACATAAATACATGTAGGTATTGTAGGTGAATCATTTCGTTTACCATAATGGAATCGTTTAGGTAACACATTCATTAATAGTTTGCCCTCAAGTTAGTTTAGAAAAAATATCTCAGGGCCTGTTTCATATGGAAAATGGATTTTTTCCATCTTAGATACCATTAACACAATTCTTCCTTAAATTAAAGTAATCATCACTTTCATCCTTGCCATTGTAAAACCAAGGTCCTTCTTTGTTAATTCTAAACATCTTATTACATTACACTTTGTAGCATTCTCATTGATTTATACATAAACCCACGCCTTTATTCCCAAAAGGAGTTACGCCTAGCTTTGAAATCAATTTCCAGTGCCGCTTTAAAAAAAATGTTTGCAGCAGTCATAAGTTGCCCTACAACCTATCCACCAGCCTAAAACACAATTAAACTGTCTGTCCAGAAAAGAGGTACTAATACTTTTCTAATTTCTAACTCGACACCTCACGAGTTCGTTGAAGCGTAGGAATATTAATGGAATTGGTATGGTGTAGTGGTTGGTGGTAAATAATGTGGTAATAATTTCAATTTCAATCGTATTCTTTTTGTTACATGAATAATTATTCTGATTAAAGTTGTCAATACTAATTCCTTAACACGAAGCTCAAGGAGAATACAAATGCAATTAGTTCACACAGTACATCCTCAGAAGCTCTTTTCAGTCACTCTTCACCTGAACTCGACCCAAGTTAATCGGTTAGAAGCAAAGTCATCGTTCAAGTTTCTAAATAACAAGACAATGCTCTTGCGCAGCGCAGGTTGTAGACTCGAACAATGGCAGGTGGGACGAGATCTATACATCTATATATCTGGGACACAATAAGACAATATCTTTGTACACCTCATGACATAGGCTAGCCCTGTGACACTTTTAATTTTTCACCGAGTTTCGCGGACTTGCTACCTACCGCGCGGCCGGCCGGTCTTAGGACGCGTTTAATCGGTAAATTGTATAGTTCTACGTCTCCCTTGCCTGTCGTAAACGGCGACCTAAGGGGGTCATCAGGGTCGCTGACGCTCTTCGTGGCAGGGGCCACATCACTAGGCTAGGTACCCCAGAACGAACCCGCAGCAAAAAAAAGCTGCGTTTACGCACAACCGTAATTTCGCGCATGTTCGTATTACGCCTGTTAGCATTTGTTTTGTGTGACAATCGTTTTTTGAAATAAAATAAATTCTACTCTACTTCCGACACTCAAAGACTCACTTATTAATGCCTGAATCACACTGGCGCGGCCTGCGGTAGCGGTCAATAGTAAAATTGACAAATTTACTATTGACCGCCGCGGCCAGGCCGCGCCAGTCTGGTACGAGAGGCATAGTGTATTTTTATGTATGGTTATTAGCGTAAGAGGCTAAATGTAATAAATTAATTTTATTCTGTAAGAAGGCCAGGAATGGCACTTTTACTAGTCAAAATTCTACCAGCGTTTCTGAAAAAAAAAGACCACTTTTAAGAAGAAACGCCTTATTATAATGATAGTTCTTAACCTAATACTTAAAATAAGTCAAACTGAATATGAATACAAAAAAAAAATCATCATAATGTATGGGCAAACTGGCCCGAAATAAAGAATTTATTATTATTATCTCTTTATTATATTTCATCTTAAGTTAGGTTTGTACAATAATTTTATAAAAAGTAAAATATAAAACTATACATAAAAAACATAGTCATTATAAAACCTAACCTAGGGTGCAGCCGGCAGCGAGGCGGGGCCTAAGCTACCGGCGGTCAGGGCGACAGAGACAGGAACCTCCTGACTATCCGCGCAGTATCCAGGAGTACCGCATCTGTATCTGACCCTTGATCCAGCCATCTAGCGAGAGTCTCTTGAGGTGATGGTCGACTCTTTGCTATTAAATCATTCGCCGAAACGACTATCGGGACGATGATCGTCGAATCAACATCCCACATGGCGGTTACCATTATTATTATTATAATACGTTGTTCTACAAGAACACATATCCGACTCAGCTATTTGAATAATTAAGCTATTTTGGGCTGGTTTGGGCCATGAATTTCTGTCAGTAAGATAGTCCTCAACCCTGTAATAAAATAAGCCTTCGAATCAATGTTTTTTTTAAGTAATTTTTAAGAGCTGGAAAGGTTAGAGCCAAAATGTCATTAGGTAATTTATTATACAAATGGATACATTGACCCGAAAAAGACTTGTATAAAAAAATTGGTTAAGAGGCACTTACTTGAACTTCAGAGGCAAATTTGACACAACCTTGGAATATACATGTAGTCACTTTTTAGAATAATAAAGCTTAATTAATATACATATACTTATTTATTTATACTCACGTCACATAAATTCCTATATAATTAAAACTTCAAATCATACGTCACATCACGCACACACTTACACACACACACACACACGCACACGCGCTCACACACACAGACATACACATTATCATACTATTATATTTCATATTTAAGTACAACCTGTTGCACTGCGCATGTTAATTGGTTTATAATGCACCGAAATGACCACCTGAAAGGGCCCAAACTGAAAATCAGCGCGGGACAGCCGTTCAGCATATGCTGAGTTTGGTACCCATTGCCACAATAACGCATTTTAATGAATGTTAGTTAAGTATTTGGTTTGTAATAGTCATATATTATAATTGTAAATTTTGGAATCTACTTGTAAATTTTGGCTTCACTGTAATGTAGGTTAAGTTATGGCAATAAAGTTAATTTGAAGTTAATTTGAAGTATACTTTACGAACACGAAACTTTTTGGTTGCTATTTTATTTTTATTTTGTGTATTAAAATTATAGGTACCTATCAGAATTTTTACAGAATGAATCTATGTTCTTAATGGCATAAACCATATTTTCATAAAAGTATTGGGACGCTACTGTTAAAATGCTAATTTCTTTAAAGAGTTCTCTCACGGATTCTCTTGCTCTCAGGTTATATATAGAACGAATGGCTCTTTTTTGTAATACAAAGATTGTATGTTTGTCAGCTGCTTTACCCCAAACCAGAATACCGTACGACATAATACTATGAAAATTACTATGATAAACTAGGCGAACTGTTTCAACATTGGTCAGTTGTCTAATTTTTCTAATAGCATATACGGCTGAACTTAGTTTACGCGCCAACACGGCTATATGGGCACTCAATTGTAGATTTTTGTCTAATGTTATAGGTACAGTCAAGGGCAAAAATATATATACAATTTTAGACCTTATTGTAATGCAATAAGTAAAAATATGCATAGATATTTATGCCCTTGACCCTAAGAATATTGTCTTATCAACTATTTCTAATCACTCATTATTTACAAATATACTAGTTTCCACCGGTCTAACATTAGGCAAAGAAAATCTAACACATTTCGTTTTCTTGCCATTTAAGTAATAGCAGATTGTTAACGGTAAACCAAACGAGTACTTTGACCAGTGTGCCATTAACTTTGCTATAGTCTATTGATTTTCGGTCAACCTTAAAGATTAATGATGTATCATCGGCAAATAATACTATATCATATCACAGATTGCTTACTATAGATGGCAAGTCATTTATATAAACCAAAAATAAAAATAGTCCTAAGATAGAGCCCTGAGGCACTCCTAACGTTACTGCAGCTCCACTAGACTGGGTTCCATTTACACAACTGTTTGTGTCCTATTACTGAGATATGAAGACATAAGACTTAATGCATTTTCAGACAGACCACAATGCTGTAGTTTCAAAATGAGCTAAAACGAGAAAGTGATCACCTTAGTTTTTTTATGAATGAATGCACACCGATTACAAAAACACGTCACCGGTCACTGCAATTTTAAACAAAAATGTCATGTGCTGAGCTTTCATTACAACAAGTCGAATTGTGCTGCCGCGGATCTGACGGAACGAGGCCGTTTAGTTTTTGATTGACACGGTTAGCTTACTTAGCAGCAAGTGTTATTTATTATTATTACGCATACAAATCTTCTATAAGGTGGAGGTATTTCTCCAGCGGGCGTAGCATGGATGCCATTTAATCACTAAGGTATCGCTCTGGAGACATACGTCACGTTCCGACAAGTTTGCGAGAACGAGAGTGACAGATGTCTTATCGACAACGATAAGTGATAAAGTGGAAACCATGCAATTAGGACTACTCCATTCGCCCATCATTCAAAAGAAATTGGCAACAAAAACTGATTCAACTACAAAAGGAAATAGAGTAGACTTTGTTTTATTTTGAAATCAATCAATGGAACTCTATAGCGATTTAGAATTCTATAAATTTCATGAATAGGATGCTATATGGGGATGTGTTACAAGGCAATTCAATCGAACCCTGCAATGTAAAAAAACATGCATGCTAGTTATTCCACCATGTAAATAGCCCTTTTTATTGCGTGTGATTATATTTATTTATCAAGTAAAGTCCTCGTCAGTCCCGCGTAATAAAGATAATCGGTGCAAATCGTGAAAGTTTTTGCTTAAAGTAAGCGCCAAAGAATAAATTAGTACTTACTTTACATTATTAGTAAAATAAACGTAATCAACTTTCTTAAAGCATGACAAAATCTAGGTCAGAATGCGAAGAAAGAGTTATTCAATTATTAATAAGCACTGACCTCTTTTAGGAAAATCATTTCACAAATTAACTTACGCAATGCCTCTTTAGTTGCGTAATAATCAAATACTAAAGATCGCCGTTAACACTAATTATTTATTAAACGTGTTATTATGTCTGTAGACATTATGTCGAGAAGCTCTCTAATCGTACGCACGCACGTGGGAACCACGACACAATTTTGTATTCGACTGACCCTATGTCTGTTACAATTTGTCCCTATAGGCTACTAACATCTGTGCGTATTCAAAGTATGTTTTAGAATGGTTCACTTGTAGCAAATGTAGCAATGCGTTCGGAAATTGTGAATAGCGGATATTCAGAGCTTATTCACAATTCGCCCGAACAGTCCCGAGGTACCTCTGCATCAAGATAGGCTAGAAGTTACAAAGCGAGACAGGTTATGAATTGCATAACAGCCAAGCAATTCACCTCACAACAAACCATCTTCTTCACCTAAAGATCGTGACAACTACGCATCGGACTTCAGACTTATCGTAATTTGCATCAGACAAGATGTCGGTATAAGCACGATACCCCCCTGACCAGTGTGAGTCAGATCTCCAATCACATGTTTTTATTACGAATCCCGGCGTCAATATATACTGGGAGTGAGCGGTGAGGAGAGGTGAAACAAGTGAATAAGGTCTTCGGGCAAGCGGCGCGCGCGCCGGTGACGTAACGGCTTTCACCGCACGGGCGCGCACCCAAACACGAGCGAGCGATTCTGTAATTATATCGGAATGCGATGCTTTCTTATTTCGATTCGCGTCGATTTCCGCGGTGTCGTAATCAATTGATTATGCTCGCCCACTTCCGTTAAGGGTCTGCTTATGATAATGTTTAGTTATTCATCGATAGGTTAGGTAACATCGTGACAGACTCATTATGATGTGACCTAGTTGCTGAACAGGTTGTCTCGGTAGCTGACTGGTGAATAGGCATTGTTAAGAGACTTGAACTGGTTATTGGAGTTTAACAACAAGTGGTAGCCCATTTTAACTATAGTTCGATTACAAACTCTTTAAACTGTCGTTTTTGTTCAAAGAGAGGAGCAAGTGATATCAAACATTCATACCTCTCGTATTTAAATAGATATTTATGAAAAACATAAGGCGGTTATGATAACTGTTTTGGTTTATACCTTTTACATCCACGTTTTTCCTGAGCTATTTTCCCCGAACGATTTCTGACCTTATATTTGCTTTACTTTTAAGTTACAAGACAAATAGCGTATGCGTATCTTAGGCCGTTGTCTCCAGTCGCGTTTAGCGTCAAGTTGTATGAAATATTTCTATAGAACTAGACGTTGTAAGCGGCGTGAGGCGACGAGACCACGGCCTTGGCGTGGCCGATTTGTTTGTGTGACAACATAGTTTAGCGTAGGTCAGTTTTAAAAGCATTAGCAGCATATGTTACGCATGACACACAAATTTTAATGGACCTTGCAGTCGCGTTTGACCTTAACAATTGGAAAATCTATAATGCTGATTCCATAATGAAGAAAGTAGGAACTTTTTCCTCCAATCTATTCTAAGTTCTATAAACATTGAATTGAGCTATGATTAACACTTTTGTACAGCTTATACGCACAATATTAATTAACTTGCAAATTCAATCACTAAAGATACATCTACAAGAGTGCTTTCTACATACTCTGCAATACTTGACGCATAGATTACGAACGTCCCAAATCGACTCGTGCTGCATATTTTTGGGCACCTATGAATTCCAAATTAATACATATGTAAATGAACATCGACTTAATTAGATTATCAACCTCTCACTTATTGAAATACCAAATAACTCGAAAAGTGTCGTGACATAACATGACATAATCGTGTTTGCTAAATATGTATACGAGGCCGTACAAATATGTATTGAACGTGTTATTTTGTTTCTTATTGCGGATGCTAATAATGGACTTCCTTCCGCTAATTCCTTTGCAATTAAGAGTATTCAATTAATTAGTGTGTAGTGTTTTTTCCAGTTTTAGACCTTGTATCGATGTAAGATTTGAATTCGTTTACAATCTTATTTACAATTGTAACCTATTGGTTGGTTAAATGCTTATACCGTGTTAACACTAGACTTTAAAATGTAATCTATGTGGCAACCTTTTGAGCGTATGGTTAGTCCTTGAGTAATGGGCGGAGTCTTGAGTCTTTATTACTAATATTTATGACATCCTAACTATTTACAAATGTTACAAGTGTTTCTGGGATTTTAATTAGTCACCCACATTTTCTTGAACGATTTTAGATATTATACTTTAAGTTTGAGATTTGACTTATCGTAGTTTATAGTGTTATAAATACTTTTTCCATTATATAACATATCCACAACACGAACTTACGAGTAAAGTAAAATAAAATAAGAACGCCCCACGGTCAGCATACAGTTTCTTATAGGCAAAAGCCTCTAGTATCTAGTATACCGTGCACGTTAAACTGCGGAAAGACTTTAGACTAACTCTGGTCAATACGATAGGTAGGTACTTTTGCTTATTTTGGAACTATAATTGATAGCACCGCCTTCTGAAGCAAAGTCAGACAGGGTAAGTAAGCCCATATTCATTGTTGCCTCATTCGTTGTTAGAACCCCAGAGCACGTCTGGACGTTGAGTGGCATTTACAGAGACATCGCAATTGCGCAGTTGTCGAATAATGCATTGGCCGGCGCCGGCGCAAATTTAAGGCCGAATAATGCATGAGCGCGTTTGGCAGCCCGAATGGTATGACCCAAAACAGTAAATCCCGAACGGAATAATGATGGAAAATGTGGTGGCTAGGAATGTCTTCGAGATATAAAGAAATAGATAATGTTTGTCACGCAATAGACGAGTAGGATCCTTCTGAGCTCCTCACTGGGACACGGTCGACAAGGATGGCTAACATGGCTCGTTGCAAGGCTATATGGCTTACATTCATTTTGTAAAGTAATCCTTACATTATCATCATCAGCAGATCTCACTATTGAGTCACGTCTTCTCATAGTTGTGAAAGGAATATGGCTGCGATCCACACGCTAGTGCAAATTGTGGACTTTACATACCTTTGAATTTCTTTTTAGATTTTGTACGCATGCTTTCTCGTGTATTCCTGTACCGGAAAAAATCCTTGGGTATCTAAACATCTTAATTACCAAAAATGTCTTAGTCCAGTCAATTTGACCCCTTTAATACTTGAAATTGATAGACTCACGCCCGACCCCGTCACAACCATTTTCACGGAACGCTAATGGAATCGCGACCCAATCTGGCCTGCCCGTGAACTTGGTCGAACGCTTATTACCACTATCCACGCTTGCCATGGCGTTTCTTTCCCAATGGAGTTCCATGTGATACAGTTAATTGGGTTGCTGATGATAGTTATCTATTTAAATAAAGAAATACTTATTTGTACTTGTGAAAGTCACGGCCGGTTTATCGTTTTTTATTGCTTCCATAATGATAAGGACAAGGTTTGTAAAATCTCCTACAAGTAACAAGCAAGTACAATAAGGAACCCCTAAATAGCCTAGCGTCGCATTACCATGAATGGATATGCTTCCCAACCTTGACCAAAAAACAAACAATAGATTATTCCTGCTGGTCAATCACGTAACGCATCGTACGCGCGTCAGTTACATCTAAATGTCACTTTTTATATGGGAAAATGACGTGCGTTGGAAACGTTACGTAATCACCCCTCAGGTGTGAAAAATCCAAACTAAAAAATAAATTGTTCGCATCATCGCTAATAATTCGAACTCTGTAGCCAATGCAACTGTATTTACCTGCGGAGATTACGCGTTAAGAAACCATTTCATGCTAAATTGTTTATACTTTCTAGAGAAATCGCTGGTTCCGTTAAGCTAACTTTGTGTTATTGCCATTCGTTTTATAATATTTCTGAGAAATATATAAAATTTCGCTGTTCACAAATGTCTTGTTTACAAAAATAAAAAGTGATAAAGCAGGTGTTCACTTATTCGGATTACCTGAAAGTAAATGGGGCCGAGTCAAAGACAGTAAATGGGCTAAGAGTCAAAGACATTAGGCTATCTTTAAATGTGAAATACTAGAGCTATATTAGAGATTGTTTTTGGTCAAGACGAATGAATGAGACCAGAGAACTGCATGTATATGTGTGATGGTGATCGATGCACCGTTAGCATCAAAATAGCAAAGAAGTAAAAATTATGCTAGACAGGTTTGTTTTATTACACTAACATAGCCTCATTTACTGGCTGATACTACAACGCAAGTGACAATTAGATTTGAATTATGTAAACGCACTAAATAGGTACCACACTACAACCACAATTATCAGTTTTTACCCGGATTTAGTATCTACATCTGCTAGTCTGATACTCCTAAAGTCGTAACGCCATTAGGAGTACGTGCTCGGTTTCAAAAATTAATTAGCAGAAATATATAAGACTATAATTATAATTACAGATGTTATACGAAATGCATTATGTGGAGTTGAGTAACAACCAGTTCCGCGGTCCATGCGCAAACCGACCGCTTTCCCGCTCGTTAGAGTAATCTCCGATCTGACAATGAGTGGCTAATTATACCATGCTATTCACTACTTCTTTGACCTCACCTCACCGCTCACCAGTATAACTTCACGCTGGAATCCGCATCAACAACGTCTAATCAAAGGTCTGACTTTGACTCGTACGAGTTAGGTGAGGAGAGGGGTGATGAATAACAGAGCAGGCTCATGAGGAGCCATGAAAGTGAAACCAGTGACTAGTTATTTCGAACATGTAATTATCTCTAACGCTATTTTAAACATATGTAAAAGCAGCATTAATAAGATGACGCAGGAAATTCGCAAATTGTCAATTAACATTTCTCTATGATAAAATTAATAACGAATACAAATAGTTTATTTCTCAAAACATACTTAATCTATTACAATAATACTGACCCCCCACACTAGGCATAGTAGGTAAGTATTGTAACATAATTCTCTCACAATCTTGCCAGTTAATGTAACCTACACCAAATCGATCTATGAACACAATTTAACAAGAAACGCATTTCATTCAACCTCAATGCAAATAAGCTGAGCTCAATCTCATGAATTACCCGTGAGAATTGAGTGTTGTAACCCGACTCATGTCTAAAGGGCATAAGTGTCTATGAAAGACACATACCGATACTTCCCTTGTTTCTAACAGTACTACAACCGCTAGATGTAAATACTCAAGTCTCTATGAAATCCACAGAAGATTGATACATTTTTTACATCGATTTTAATATGGGCCAGTTTCGAATAGAGACTGTGGGAGTATTACACAATGCTTGTAATGGGAAAGCCGGGAAATGCTGAAAGCGGGAGAAAAGCCGGGAGAATGATGTAAAGATGTGCTATCGTAATGTTATCTCTATTATGACAGCTTGACAATGGCTGTTCTACGCGAAATGAGGTTATGTAGGAGAGTATTTGAACTTGTTACTCATTAGATTGAGTTTATGGAGTGTCTATGTTATTGTTGATTGATGGTGATACCAAATGTCACGTCATACATTAAAAAAAAACATTTTTAATCGAAAGAGGGAGCGAAGCGAACGAAGTTTATGATTCAGCTTGGGCCGAAAATCGTTTGTATGTCCAGATGTCCGGACGTCCCGCTTTCCCGCTGTTCTCCTGTACAGGTCACCCTTCTCAACCGATTCTCGTTTTCAGCAGAATTTTGTGAGCAGGTTAATTATATAGATCTTTCCTGTCGAGTCACTTTTTCGTTCTTTTTTTTTAAAGATGAGCTCGCTAATTCTTCAGCCTACAAGGTTACTTTTGAGTACAAGCTATATAAAACAAAATCGTGCGTCAGAATGCGCGACATGTTGTCAACCCGTGCACATTCGACGTTTTACTTACTCGAAGGTTTACTATTAGCCACCGAAGAGTTGCGCCGGCTGGCTCTGTCATCATATTGAGTTGATGGAATCAATTGCCTAATAAGATTTGATTTACATTGTTATCTACAGGTGCGAACCGTTTTTGAAAACCCCTTTATAAATAAACAAACATATAAATGTATATAGGTAGGTTAGGTTATGTTCGGTAGCTTTTAAAAAATAATAATAATTGCTGCATACCAACACCAACACTCACTCTAAATAACTCTAGAGATTCAAATTAATTTAACCACAATTTTATTTATAAACTTATATGTATTGAATATTACTCTTTGTATTTTTTATGTATTTATACCGCCCTTAATACGAGTCGCGCATAGGTTTTCTGTGGATCCAGCGAGGTGTGCGGGACAGCATACTGCGCGTTCGAGAGTGATCTATAATGTAATAAATAAGTATTAAGAGTCCGCAGTAAGCTCGGCCGAATTTCACCTTCCCATACAAACGTAGTTAAGCTTTCATTTTAAAACTACGTTTTGGATTGTGACGAAACTTTGCATGTACAATGACATGAGGTATATCTATGTCTGTAATTAGTTTGTATGGTTCTAGTCTATAAAACAAACAAAATACAGCAAAAACAAGTTTTGTATGAGAAACTTAAATTCGCTGTATTTTTTTTACTATGGTATCTGAAGCTACATATACGAATTACAGAGATAGATATACCTCATGTCATTGTATATGCAAAGTTTCGTTACAATCCAACACGTAGTTTTAAAATGAGAGCGTAACTACGTTTGTATGGAGAATCGAGCTTACTGCGAATTCTTAAAGCTAATATATTTATTTTTTCTTATTACACGGCGGTGGCAAACAAGTGTTCGGCCCGCCTGATGGTAAGCGGTCACCGTAGCTATGGACGCTTGCACCTCCACTTGTGTCACATACGCATTGCCGACCCTAAAACCTTCAAAGTCCCTTGGAAGTCCAAACAAGTGTGAGCGCAATAATTTAAATGTATAATCGCATTATACGAATGATTATAAATACGGTAAAACACACGTATTAGTATTAATTATCACTGCGTCTCCGAACCCTCCAGTAGAAGACATTCTGGTGGTTATTATAGATAATTCCAAAACCTCCATCCATGTTTTGGAACAATTATTTTATAACACAACTCTCCAGGTGACTCACAACGCATAAATACCCTCAACTTACTCGGTTAAAGGACAACTTTCTCGGAAAGTAACAATACGATTTTAAAGCGAATGTTACTTACCTAACCTTTGTTTATAGCTAAATGAACCCCAAGTCAGTTTAAAAAGAAATCTAGAAACAATAGCAGGTGTTTATTTTTCCCTAGATCGAAGCAGTTCACCATGTAATCACATATGAGGCCAAAGTGCACAAAATTACTAGTTTTCACGAGTTTCACGTTTGTCTTGACTTGTCTTTGTTGATAATTGGTTGTGTTTGTGCAGTAGGCCACTTTTTAAACTGAATATAGAAAAAAACTCCAGTTAATTTGTTTATAATCCTACGTGATCTGACTTCTGACCTGACCAACAAACGTTTCATCGAATGAATGTTTGGCCGAATTCTCATTTCATCGAAATAGTTACTTGTTATACAAGGGTGCAAAACTGGACTTTACCCGCGAGTGTGGAATTGAAACACGAGCAAGCGAAAGGATGCTATAGTTGAACCACGAGCGAAGCGAGTGGTTCTAAAATAGAATCCTGAGCGTAGTGAGCGTTTCAACACACGAGAAGTAAAATACATTTGCACCCGTGCGTAACACAAAACTTTTCACCTCACTGTAGGGAGGAAAGTGGAAAAAACTTTATTTCATTGTTTTTTTTTTACAATTATCCTACTATATAATATTATAAATGCGAAAGTTTAGATGTTTGGATGTTTTGATGTTTGTTACTCAATCACACTTAAACGGCTAAACCGATTTGAATGAAATTTTGCACGAAGATAGTTTATAGCCTGGATTAAAATATAGGATAGTTTTTATCCCGGGTCCACGCGGACGAAGTCGCGGGCAGAAGTTAGTAATAACTAAGTAATATCAAGTGGAATTTTGCTAAAGTGCGAGTCGGATTTTAGTTTTCCCATACATTTTGAGACCCAGCGCCTGATGAAGGCAACAAGCAATTTTTTAAAAGTTCTATAATATTAATTTATTTTGTTTTTTAGTATTTGTTGTTATAGCGGCAACAGAAATACATCATCTGTGATTTTTTGTATTATGAGCTAGCATACTGATACACATCAAATACAAATTACTTTTGCCCACTGGTTTTAAAGGATAAAAGCGGCTTTCCGAGGCAATGAGGGGAAAACATTTTTTTCCAGAAACATTAAATTTAAATTTTTCAGGATTGTTATAAAACAAACCTGACCTAATGGGTAATACACAATTACCTTTTTACTTTACCTAAAAAGCTCTGGGAAATCGGTCTGAGAAAAAAAAGTTCATTGAAACAAAGCATTCGGTGAAACGTTTGTTGGTAAAATGTGGGTATTCTTTAGGATATATTCTAATGGCTATAAGAAAATAAAACGGTCAAGTGCGAGTCGGACTCGCGCACAAAGGGTTCCGTACCATTATCCGTTAAATTTTATCATTCTCTTATTTTAGGCACAGCGATTCGATACTCTCCTATAGACTGAGCACGTATGGTAGAACATTTAAAACCTATCTTGATAAAATTAAACACCTACAAATAAGATTTGTGAAAGCTCTAGTAGATAAAAAGACAAAGCAAGTTTGTAGAGAGGATTATAATAAATTATTTCTCATATGTAATATGTTGCCAGCCTTTGAGAGGGTATCGTTCCAAATTGCATTAGAACAATATGAACTGTGTGAGTTTAAAGTCCCTGTGACTAATACACATTTGCGTGGAAAATTGGCCAATGAAGCGTTAAATGTACCTAGAAGAGTCAATTATTATGGTAAGAGAACCAGATCTTATCTTGTTCCTAAAATGTATAACAGTATACCGTTAAATATTAAGAAAAGCGCCAGCAAAAATTTCTTTAAATCGAAATTACAACAGGAATTTAAAATAAAATGTACTCAATTAGGTGAAATAATTTAAATAGATTATGTTATAGCGTATAACGTATAGCCTCTATAACTTACACTACTACAGCAGTTGATAGGTATACTTATAAATAGCTAGCTTAAAACAGTAATGTACAGAAAGGGAGTTTTTTCTGCCAACAAACTGCTCTACAGTTTGGCGGAAGTTGTGTTTTTTTTTAAAGTACTGTTTTTTTCGTGAATAAATGCTTTATTTATTTTATTTATTTTTAGAAGTTACAGGGGGGGGTCCCCACGGGTGTCCACGTTTTACCACTTTGGAAGTGTCTCTCACGCAAACTATTCAGTTTAGAAAAAAAAAATACCTTAATATAATATTTGAAGGCCTGTCCATAGATACCCCACACGTATGGGTTTGATGAAAAAAAAAATGAGTTTAAGTTCTAAGTATGGGGAACCCCCAAATTTAATTGTTTTTTTTTTCTATTTTTGTGTGAAAATCTTAATGCCATTCACAGAATACATCTACTTACCAAGTTTCAACAGTATAGTTATTCTTATAGTTTCGGAAAAACGTGGCTGTGACATACGGACGGACAGACAGACAGACAGACATGACAAATCCATAAGGTTTCCTTTTTTGCCATTTGGCTACGGAACCCTAAAAAACTAGCTAGGTTAGCTAGCTTGCAGTAAGACCACTTTAGAGCAATTAACATAGAAATGTGTTCGAGAGGAAACAGACTAGACAACGCAAATGGATCTGATTTGAATTAAATATACGTGCAGTCCACATTTTCCTTTGTACTAAGATGCTAAATTGCTAATTCGTTTCGAAGAAAAGGCAACCATGCATTAGGCACAGTAAATCGTATATGTTTTCTAGTGTTAACGCTACATAAACAAATAGGTAGGTTTATTAACCATCCTTATAAATCTTCTTCCGTTATTTATTAATCAGCTACTTTAAAAATAAACATTACTTATTCCAACACAATAGATTACAGCTTAGGTACATGTCATTGCATAACGTCTGTTTACACGCGTTTTGTCAGGTTTGAGAACAAATAATAGCTTTCATGGCCTATTATTAGCAATAATAGACCATTATTATGTAAATTTACACATGGTTTTGTATTTTTGTGTGTCATTCGGCGTGAGATGGAAGATAAAAGAATTATCAGAGCGCGTCTAATGCCCAAGGCGGACCGAAGGACAATTTAGCAATTACACGGAAAAAAAGGAATACTTCAGCCAAGAAAATTAATATTCTCAGAAATATTGTGTAAATGCAAGTAAATATATTCTTTAGCGAAGAAAATAGTCTTAAACCAAGAAATCTTGCTTTGTTTAATGAAGAATAATATATTCTTCGATTTTTTTCTTGCTCCAAGAAAATATTTTTAATTGAAGAATATTTCGTGCTTAACTGAAGATAAAGACCTATTTTAAATAAAGACTAGGATAATATTTTGATTTGAAACAATGTAGTCTTCTTGCAAAATAATATTTGTGTTGGTTTAAAATACAAAGGTTTTTCTTGGGTCAAGAATTATAAATTCTTGCTCTAAGATAATATTCTAAATTGAAGAATATTGCGTTCTTAACTGAAGAGAACTAACTATTTTAAATAAAGACTAGAAAATTATTTTGAATTGAAACAATGTAGTCTTCTTGCAAAATAATATTTGTGTTGGTTTAAAATGCAAAGGTTCTTCTTGGGTCAAGAATTATAAATTCTTGTACTAAGATAATATTCAAAATTGAAGAATATAGCAGTCTTAACGGAAGATCACCACCGATTTTAATTAAAGACTATCAATGTAGTGTTCTTACAAGATATTTTTTTACTTGGTTCAAAATAAAAATATAGATTCTTTATTTAAGAGTCGATTCATCAATAGAAGAATGAGGTAGTCTAGTTTCAAGAAGAAGCAATATTCTTCACCTAACAATATGTACCAAGCCTTTGTCTTATTCCAAAAAACACTTTTCTTGGTTTGAATAATTTGAATGTAGTCTTCTTGCAAAATAGTATTTTAATTGGTTTAAAATATGAAGGTCCTTCTTGGGCCAAGAAGGATAAATTCTTGAATTAAGATAATATATAAAATTTCAACAATATAGCATTCTTAACTGAAGATTACCATTGATTTTAAATGAAGAAAATGAAAAGTTTTTGGTTTCGAACAATGTAGTGTTCTTTCAAGTTAATATTTGACTTGGTTAAAATAAAAATATATATTCTTTATTTAAGAATCTATTTATCAATCGAAGAACAAGGTAGTATTGTTTCGAGAAGAAGGATTATTCTTCACCTAAAAATATGTGCCAAGACTTCGTCTTATTCCAAAAAATACTTTTCTTGGTTTAAATCATTTGAATGTAGTCTTCTTGCAAAATAATATTTGAGTTGGTTTAAAATATGAAGGTTCTTCTTGACTCGAGAAATATAAATTCTCACACTAATATAATAGGTATTCAAAATTGAAGAACAACATTCTTAACTGAAGATTACCATCGATTTTAAATGAATATTACTATGAAAAGTTTTTGGTTTCTAACAATGTAGTGTTCTTTCAAGATAATATTTTACTTGGATTAAAATAAAAATACATATTCTTTATTTAAGAATCGATTCATCAATAGAAGAACAAGGTATTCTTGTTTCGAGACGAACCATTATTCTTCACCTAACAATATGTACCAAGACTATGTCTTATTCCAAAAAACACTTTCCTTGGTTTGAATAATTTTAATGTAGTCTTCTTGCAAAATAACATTTGAGTTGGTTTAAAATATGAAGGTTCTTCTTGGGTCAAGAAATATAAACTCTTGCACTAAGATAATAGGTATTCAAAATTAAGAAGAAGCATTTATTATATATTCTTTGTTTAAGAATCGGTTCATTAATCGAAGAATAAGGTAATATTATTTCAAGAAGAAGCATTATTTTTGACCTAAGTTTTATAGCTATATACTATATTTAAACGCAAAACCAAAATAAACTTTAGAATTACTGTAAGTTATGGCTCCAAATACAGGGTGTTTGGTCGCTAAATTCCTTCAGTACCGTTTGGTAACGAAATTTTAGTAACCAGCTTCGAAACGGGAAAAAAACCCCAATCGGTAACTGGCTTCAAAATGGGACTTTGCATTACCGACTCGTAACCACGGTTGATAACCAGCTTCGAAACGGGAAAAAATCCCAATCGGTAACTGGCTTGATTATGATCCACAAGGAATGGATTTAAGCCTAAATACCTATACCAACACAAAAAATGCTGCTGTTTTACAACTCCCGCTAATTTCTAGATTGTATAGGTATACAATGCTAATATATTAGTATTGTCTAACGTTTTTTTAGGTTTGTTTTATAAATTATAATCCAGTACTTAGTTAGGTATTAATATAATATGTACTTCATATCTTTCTTCCCAAGACAATGATTCTTAATCGAAGATTGACAGTTTTAAACGGCGAGTGACTTGAGCGAATTACCTACCTACCTACCCGTAAACTAGTAATCCAAACTTATATTATTACTAGCTGTTGCCCGCGACTTCGTCCGCGTAGAACTTGTAACCGTCTTAGCAAAAGTATTGCTATAAAATTATTGTGGGCGGAACTTTAATTATCGCCGACCCAAACAAAGTTCTACCATCTTATGGGATGATTTCCGAGATAAAAACTATCCTATATCCTTCCAAGGGTCTCAAATTATCTGTGCGAAAAATGTTACCTAAATCCGTTCAGGGATTAAGCGTAAAAGGTAACAAGTGCGATGAGTTCATTAGTTTAAATTGCAAAATTTCAATTGAAAACTTCGTTTACAAATATAATATCTTAAGAATCATCAACAGACGTTTCTGCTTAAATTGTATATTTTTTCATAATGTATTAAAGAAAGCTACATTACTGGATTTTTTTACCTAAATCCGTCCAGTAGTTTTACTCACGTTAGTTCGGGCTACCTGTATAGTTTTGAAAGCAAACTTACCAAATGCTAAAAGACGTAGAACTTTCCATCTCCATCTACCGTCCCCATCTAAAAGTATCCAAAAAAAAAAAAACAATTAACAAAATAATCCGCAAGTTAAATGAAACATTACCTTCTTTTCGATTCTAGGAGCATCGCAGTTCGAACCTAACCTAACCTACATTTCTGGTGTTCGGTTCTGTATAAGGGTCGTGCGTGGTTCTAACTGAACCTAACCTACTTTTCTGCTAGCAGTCGGATAATGTATTTTGACTAATAAATGGCTTACTAATAAATGTATGACCTAAAAATTCCCTTACTTCAAATATTACTTGTCCCTCATACATACTTCCAACCCTTTTTATCCACCTTAGAGGATAAATCTTAAGAAACTAAATAAGTTTCCTAGTCTTGAACCGAAGTTACAGGTCCCTTCTTTAATTTTTAATTTTATTTATTTTTTATTTTATAGGCAATAGCACATTCTGTGACAATTTCAAGTCTTTACCTATAACGGTTCAATAGATATAGCCCTGTGACAGGCGGACAGACAGATAGACAGCCAGACAGACAGATAGCGGAGGCTTAGTAATATGATTCGGTTTGTCACCGTTCAGGAACGGAACCATAAAAAAACCGGCCAAGTGCGAGTCGGACTCGCGCACGAAATTTCCACTGTCTAACAATCACGGGTCATGAGATACAGCCTGGTGACAGACGGACAGCGGAAGTCTTAGTAATAGGTTCCCGTTTTACCCTTTGGGTACGGAACCCTAAAAACAGCCGAGGACAATGTTCAGATTTGAACCTTCTTTCCTTGCGCTAGAGTCACGATATGTATCCACTACACCAGCTTCATAGGGATTATGAATACTATGATCCACGAGGAATGGATTTAATTAAGCCTAAATAGGTACCTACCCATACCCACACAAAAAAATACTGGTGTTTTCCAAATCCTGCCGATTTCTAGATTGTATATTAGTATTGTCTAACGTTTTTTAGGTTTGTTTTATATAGTTTTCCTTTTAAATTCATTATATGTACTACTGCCACGATTGTTTTCACATCCCCAGTAGTAGCCATTTAGCCGACAGGGGGTTGGGGACACATGGCTCGAACAAAAATTAGGGCTTTAAAGCGCAATATCTCGCATACGAATCACTGAGTTGAAAAATGGTTTTAAGAAACATATAATATTTTTGAACAAGTTATCCAACGATACCCCACCCACACAATAGGTTTATCGAGAAAAAAAGTTTAACTCTGTAGGGGAAATACCATAAAAAAAGTTTTTTTAATCTACTGTTTTGTCTACCCATGCCAAATTACAGTTTTCTAGTTGTAAGGGTTAATGTGCAAAGCCGAAGACGGACGGACGGACGGACGGACAGACAGGGCGAAACTATAAGGGTTCATTGTTTACTACGGAACCCTAAAAAGAGACTTGGGCCTCTTAGCAGGGTGCCCATCAGGCAGCATTACCGCGCTGAACTGCGAAGTATTGAGTACTTAGTTATTAATATGTACTTCACATATTATCTTCCTTCCCAAGACATGTCCAAGACTATGATTCTTAATCGAAGATTGACAGTTTTGAATGGCGAGCGAGATACCTACCCGTAAACTAGTAATCCAAGCTTACTTATATTATTATAATGTAAATGCAAACTTGCTTTTGTTTGTTACGCTTTCATCGCCTAGTTAAACATATCATCATAAAAGTTTGCATGTATGTATCTAATAACCTAACCTTTCCCAAGAAAATGATGCTTCATTGAAGATTGACAGTTTTGAACGTCGATAAGCGCAAATCTCGATGTTACCCGTAATAAAATGTCGTCCCAAAATTAGGGGAGTTTTCTGTTGTAGGTAATAGGTATGTATTATTAATTACTAACCCAAAGATAATCAACAATCCTTTAAACTTTGCACAAAATATAAAAATGTACAAATGGCGAGCTTAATGCCAAATGACATTCTCTACCAGTTCACACAGTATTAAGTTGTCAAGTAGTTAACTTAATTTTTAGGGTTCCGTACCCGAAGGGCGACTAACAGAACCCTATTCCGTCCGACCGTCCGTCCGTCCGTCTGTCCGTCCGAACCCGTAATAAGTAGAGACCTCAATTTTTCACAGAATGTGTATTTTTATTGCCGCTATAACAACAAATGATAAAACAAAATAAAATAAAAAATAAAGGGGGGGGGGGCTCCTACACAAAAAACGTGCTTTTTGGCGTTATTCGAGATTGATAATGGCAATAGGTTTCGTTTGACGACCGGTTATCCTAGTGGGTAGTGACGCTGCCTAATAAGCTGATAGTCCTGGGTTCAAATCCCGGTAAGGGCAAATATTTGTGTGATGACCATGAGTATGTTTCTGAGTCTTGGATGTTTTATATGTATTTAAGTATTTATATCTATCAAATATATTGACGTCTAGTACCCATAACACAAGCCTTATTGAGCTTACTATGGGGCTAATTCGATTTGTGTAAGATTGTCCCTTAATATTTAATATTTATTGAATATGTAGACGCTTAATATTTTAACAGAATGTTTATTTCTATTGGCTCCACATCAACAAATAATAAAAATAAAATAATATTAAAAATTCCCCCCATACAAAATATCGGTTTCATTGTATGAATTGTTTTAGCCGGTTTCTAGTAAGTGTTTTGTGTTTTTGCATTAGTTAACTACCTAAGCTCTTTAGTATATTAGAACAAATTTAGACACTTAACTAAAATTTAACTTAAATCGTGCACGTCCAAACGTGTCTATTTAGTGATAAGACTGATAAGCCACGCCCACCAACTTAACTGAAAAATAGTCACAATTCTTATCTACCTAATCACTTGCACTCTACATTTTATTACTTACTAACTGCTTAATAAATTTAGGTAAATACTCGACAACTTGTGAACAGGCCATAAGTCAGACGGATCCGACTATCCCATACGGTAAATTTTCGTCAATCTTACACTGCAGGGTGATTCCAAGCTAGTAATTAATTACTTTATACCTGTTAAACATTAATATGCGGAAATGGTGAATACAAATGATTGATGCGGATTCTTACGGGGGCTTTTCTTAACGGGCGATTTTTTCTTAGCGCTGGCAACACCCGTGCGTCCGCCCCGCCCCCGCCCCGCTATTTGGTTTTGACGCCAGACGCCAGCGCCAGAGCAGAGCACCGCATCGATTATGTTATGATTCGTCGCTTGCTAGTTAAATGCAATGTTGTGTATGTATATCAATTAAAAAAATATAATATCAACAAGTGTTTATATAAAAGTAAATAGTCCGACCGTTTGAAGAAGAAATAATACGAAAGTTTATTGGTAAGTTTTACAAAACGTGATTTGGTCGTAAGTACTTAGCCATTTTATTTTTCAACAAAGTGGAATCGAGGCCCAGGTTTCCTTTAGATTTTCTAAGTTTATCAAATATCAAGCAGTGTGTGTTTTGCGTGGAAGAGATTCGGGTCTCGAAGCCACGCCAATGTTGCGCATGTACATTTTGTAGTTTATATGGGTGTCAGCCGTCAGCCCAGCCTCTAAATCGAAATGGCTGGTCGTGCTCGAAAATAATTCTTCTTTCTTGTTTCAGTGTCGTTAAGTGAGTAATATTAATAGTGTATTATGCAGTGAACTAACGAAGACATGTGCTGTTAATTAAGAATTAATCTTGAAACGCCGTTTTTGGGTCTACGCCCGGCAGCCTCATGTGGGCACGTGGCTAGTTGCAAAGAGCTATCGCTTTGCAAGGAGCAAGCTTGCAAGGAGGAACACTACGGCGCCCGGCGCCGCCTGCCGCGGCTATGCGTTGTGAAATTTGGTAATCCGCGCGCACCGCCGCGGCGGGCGGCGCCGCCGCCGTGTTCCTCGCCTCAATGTATATGTATTAGTATGGATTCTTAAGATTTATTGATTTTAGATAATAATGGCATTGAAACTCGGCACTTCAAACTATTGACGCACGACCTTTTAGGGGAGTTATGTCCAAAAATCAGAGCATGCTTGGATTGAAAAGAAAAAAATCAAAGAATACTTGACAGCCGAGGTTCGTATGCAAAATTTATTTATTATCATTTTATTATGCTGGTAGGGGCTCTTAGAATGAGCAGATGATGATGAGAGATCTGCAACCATAATTCTATTGTAATTGCCACTTCCTATCTTGTCTTTGTCTCTGTTAAAATGTCTAATGTAAGGCCCCCGCAGATGCCTATTTTATTTTTAGAAGCCTATCCAGCAGTGTTCTGATATAGGCTGATAATGATTAACACTGAATAGTAGTAACTCCAGTATTCTCCAATTGCAAGTCTTATTGAGCTTTAGAAAAAAAGCATCACCGGGGGCGTTACATTTGACATTATAATAGGGGCTTCTAACGTGGCACACCAACTGGCTTCTCTCATGCAAACGCTCCCAGCTAATTTTCTCACATTGTCTGTCCATCTGGCCGGTGAATTAACAGATGATAACTAAGAAAACTTGTATAAGACAAATTATTATTCTTTGTACAAGACCATGGTCAATTCTTCAAACGAAACTATAGAAGTATTCATTCAAAACAAATTGTCTCACATCAAGATAATAAAACTTGACACAATATTTTACTTCATTCAATAAGTATTGTTTCCGCATTCAATTTAAAGAGATTGTTTATGTGGGTACCTATTCAAATTACTTCAGTAAATGAACTTAGTACAGTTAGCTTCATAAATATGTAGGCATACATTTCAGTAGGTGCGTTATACGAGTGTAGTGTTAAAGTCTTAAAATGTATAAATATTTACAGATTGGGGGCTTAAAGATGCACGAGCAAAAATTGTGGGAATAAAAACGCCACCCGCGCGCACCGCTTCTCACCTCCGATGCGATGGGACCAATATTATAGTAAGTAGGTACCTTACCTATTGTTTTAGAGCAGACCCTACACTATTCTAACTCTTGCATCTTAAGCGTGCTCAGGCCTATATGATGCTGACTGTATGGTTTAAGGTATCAAAATCATATTTATTCTTCCAGACAAATACAATAACAATCAGAACCTTGCCTAGTGCTGATGTGGACTCGGATATTGATGAAAACGCAGTGCTGGAAATGCCAGCATGTCGACCGCCATTTCCGGAATTTGACCTAATAACACTACTTTCAACATCACCTCAAGGAAATAGCATTCTCACATATTGTCAGAAGAATAAAGATGGCGACGGATGAGCCCACGGTAGGGTCAACGGCGGTACTCAAGCACTCGAAGAAGGGCCACAACCTTGGCATCAGGTGGCAAACGGTCGTAAAGACAAAAAGCCAAAATACATCTTCTAATCATGCAAAGTACAAAAAGGAAAAGACGACCCAGGACCTAAACTTCAACGCATATTCGATTTTGCGCATGGCAATTGAGGTTACGCTATGATATAAGTAAGGAGTTTTTTTTTGCAATATAAAGTAAAAATATAAATTGTTTAATTTTATATCTAAGTAAGTAGGTAGTCTACGTCAAAAATATGTTTACACTTTTTCACCTTAATCCATTGCAATAAGGTTAAAAATGTGAATATATCTTACGTCGACTGTACTCCTACTCCCTTTTTATCCGTAATATCATACCTATTCAGTGTTGCCTAGTTTTCTTATGAGGAGTTGTTTGTTTTTATGTAACTGTTTGCTTAAAAGTAACATGTACTGTTTATGTGAAGACTATTTCTATTATTAGCTAGACGTTCTGTTTTTAGCAGAAGATATTATGTTTGTTTTGGTAAGATGCGTGTGTTTCATACAGAGTCAAGATATTATTAGGTGAAGCCTTTAACTTGTTCGCAGACGTCATTACACTTATTGTCATTTGAAATTTTTGTGGCATGTTGTACTTATAATGTTAGTGCTACTTGCTTTAGGAACGTGTTAATATTTTTAGCAGAACAGATGTTTGTTTAGAGGCATGGCTTGTGTTGCATACTGAAAAATCTTATTGAGTGAAGCCTAATGTTATTTTCTAAAACATTTACTGTTTAAAAATAATAGCGGCTTGACTTGACACGCAAAACTTTCAAAAAGTACAAAACACGAGTCTTACCTCGAAATAAACATGTCTTCTGCTAAGAATAGAACAGCCTTCAATCAATAAAATTTAGTCTCACTATGACACACAATTCTTAGCTCAAAACAAACATCTCTTCTGCTAAGAATAGACGAGCCTTCGATCAATAATCTGCTGTCTCAATACGACACACACAACTCTTACCTCAAAACAAACATCTCTTCTGCTAAGAACAGAAGAGTCTTCACTTAATAATACGATGTCTCCGTATGAAACTATGAGTCTTGCCTCGAGACAAGCATCTCTTCTGCTGAGAATAGAACAGCCTTCACTCAATAAAATGTTGTCTCAGTACGACACACAATTCTTAGCTCGAAACAAACGCCTCTTCTGCTAAGAATAGACAAGTCTTCGATCAATAATATGCTGCCTCAGTACGACACATACAACTCTTACCTCAAAACAAACATCTCTTGTGCTAAGTACAGAAGAGTCTTCATTCAACAATGTGATGGAAATATGAGTTTTGCCTCGAAATAAACATCTCTTCTGCTAAGAAAAAACGAGTCTTCACTCTAAAATATGATGTCTCAGTATGAAACTATGAGTTTTGCCTCGAAACAAACCTCTCTTCTGCTAAGAACACGAAAGTCTTCACTCAATACTTTGTTGTCTCATCATGAAACACACGATTCTTGCCTCGAAACAAACATCTCTTCTGCTAAAAATAGAAAACCCTTCACTCAATAATATGGTATCTCAGAACAACACACTCGACTCTTACCTCAAAACAAACATCTCTTCTTGTAAGAACAGTAGGGACTTCACTTAATAATATGATGTCTAGGTATGAAACATCATGTTGTTGAATGAAGAATCTTCTGTTCTTAGCAGAAGAAATGTTTGTTTCGATGCAAGACTCGTGTGTCTCACAACTCTTGCCTCAAAACATCATTTCTTCTGCTAAGAACAGAAGTGTCTTCACTCAATAATACAATGTCTCTGTAAGAAACTGTGAGTCTTGCCCCGAAATAAACATCTCTTCTGCTAAGAATAAACGAGTCTTCACTCTATAATATGATGTATCAGTATAAAACTATAAGTCTTGCCTCAAAACAAACATCTATTCTGCTAAGAACAAAAAGTCTTCACTCAATAATTTGTTGTCTCAGCATGAAACACACGATTCTTGCTTCGAAAAAACATCTCTTCTGCTAAGAATATTAAAGGCTTCATCCTATAATAGGCACTCTTGACTCAATAGTATGTTATCTCGGGATGAAACATACGTGTCTTGCTTAAAAAAAAATGTCTTTTAAACTAAGAAAACGTACTGTGTTGAAACAAAACTAGGACATACTTGAATGCCCAAGACAACATTTATTCTTCATACAAGACAAAGGTAAATTCTATAACCAAAACTACAAAATTCTTGATACAAAACTAATGTCTTACGTGAAGACAATAAAACCAAGACAATATTTTACTCAAGTCAACGCAATAAAGTGTTCCCCATATATAAAACTATATTTGTCTTGACCAATATGATATTGTGTTGATCTAACACAACCTTTTTTTCCGTGTACATAAACACGTATCCGTAATTATTGTTTACATAACATGTTTTGCATATATTCGGAAATACCGGCTCAAACGGGGAATAACAAACGAATTTAACATACGGCTGTCCAAACTAATAGCATTTTCGTTTGTTTGATTCACTTGTGCCAATTAAGTCGAAGTTATACTTCGAGTACCTACTTTCTTCACAAAAAAATCCTTTAACAGCGTCGGGATCAAATCCACTTTTACAACACCATTTTTTCGAGAGCACCATAGTGCCGATAATTCAAATATAGGTACTGGGTTCAATTCTTGGTCTGCTCCGCTACTATGCGCGTTTATTTTTTTCTTTATACATCGTTCCTTGTATATATTAACTACAATAAAAATATACTTACCAATTTACCATTGTTTATAAATATTGTGTATTGTACTGTACTATCCACATTAAACATTAGGAAACTTAGCAATGTTTCAAAAAGTTTAAGCACACTAGTTTTCTTCTGGCAGACTGGTTGTGAGTTTCCCGGTGACTCGTCCGTTTCCCGCGTTTCTCTGCGCATGCGCTTTGATGTGCACCGGCGCACGGGCAACGAACACGAACCGAGTATTCTGAACCTTATTACTTACTACGGTTATATACGGTCTACAAATAGACAGTTGTGGCGTCTACGCAAGCGCGGACATCAACTAACCATTTTCAACCCTCTTACAACAGTTTAAAACCTACTAATTAGTGTGCTTTGTACACAACGTCGGTAAGAGTTAGAACATATTTGTTTATTAGTTTCATCGTTACCGGACGTGTTTCAATACACATAAAATACCGTCAAACGGAGAAAGTCTCGGGTGGTTACTGCAGAAGCCCTTGCCCTCAATGGTAATGGACGGTGGACGACAGGGATAAGACTTCACGCCCTTCCTGAAAGGGGAAGGCAGAGCACATTAAATCGCATTTTTGAGAAAATTTAATATTGTTGTTATATGTCACCACTTTGGACCCTTCGCCCACAACACACTTAACCGTATTCCCATAGTGAACTCTTATGACATCCACGGGAAGATATTGTAATCCAATACCACATCATGGAGGGATTATCAATGCAACATAGTGCAAATCGCCATTCAAGTTATTTTACATATGTATGTACCTATGTGTATCCACGCATCCATGACACTACTAATACTAGGAAAATCCCACTTTAATAGATTTCCTGAAACTTTCACTAAAAGATGATTAAGTATAAGTGTAGAAAATGTGCGTTTAGTATGAGCCTATCGGTTGATATTAATACCGCTTGATAGCGATCAAGTAATGATCAGGCAATATCACTATACTTACAAATAACCAGCATGCATGTCTGTATAGTATAGTTAATTATTATTACTTGCATAAAACGATCAACATCGTGTCAAGCATGTCACTCTCAGTCAAGGTTTACGGATTCAAGTGCAATGTTTTCGGAATATAATGTACCTAATATTATATTTCGAAACTTGGTTGTCGTTGAAGCCTCTACATTCCTATTTCAGTAGAATCCACCGGAAGATTCTTGAGAACGAAAATGCAAACCCTTTTGATTTTGAAATTCATCTAACAATGTATTATTTCCAATAAATAATGACTTGCACTTGAAACCAGATCGACTAACTAGAACGTATAGATTTTTAATTACCTGTCAAGTTCTCTCTTATTTATTTTATTACAAATCTGTATCTCGCATGTGCTGTATAAACAAGATAAAGTATAATTTAGTAATGACAAGACTACTAATTAGTAAAATCTCTTATTCCAGATGATTCCCGTAATACGGACGTGCGCCGTGCTCTGGCTGGTGGCCGCGTGCGCGGGCGCAGCCGACGACAACTCCACAACCACCACCAAAGCCATCCGGACCACTATCCTGCCCGCTCGCACCACTCGAACGGAGCTCAAGGTCTCTCGCTCCCTCAACCCGGACACCACACAGACCCTCAACGTCAGGACACGATCCGGACACATGACACAACTCATCGTCAAGAAGAAGGACAAGACTACAACCCCAGCAAGCACAACAACAGCCCCAACCACAGTCCCCATCAACGATGAGTTGAAGGTCAATGTAACAGAGGAAACAAAGAACAAAACAGAAAGCAGAGACCAAAGAAAACTCAATTACGCCGGCACGCTCAACAGCGATTTAGCTGGATTCGATTATTACTTAAACCGTAAGAACGAAGAACCCAGCGATATAAAAGCAGAATACGGGAACTGGTCGCCCGTGTCCGTCTACCCCGAATCACATATACAGGAAGACGGTAAACAGCCCCAGACGGACCCGGAAACTTCCAGTTACTACCCTACGTATGACAACGAGAAGAGAACCGAGAATAAAAGGGTGTATATAACATCGACCAGCTTTTTGGATTACGGAGGACCTATTAAAAACTATCGGTTTGATCCTAGTAATCCAGTAATAAAGAACGACAGAAACCCTGTTTATATCGAAGTCGTCAGCACGAAGGTTTCTGATGGAGAAGCGAGGTCTTCTAGAGTACCAGACCCGGTAGTTATCAGCTCAGACCCCATTTATACGAAGAAGGTTATGGAGAAGTTCAATAAGCGTGGAAGGTCTATACTGACACTCGGTGACGATGGCATTCCGGAAATCCAGGGCGTGAGGATGCCTGACGACGAATCAGACAAGAAGACGTGGCGCAACGCCAGAGTTGTCAACGGCGAACTTCTACCGTACCCGGAAGGATATTCTCCTCCCAAGGCGATCCCAGAAGCTGATGTATACCCCGACGTATCTTCCGCTGAGCCTGCTCAAAGCTTCGGCCCGTTCACCAAAGACGATAACTTCGAACCAAAGGACGGACCGTTCACGAAACACGACAACATCAAGTTCGACGAGGGAGACAGCATCGGCCCATACATGACCAGCGACAACCCTATGTTTGCGTATAAGCCGAAAAAAGAAAATCATTATCTGAAATCCGGGTACGGTCCTTTCACTAAGGCTGATAATTCGAAAGTTGCGAACTCGAAACTCATTGAATACATTAAGCAAATTAACGACCAAGAGTTGAAGCGTGATTACTTCAGCGGCCGCAGCTCCCGCGCTCACACTGGGGATCTCGAGTACGCAGAGAGCCACATCCAACGACGCATGCTGCAACACCCTGGCGAAGTCAACTACCCTAACTCTGCAATGTACACTCCTAAGAACGCCAGGCCAGGGTTCGACGAAAGCGTGAGAAACCCCGTTCTCCAGTATGCACACCCGGACTTGGGCGTCCAACCCGCTAAAGCCACGCGCGACACCCCGGAATATTACGAAAACAAGGAGCGTAAAGTGAAGTACTACACCATGAACGTACCGAAGAGCGCTCACCCGTATCCCATGGAACCCGTGAACGGATACGGCCAGCAGCGTTCGCAGGGCACCGTCAACGCCAACCGCTACTACGAGGATGAATATAACAAGTTCTCCTACTACGACCGCAGCCACACCAGCCCTCGATACCCGTACAGTTACGGGTACATCAAACGGACACCAGAGCCTTCAATGTGGAAGAAATTCACCGATTCCATGAAGGATACCCTTCACACGGCTACCCAGACCGTTCATCAGCTTACCAAGCCTATAACTGACCCAATTGCTAAAGTCACCCAACCAATCTTCGATCCTCTAGTCGAAGCTACTCATAAAATTTCTCACAACTTAGGCCTGTATCCATCAAACTCTTTACAAACGCAGAGATACGCTCAGGACAAGATTGGGGTTGCCGCGGTGGCATCTGGAGCTCCCGCCATGTTGCCAGCTATTGGTCTGATGGCTGGTGGAGCGGCTCTCGGTATCGGCGCTGTAGCTATGGGCAGACTCTTCGATGGCAATTTAATGCGGAGTGCAAGCTTAACCGAGGACTACACAGATGACTTAGAGAAAGAACACAAGCGTGCTCTAGCAAACGCACCCTACGACATTGACAGGAAGTTCATCAGCCGACAGAAAGTCTATGATGACAACTATAAGATGCCTAGTGAAAACGTATACGTGGTCATGTCTCCCGATGAAACGTCGAGGCCCAAACGTGATGTCTCTTACACAGACTCTAGTTACCAGGGCCTGAGGAGAGTGAAGAGATTGAGAAGGTCTCTCTCTGAAGACATGCCTGAAGAGTTACAGCACCTGGAAAGCAGTGGGACAGCGTCGTCGCTGACGGCGGCGGCGATGCAGCTGGTGAGGCAGACGGACTGGCGCGACCACCAGTGCGCCAAGCTCACCTTCTGCCGGGTCCTCACCTCGCAGTCCTCGGACTCCATGTTCGCCATGGAGAAGAAAATGGAATCATTATTAAAAATGTAAGTACCTACCTCTTATTTTTAGATAGCATTTCAACTGGACTGTACATACAGTATATATAGTTTCCATAAATTTTACCTCGGTATCTCGTTTATTGTTTCATATATTTGTTTTCAAACCACCGCATCTAATATTTCACCTTCATTACCTAATATAACAATTTTGAAATAAGTAAGTAAGTAACAAATAATAATATATGTATATATCAAATTGAGAAAGAGGTATTTTTTATGAGTACATCCATAATGAAACGGAACATTTCCGGAATCACCAGAATCCGTCATGCAGGCATTTTTCTTCGAGACAGAAGTAATTAGACTTTCTGCAGTAAATCGGATTGCATACGCTCTCCAGCGTTCCCACAACGTTTTTGCGGCGTCTGCCAACGACAAACGTTAACTACCCTATTAGACCACACGGTCTTGCGTCACAAGTTTCACTTTCAAAGGTCGCTTACGCAGCCTATATATCGTCGCCAGTATTTGAAGTAGAAGCAGGTGTCACACAAACACTGTTTGTTTATAAACAGCTCGTGCGCAAGAGTCGTGATTAGACATTCAACAAGTTAGCCGACTACAGTGCACTTGGGAATCGTGCAATGCACGCTTAACCACCCATTTTTAGATTCTATCTCAACGTCAGTTTCAGTCAAGCACATACCGTGATGAAGGCAAGCTGCCCTTCAAATATCATCCTGACAATGATCTTGTAGCAAAGTTGGTTTTCTTGTAGCAAGGTTGTGTCTTTAGCAGATGTCCTATTATGACTCCTCTATGGTTTTCTATTTCTGTCAATATAGTTTTATTTTTACAAGCTTTTATTTACTTTCACCTGTTCCGTTGTC
The DNA here is from genome assembly GCA_947049275.1 of Epinotia bilunana. Taxonomy (NCBI): domain Eukaryota; kingdom Metazoa; phylum Arthropoda; class Insecta; order Lepidoptera; family Tortricidae; genus Epinotia; species Epinotia bilunana. The sequence continues at coordinate 868,464 of OX346266.1, forward strand.
TGTAATCAAATCTTGCAAGTTAAAATCTTGAATCCTGTTCAATACTTCCTCTTTGATACCTTCTCTGCCACCATATACCCTCCATTCTCCACACAACGCAGTTAAAACACTGGAAATGACGGTACTGTGTTACTCGCAGTTTAATGCCACAACCACGTGCAACAAGTTACGTCAACTTTCCTTTGCAACAGCTCTGCCCGGCGGAATACCAAGCACCTACTTACTTGATGACCGTTGTCACATGCTTAGCAAACATTTTGGAACAGGATAAATTGCGCAAAAAGCCTTAGAATTGTTTTATGATTATGAGTGAATGAATTTAACCTGAGAATATGCACATTTTAAGTTAAGATCGTTTGACGGCTTCGAAGGGTGTCTTATATCTACTACCTACACTGAACGGTTTTCCAACAGATTCACACGGGGACAGTAAACCAACAAATATCTGATGATCATCTTTTCTGTCACTTCTTACTATGGTCGTGTCACCTGGGTCACTTTTCAAAACTGATTTTACGGGTTTGAATCCTTCAAGTGTATAGTTTTTTAGGAATTATCAATCCCTTTTTTATGGGGGGATCTTTTAAGTCCATGTTGAAACCGTCTTTCTAAGAAATTAACCTGTGTAAGGGGCAAAATAACAACAATAAAAGGTTAGATTAGATTAGATTAGATTTGATTTATTTTAACACTATAAAAATTACAATATAAATTTGCATAAATTTCTACCATGTTCGTCAATTTTAATAATAAAAACTTAATGAGTCAACTGTAAATACAATTTTTTATATTATTCTATCTCCCGAAAAGGATCGTCATTCGTTACACACAATAACATACCTAATGGAATAATAATAATAGTTCATAACATTGATGAATATTAAGTTAACAAAAATAAATGCAAATTTAAGAAAACAAGTTAATTGACCCTATTAATAAAGATCATTGTCACGATTGAAGACCTACATAAGCAAGAGTGAAGAGAAATTAATTCGTATCTCAGCTTATCGTCGCAACCAGACAACTTACACATAAGTATATTGTACCTACAAACATTTGCGTTGTAACTCGTAACATGACTCGTAAGCGCAGAAGTGAGCGGCCGCAGTGAAAGTGGTCCCGACTCGACGCACCGCGCATGCGTGCTGTCCCACTGGTCAACATATTCAAACGATAACAAGCAAGGGTAAAACGAAACAAAAACCAATCAATACCTCGCCGAAACCAAACGAAAACCTCCCCGAATACTGTCGACCATTTTTATTTAATACTAGCTGGCCGCGGAGCTCCTCGCGTGTTCCACAAAACTATGTTCATATGTCCAACCAAGTCTGTATGAACGAATTTGTGACATTGGATGAGTATAGTTCCGGAGTCTAACCCCATATTGTACATGCAAACTTAGAAAGTTACACACTCGCAAAATGTTTTTTTTTAACCATTTTTGTAGTATCCATCCTCCTATCGTTATTCCCGGTTGTGCCCTGAAGGAGCCCGGGGTCCGCTTTGATACCTCATCCCAAGATTTGGCATAGGCACTAGTTATACGAAAGCTACTGCCATCTGACCTTCCAACCCAGAGGGAAAATTAGACCTTAATTGGGATTAGACCGGTTACCTCGCTATGTTTTCCTTCACCGAAAAACTAACGGTTAATATTCCGTACATAAGTTCGGAAAACCTATTGGTACGAGCCGGGATTCAAACCCAAGACCGCATCTTGACAGCCGCATGTCTAAACCACTAAGCTACCGTAGCTTTTTACCACTTTTGTAATATAAGAATAGATAATCATAGACTGTCGCACACTGTCTTATTAACCATAACCAGGCAAAGTAACGACCACACCTTACCTAGAGACCTGTCGTACCATGGCTTCGACTAGAGATTCCAACTCAATTATTATTAAATGCTTTGTAATCAGGCCTCTCGGTCTCTTTTAACGGTCTGAAAATTACTATCGCTTCGAAAAGTTCCACCGAAAGAAACTCGTTAGCCTGTCGTTAGCTTGTCTGACCGACTTCAAAAAAAAGGAGGTTCTCTATTCGGTTGTATGATAACTTGCCGCTGATTTCCGTTCATTTATTCCTCAAAACGTTTCGTTCTCTTACTTACGAATACTACTCGTAGATCTGTTTTGTACCTATCTCTTAATTTAAGGTTTAAGATTTGGGCAATAAAGCCAGTAAATGTATTCTTATTTTTTTCTTAAAAACACTTGAGTAAAACCAGCAACAACCCAGTTTCCCGCCCGTTTTTGATTATCGCTCTTCTAGAGCGAGTTTCACCCCGTCTGCGCCGCGTTCCATTACGGCTACTCTTGCGCAAAATATGTTCGATACAATTGACTGAATGAAACAGTAGGTCGGTAGAGCACGTGCCATTTATTATTCAGCGGTCATTAAACACAGCAATTACTCGTGTCGGTCTTTGATTTGCATGTTAATGGACGCTGCGTGTCGTTATTGATATTACTCTATTAGGCGTATGAAGTTACCCGAAATAAATTAGCACAAGCGTTGTGGTAGGATGGTTACGGCGCCTGGAAATCTACTCTTTAACAAAACCGGCCAAGTGCGTGTCGGGACACGCGCAGTGTAGGGTTCCATAGTTGACCGTCTGTCTTAGTTACATCGACGTGCGGTGTACGAAAATTGACCTTTCCAAGTACACATTAAGTTGGTTGACTATTACTCGGTAACTACTTTATGCCTACTTATTCTTGATAGTTTTCCTTTGAAATGTTCTAAGTATTGCCACGATTTTTTCACATCCCCAGTAGTAGCCATTTAGCCGGCAGAGGTAAGGGGGGGACACATGACTAACAAAAATTAGGGCTTTAAAGACCAATATCTCGCAAACGAAACACCTAGTCAAAAAATGGTTTTAAAAACCCATAATATTTTTGAACAAGCTATCCAACGATATCCCACACCATGAATTTGACGAGAAAAAAAACCTACACTTAATGTGGGGATGTAACTACATTAAGTGTAGGGGAGGTACCAACCCTACAAAAATTTTCAAGGATTCATTCTACTTAAAAATAAAAAATAAATATTTTAACTGCTTATTTCATTTACTTATTTAATTAATTGCTCCTGCTATTGATTTATATACCCCTGCCGAATTAAAGTTTTAGTTGTAAGAGTTACTGAGCTAAGCCGAAGACGGACGCACAGACAGACAGACGGACATGGCGAAACTATAAGGGTTCCTATAGTCTGCGGAACCCTAAAAATGATGTTTTTTTAGAATTAAGTAAATCCTGTAAACATTGTGACAATAGTAATGCTATTGAATGGTGGGACGTCTCCTAAGCATGTTATGAGTGCATAATGTAACTACTTACAAGAAAAAGTAGATTTTTTAGTCCTAGCGGTTAAACCATTTAAAAAGCGACCTCACCATCACACATCAGTCTATAAATAGGTCGAAGACCAAAAACCTGGAGAATAAGTAGGTGTTATTATGACTACGGTCTTCAGTAAAGTGGAGGTACTTTCCCAGTTCATACGGTGATACGGTGATACGGCTGGTTCATACGGTGATACGTCTTCCGCGTCCGCTATCGCACTTACATACTGCTTATTTTTACTTAAGATACCTATGTATTCTTTAAAATATGTTTTAGCGTAGGTATTTGTTTTGTGTTGCCTTCCAGGAGGTAACTCATGTAAAGGTTCCGACGGAAGACCAGCGCTGGCCTCCTAGGTTAGCACCATGCTGTCGGGGCCTTTTCGTGGACCCTGCTACTTTTACGTACTGTGTTTTGTTTTTATACCCATTGTTTTGTCCACGAATAAATGTTTTCTTTCTTTCTTTCTATAATAAATAACTCATACGTCTTAATTCATCATCATCATCATCATATCAGCCGAAAGACGTCCACTGCTGGACATAGGCCTCCCCCAAAGAATGCCAAAGTGACCGGTCCTGCGCCACCCGCATCCAGCGGACTCCAGCAACCTTTACCAGGTCATCAGTCCACCTTACGGGGGGCCTACCCACGCCGCGCCTTCCGGTTCGTGGTCGCCACTCGAGAACCTTTCCGCCCCAACGGCCATCGGTTCTACGCGCTATGTGCCCCGCCCACTGCCACTTAAGTTTAGCGATTCGGAGGGCTATATCGGTTACCTTGGTTCTGCTGCGGATAGCCTCGTCTTAATTACGTACACTTTATCATGTCACAAATAAAGATTACACAAACTCATTTGTGAGTGTAATCACATGATCAGCTCATTAGAAAACTCCTATAAATAAAATTGGAATAACTCATTGACACATCGGCCGCAATCACGAAGTCCCGAACACGTGCCATATCAACCGTGAAGTGTGAGTTATTAGACACAGGTTGTTTTTGTAGAATATCAATAACTTGAATATAAATAGTTTAACTCCTCTTTGCGCGTGGCTGTGTTTGCGTGTGCTTGCAACTATGCACTATGCAACTATAGCGACACGACAGTAGCACACATGTCTCGAAGTCTCCGTTGGTGAAACCTCATCATCCTTTAGGTAAGGTCACGTCCTCTGCCTACCCACATCTAGATCCAAGCAATCTGGTCAAGTTATTGTCTTTATTCTATCAAATTTACAAAATACGGCTTGTCAGACTCAACATTTATAATATTTTACTTCCTGGACACTCAGAACCGTTCAAAACCCTTAGTGAAAATGCAGCTTTACATCATTAATAGGCATACCAAATTGATAATTAATATGGAATCAATTAGTAGTACAACATGATTTACCATTATGGTAGAATAAAGGCTTATATTTTTATTTATACCAAATACAAGAATCTGGATCGCGTCGTATTGCCAAGTATTTTAAAGAGCGGATCAGGAAGGATCGCTGGCCTGGCTGCACAGACCATATATCCTAGAGACCCCGCTTAGCCTAATTTTTACTTATAAACAAAGCTGCCAAACTTGCGAAGCGCGGGGGACGACTAGTGCGCTGTGATTGGTGTATTCAAGGCCGCGCGTAACACGTGCCTGTCTGTAGTGATGGGACACATCACATGCGATACTTTATCGAATTTTATAAAGTAGTACTAGTAATAATAATGTTATTATTAAAATGTTAATCTTAAAAAATAACAGTTTTATTTCTGGTTTTAAATTTCCGATTTACCTATCCTTGACTAACAGAGACAGAGAAGGCGAGGCGGCGCGGTATTATCAAAAAGTTCTTATTTAGAATTTAAACTAACCTCTGTTGTTGACATAAACGGTGCCACATTCGTTACTGACGGAACAGAGTGTGGATTTTCCAGATCCCTATTATCTGTACGCGAGACCTATAAGAATTAATTATTTCAATTAATAACTAAACATGTTTACTCAGAAACACTAGCATAGCAGTGTAAGATAAACTTACTTCTGTTGTTGGTATAGACAGTGCTGCATTCGTTACCAATGGAATAATAGTGTGTGGACTTTCCGAAACACCACTATCTTTACATAAGACCTAGAAGAATTTATATTTTCAATAGACATTTGCGCAAACCCAATTTTAGACGGGGTAGATTTTACTTTCAAGCTAGACGCTCGAAAGTTTTCAGCACATTAATAAATTAACGATAAGTTTAATAATATGAATATCATAGCTGTTAGATCAAACAAAACAATGTGGTTGAATAATCAAAAAATACTCAACACAATACTCAACACAGTTCGTAAGTGAAGCGTAGGCACGGCATTTGGAAATATTAGTCACCCATTAATTAGACGTCGGCAATTTAAAATATTCTGATTTAAAGTGCCGAGAACATATGACACTGCTTGGGGACGGAAACCAGCCAATCACGTGGTCGTTTTGTAGCGTCAATCCACATTTCTTTTATGGTGGGACATTTTAGCTAACATTTTTTGAATACTTTATAATACAACACCAGCTTGAGAAGATCATTTACCACATTAAGTATATAAATAACTGTGCATTGTGCACAAATATTTTGCATATGATATGTAATATTTTGCTATTTTTAAATTACTTACGATGTATTGCGACTTTCGTTAATTATCTTATCGATAGTAAACGAATACATACTATGGACATCACTACCTACTTTGCCTAATGCTAGACAAGGAAGGAGCGACTATTCTGTGCAGCGGGATAGAAAGAGACTTCAGTTAAAAGACATCAACGAGCCCCGAGCACGGTCTACACGGAACTTCATTTAAAAACTCGCTTATTTATTATGTAATTTTCTTAAAATCGGCTTACCTGTCAAATTATAGACCTTCTTTTTGCACACTTGAAGTTTTAGTGATTTTTCCACAAAATTTTACGCAATAATAATGCATTTTGTAACGATGTTACTTGCGCAAACGCCGTCCGCCGACTGAACTTAGTAAAGGGGGCGTGTCTCAAACATAGAGTGAATTCACCATATGTGTGGCAGCGAGGGTCGCCCGACTAAGCGACGTCTATAGGTTTACTGGTCTGTGCCTGGCTGCCGCGGCTGCATTCTAATTGATGGGTTAGTTGGTTTCCGATACTTTGTAAAATTGCAGTTTCTTGCTACAATTAGTTCAATTGTGCCAATACTGCTCGGTGTACAAGTATGCGATTCCTTCAAAATAGACAACTAGATCATGGATCCTCTTATATATTCAGAATTTGCCTCTCTTTATCACTACAAACGCCTTATGAGTTATGTATTCTGATTAGCAAAAAGTTTACTAGGTCAGAAGCCAACATTTGTGTATAGCCGGTTCAGAATAGCAGATTAGTTAGGTAGGCTCGCCTAACATAAAAGAAAAAACCTAGGTGATCTGATCATCTTGGAGTGTTCTCGCCATGGCATACGACTAACTACCACAAGGAAAGCGGTGAAGGGAGACCATGTCGTCGGAAAAACCAGAAAATATAGCGACATGCAATGGATTCTGTTCATTGTGTAGCACAGATCGCGGTCGCATTCGCATGGGACTCCACATAAAGAGGGGTTTACACGGGTCGATTTTAGCCGCGCGGCAAAATTAAAATCGTGCGGCTTTAGTCACCCGTGTAAACCCCACTCAACCCACCCGAAACCAGTCCAGTTTTCCCACGAAAAAAAGTCCAAACTAACGTTACTTTATTTTTTCCTGTTGCTTATCAATCAACAAACCTAAAAAAACGTTATGCCTGCCATCAATTATATTGACCACCAACTCTGTTGCAATACATGAAACTGCCTATAAACCATTTTTAATCGCGCTGAGTCACAACGAAACATTTTTTCCTCATCTCTCCGACATTCAATAACAACAAATAAAAAACCAAAACAGAATGACAGCATCGGACGCAATCGAGAACGGACTGGCAGTTGCATCACCGAATCGAAGCCACATTTAAAAAAAAAAGCCGGTCAGACGGCCTGCCGCCAAAAAAATATGGCGGCGCGACACACAGATCTTAACAGCAGTCTGCCAGTTCTATTCGAAGAAAAAAATATGTTTGATTTTGTTTTTTATTTATTTTGGTATTCATTTGCGTTACGTAAAGTTGTAAAACGTACAGATTTATAGGTTCTTGACTAAAGTAACTTCACAAGCTCTCACTAGGATGAGCTGATCCTATTTTTTTATAAGGGGTGAGTGAGGCGAATCCTGGATTTCGGTTTAGGGGATCTGCTAGTACGTCGGATGCTATAACCAATTTTCAGTATACCAATTTGTTTGTTTTCTTCGATCTTTAAATAAGTAATAGCGACGTTTATCTTTAATTTAACCTATACATATACTAACCTACCTTCTGAATTAATGCTCCAAAATAGAACAAACAAAACTTAAAAAACTGTTCAATCGCTTCTTTAGTTAAAGCTTAAAATGACTTTAGATGGTACAAGGTGTCGTACTGCAGAGATCTGTGCGCTGGATAACATAACCTGAAAACGTTACGCAAGCTCGGAAGCGGTGAAAGTGCGCGGGCGGCATTCTTGCGCGCGCGCATGTAAACACGGGGAAATGCACGCTTTTACCTTGATCTTTGACATTCGGGGTTTCTACAGAGCATTGAGTATTGCCAGTCTTCAATATAGTGCGGTTTTATGTAATGCAGTTTCTTGGTTAAGAGCGCTCGTAAACGCTCAAGCGCTCAAGGCTTTAAGTACGTAGGTAGTAGCCCTACCCTAAACTATGTAACCTTTGTAAATCTGCGGCAAGCCCTTGTATAGGTACCTATAGCACCTTATGCCCGGGTATAATGTTTTTATTATTCCATTCCATTTAGGGTTCAATTAGGTATGACAAAACCAGTTGAAACCTTTTGTTTTAATTCGACCGTCTCGAAAGAACTGAAGCCCCGCTGAGCGGGGCTCCTTTTTCTAGGCAGTTTGCCCTTCGGACATCTGAAGCAACGCAACTGAACGAACTTGACCTTAACCTAAATTTACAAGTAAGTACCTATAGTCGCGCCAACTCGAAAAGTCGTCAATTAGATATATACGTGATCTTAGTTATAGTATTTACTTCTATTCAATTCAATTCAATTCCATTTATTTATTTGCAACCTTGTACAATTGACACATGCAACTAAAAGCTAGGCAATGCACAGGACCCACAGGAATTATTAAGTGTATGTACAAATTTCAAGCACAATCATTGTATTGTTCTTGGATAAATGTTGAATTGAATTGACTAAGGTACCTACAGATGCACGAATTAAAAATCATGCTCATTCTCTTATTTCCTATCCGCACGATTCAATCTAATTTAACACAAAGCTTGCACAATTCTCGTGGTCATCGCTGTGCGGGCAACAAAGAGATGCACCTGATAAAGTCAGCGGTGATATCATCGGACGTTGATCGATGGTATTGCACAAGCTGTCTAGTGTTGGTACTGGACATGACACGGAGCGTGACCGAAGACTATCGGAATACAAATTGTAGCAGTATGAACAAAGCCATATTTTAAGTTTAACAACGAGAAGATTGTGAAGGTCCGCAGTGTGAACCCTCAGGGCCTGTTTTACCCTTAGGCTAATAAGACTAGAGGCTAGGGCGCAAGGACCAAGCAAGGGGGCGGCAGGAAGGGGGGGGGGGACTGAAACAATAGTAATTGATAAATCTAAATCAGGCTCTGAGAACCCTCATCAGTTTGAGGATCAAAAATAGACAGCGCTAGGCCAGGACAGAGGGTATTTATTCCTGTGGAAATAAGGCACCTGAAACCAACAGGCGATGGAGGTTCTCTTAGTTGTTGCCTATCTGTCCTCACACGATTTTAATTGACCGGTAGGTTTCACTGGTTTTATGCGGTAAAACGACTCTGCTATTGACTGATGACGTGACGACTTTCTGTACGTATATCTTGTCTGTATGCTGTATATAAACCGACTTAACATTCAATGAAAATGTCCCTTCACTCAAAACCTATTACGCGTTGTTTTTACGAATCCCGGCGTCAAGATAAAATAAGGGTGACCGGTGAAGTTGGGTGAAAAAGTCGTGAATACCAGGAGCACAGATAAAGTGAGTAAAGGTCTCGGTCACAGCCTGTAAGGCATTGAGATAAGATTGAAATTCCTCGGGCCTGTGTAATAGCATCCTGAAAATGATATCAGGAAGGTGGGATTCGGACATTCTCCGCCGATACACCATTTTGCATGTCGTACGACCCAAAAAATAGATGTTTTAAATTGTAGTTATACTAACATAGTTCTTAAATGTTTCTTTTTGCTTTTCTGTTACTAACAATGTATGGATCTGTTATCTGGTTTTTTTTTTTTTAAACGTTTGCTACCTATATCTTTAGTCGTGATTATCTCTCGCTATTGCACTTTCATCTCCGTCCGACCTTTAGCAGATGGAGTCAGGTCAATAAAGTATTTACGACTAATAAGGATGTTAAGTTCATTCGTGACTCGGTGCTGCGTTTTGAATTGTACAACATCAATATCAAATATGATTGAGATCGGGCCTCCATTCTTCGACCAGTCAGTTCTTAAATACGAAATTCATTTTGATCTGCGTGCGGCTCGGGCCATATATACATTCAGCGACGTAGGAACTGAAGTAAGAGCTTATTCAACCACAACGTAGGTACGTGAATATTCCTACAGCTAGTTAAAAAAAACGAAAACATGTAACTAAAGTCCTGTTTTTGTATTACAACTTAGAGCTGATTTATTTAAAAGAGTAATTTAATGGGTCCTTAACAAACAATTCGTGCTCATTAGTTACCGAGATTCCAACCCGAGCCTGCCGGTTTCGTAGGCCCGTCAGACTAGGCCAAAGTGGTCGTAAAAAGTTGAAAGAGTAGTAAAAACTGTAAAACTATAAAGAGTGTCATTTATAGGTTGTATTGAACATTTGAATGAATGTCAACGTAATTTGGTATCATATAAACGTCACGTCACTTATAGCTGACATTTTGTGAAGTCGTGTTAGTAGGTAATAAACTCACTCACTGAGAACCTGCACTTTCCTTTATAAAACAGAGGGAACTATATTCCCACCATGAATGAACCTAGTAAGTAGAGTAGTTTCTCAGAATAATATTCTGAGAAATAAAATAAACATTCAATTATTCATTTGATAAAATATAAAATGATGTTATTTTAGCCTGCGTACAAAATCCGATGCAAATAATATAGACGTATCCATTTTTGCTTTTAAATGGAGCTTAAAATTATCCTTTATATTCAATTAAATACGATTAGCTACTAGATCCTGTTTAAATTTTATTTCCCATTCTCGGCCTTGACGAAATAGATTTAGAATTAAAAATTAAAGCTCTTTAGGTTGGACTAGGTTATCCTATAGTGGATTAAGTGTTATATTTCCACGAATTTAAAATTGTACTACACTTAGTTACTAGTTACCGTATAAGGGGACAAAATAATAAATAGTAAGGTATGTAATTTTTACCAGCATGACTATCACGAGACGGCGCGCGAGCTCTCTCGATTTTTCTCGCACGGATAGTGCTCTCTCTAATTAGAACACTTAGAACAAGAGGTATAGGGCGAGAAAAATCTAGAGTATGTCGCGGCCGTCCATTATGAGATAGACGAGCTGGTCGTGTAAATTCATATTTCGACCTAAGGTACTACTACTTAGGTACCTCTGGTGTAAGATTTCTCCATATTTGGCGTAGGTACTTCCGTTCCTGTGGGGTTTGATAATACCTCATATTAAGCGATAGTTTGTCAGCCTAGTTTGGTCAAAGCAAGATCAAATTAAAATTAGAAGGTTAAAATCAGAGCGAGATATTAAAGGCGGTATGGCATGGAAGGTTATAGGATAGAGTTGCATTACTGAGAGTAACATTTAGCCTTTAGGTTGATTTCATCAGGTACAAACGACAACACTGTTAACTGACCATCCTGTGTTTGTATAGAACCTTATTACAATGCACTTAAGGTGCACCGATGGTCAGTTAGCTGTGTTGTCGATAGTACTTGACGGTTGTACACGCGGGTGGGTTCCACTACCCACCTCCTGGCTCCATCTTGATGGTACAAATTGATTGTGTTGTCATAATTTCGTAGTTATTTCGTTTATAGAGATGATAAAGATAAGAGTTTGGCATAGGGGGCAGAGCTCAACGGAGAAGATAAGATGATCTCGACGATTTTCGGCAGGACTGTCCTAGTTCTTATAAGTAGAGACGCGCGGAGGAAATGTAGTCAGGCAATTGCCCAGTAGCCACTTTCCACCATATTCCCTTATCTTCTACCTAGCTTTATCCAGGCCTTTGCCAGGGTTCTCTTTCTTCCACTTTGCTAGATCCTGGTCGCCTTCCTTTGTGACTCCGTTCCATCTTATCCCCTTATAATAAAGTAAAAAATCTCTTTGTAGCCGAGGACAGGGTTGAAATTTGAAATGCAATGGTGGAATATTAACCCCCATTTCTTTGCTTCCAGGATCACCCGCGGCGGCGCCGGCGCAGACGTGGCGCACCACCTCGGAGACGTGATGGCCGCCAGCCGCGACCACGACTGCTCTCGGTTCTTCTGCGACCGACACTAACGTCATACATGATCGGAATAAACAATGCATCCTTTAGGAGCATTGACTATATTGTGCAGTAAGCAGTTAGAACGACCACACTGCTGCGTATACGCGTTGGAGTGCGTCACGTTTTCGTCCAGTTGCTGCGTTGAAGGTGCGTCAGCGTAACTTGAGATGCAGTGAATATTGTCGATACTCTGATGTCAGAGAGAAAATAATCTTGGAAGCATGTATCAGCAACAGCTAGGTATAGGAATTTCCCGGTTACAATCCCGTGAAACGGCACTGCGTATTTCGACTCTGGCGATGACAGAGCTACATTCAGTAACTCTATTTCCCTATTAAGTTAGGTAAAAGTTGCCAACCGATAAGGATTAGAATGCGATGGCTTTAAATTTGGTGATTTATAATGATGTTTGCTATACGATTTTGATAAATTGTTCAGTTTAAAAACAAAAAGACCACTTGACTTGAGACTAGATTCTCGCGTTATCTTTGAGACGTTTATAACAAGGTTGTAAACGTAATATGAACGCACACTTAAGTGGCGCCTTATTACAGTGTTATAAAGCCTAATATCGTATATTGTCGCCTAATGTCATATATAAATACGTTGTTACACTTAGCAGACTCGGAGCCCAATTATTCTTTTTTATAACAAAACTATGTAGCGAGCGCTGAGTAACTTGCTTCTGAGAAAAGCAATACTTTAATTTCAATTACAGATTAACTAAAAGTAGTTTCACAGAGGACCTTCACAACAAACTTTTTTCTCTCGTGACGTACGTTTTACAAGTACTCTATTACAACATACGGACTGGCTGGATTTAAAAACACTGTCAAGTCGCCGACAACGTTACGTTTACGATTCGCAAACGTTAAATTAGCGGATGTGGCAGAAGTTAATAGTCATACAATTTTATTATATTTACGCAACAAGAAAGCGCGAGAGTTACTGTTACATCATGTAATACATGTACGACAACAGAGGATCTTGACGAAAGATTAGTTTGTGAAGACAATTGGCTCAATTCTCAGGTAAGATTGCATGACAGTGTGACTCTTCTCAATCTGCCCAAGAATTGGTCCACAGTTATATTATTATCTTACACATTCCCGTGAATCGTCTATTGATTATTCATAGCTTGTTACATATATATAAATGTACAGTTTTCCCGGCAAACAACTTGAACATGCGGGACGAAGTGGGGGGGGGGGGGAGCTCGCACGTACAATTCGCATTTGCGCAGGCAAGGACATTTGCTCAAGTTGTTTGCCGGAAATTGTACCTGTGTCAGTTGAGTGATATACGTGAGTATGAGAACGTACATAATACATTTCCTGGTGAAATGTCCAGTGAATAGGATAGTAATTTATTATTATTTAATTAAATTTAAGTGACCAGGGTGATTTCTTGTTTTAATTAATTTGGTGCAGCGAGACAATATTGTAAAGTATATTTAGGATCATAGATGAAGCCATACATTTTCAATATTAAATACTAGCTAACATCTCTCCTACGACAAGATTTACTAAAAACGGTAGCCATATTTGTTTCGTTCCTAAATATTTATCACAAAAGATATACCTAACATTACAGCACGCTGTCTAAAATCACGTTAAATCAGTGTATTTATTGTTACCAAATAATTATTTATTCTATCATTTATTCCCCATAAGTTAGTGTTTATTTATACAAGTTATTTAGGATGAAAGCAAATTTATACGCAATTAATTTTTCCCTTTTCTTAGTTTAGAAGTTCTAGTTATTAGCAACCCCATTGCTTAATAAAAAAAAATCCCGAAAACAATTAATGAATCGAAGTATCTAGTTTTCAAAAGTCTCCACACAGGAGCATAATATTCCAAATGGTAATTTCAGAGCGGCTACCATGAAATGTAAACGTCATTCGTTCGTGTATCTCCCTCTCTATCCACTATGTCGCTCAAATATATGCAAGTGCGATAGAGATAGAGATATATATCGCTGATTTTCTCGTGCGAATGTACCCTACATTACAATTTTTTTTTTGTACGACTTGTTAATAAATCTATTAGTTTATATTATAATAGACGCTCGTAAGTTGTAAATATGCTTTAATGGATGTAAATTATTTATTTATTACAAATTAAAATAATCGAAAATAATGTTTTGTTTTATTTCCTTCTATGTAGGTTTTTTGTTCTGTGACGGTGGTAAACAAGCATACGGCCTGCCTGATTGTAAGAAGACACCGTAGCCTATGACGCTTTCGACTCCAGAAAAAAAAAACGCGTTGCCGACCCTTTATTGATGTGAGGATTCCTTGTATTGATAGATATGTCATCACATCATTCAATACGGGCTCGAGCTACGGGGACGTGCAGCGGATTGGCAGCGTGTTTTCCGGCTCCAAAAACGAGCTGTAAGGGCTATTGCTCGTGTCCCATGGTACGAGTCTGCTAGACCACACTTCGCCACCCCAGGGAGTATCACGTTGCCGGGCCTCTTGATATTGCAAACAGATACACGCGAGAGAATTTAGATAAATACCCCAGGCGGGGTGACAATAGCAAACGTACTACACGATACGGACACAAACTAGCAGCGGTGCCTCGTAGCTTGGCGAAGAGGGCAAAAACTATACACGTCATGGGCCCCTCTGTGTATAATAATCTACCACGAGTAATAACAGACGCACCTAGTTTGCTAACATATAAAAATAAACTGAAATCTTGGCTTGTTGAGCGGTCGTTCTATAATATAGAAGAATTTCTGACTGCGAAATATTAGTGCAAATATAAGAATGTATTGTATTTTTTAATTGATCTGTACTAGATGTAAGTTGACATGTAATCACCTATTAACAATAAAATATGAGTATGAGTATGAACGCGGGTTCGTCCCTCTCGACACAACATATCCTCAGGGACCTTAACGCTAAGCTAATGCAAAATTCAACTGATTATCATCCATTTTCCATCTGCCAAATTTTGGTTTAAAAAATAATCTGAGCTATTTGTTTTCTATCTTGACTGAGCAAGGAGAGAAGGGATGGCTATCTTTCTTATTTTTTCAATAACAGAAAATAACCAATCCTACTATGATATTATAAATGCGAAAGCTTGGATGCTCGGATGTTTAGATGTTTGGATGTTTGTTACTCAATAACGCTTAAACGGCTCAACCGTTTTGAATGAAATTTTGCATAGTTTATAGCCTCGATTAAAATATAGGATAGTATTTATCCCAGGTCCATGCTGACGAAGTCTCGGGTGGAAGCTAGTATCTAATAAAAATAATGAATACGTCATAAGATTTTTATGTCATATTATGATATAATAAATACTTTATGGTAAACACCTAAAATTTGTAAAAATACAAAGTGAGATTTATTTAATTTAAACAAGTTAATCAAATCACAACACTCTTGTTCGGCGTCCTTTTGTGAGACGCGATTGCGCTGTAAATAAAAATTGTTTATACTTTAATCATTAAGAATAATAATAACTTGGAATTATTTGTAACTAAATTCTGTCAGTGTTAGTTCCCCATTTTCCCCCTCAGATAGCCTTTGTCAATCCCTAGTGTAGCTAAAAGCTTTTCCCCCAATCCCAAATTTTAAACAATTTGATCAGTAGTTTAGGCCTGAAAAGGTAAGAAACAGAGAGTTACTTTCGCATTTAATATGGATGAAACTGTAATTACAACTTTAGGCTACTTGTTAAGACTGCAATGTAAAATCGGTTGTATTGGATTATTTTGTTAATTTCCAGCAATACGATGACGTTACTTTTAACCGACTTAAAAAAAATGAGGAGATTCTATGTTCCACTGTATGTTTTTTTTATTTAAGTTTAGCGATTTCTCTGACAATTGTAGACCGAATTTTTAAATTATGTTTTATTCAAAAGAGTACATACTTACTGAGCTGGTCCCATTGTCATCAAGTCAGGATCTGATGATGGGATCCCTAATGGAAAATGTAAGGCGATCCTCAAATTTTTTGTGCATTGATTTCGATATTTTCTATTAATACGAGTATAACTCGTATATCTAATCAGATTGAACACCGCTTACGATCACAGACGGTTTCGTGCAACCCAGGGTGGTGGGACGCACTATCAAGATCTCTTCTAGGAAGGCACCACGTTTGAACGTCGTGCCGAATGACGGTGGCGCCAGTAACGGCCCCGCGTTCCAACTACACACGCCTCCAGATCCGCCACAATCCAATACTAGTTGAACGCAACAACAGAACAAGAATGACAACTTGACTAGACTGGTAGACCTATAAAGCCGCCACGCAACAATAGAGTGATAGACAACTGGTGGTACTCACGTCTCTCGCAGCTAGCACTCGCAGGAGTCGCCCGCGCCGACGCCGGCGTCGGTGCGCGCCGTGCCGGGCGGCGCCGGCGCCGGCGCCGGAGACGGGGACCGGGACGGGGACGGCTCGGGGTTGCATTCCACGCACGCCTGCATCTCGGTTTCCATCCAGTACAGCTGGATCACAGATAATATGATAATAAGCAGCGGTACTGAGATGCAAAAGGGGTTAGCACAGTTGACATCCAATTAGTACCTAATTTGTCCGAAAACGTCATTCTTCTGAATTATTATGTTTCGAAAAGCACATCCCGCTGTAGAAATATGTTTTTTCTAAGTCACCATACTAACGTTCCTAATATATGAATGATTTTCTGTTAAAAATTTCATTGCAGCATGGAGTCGAAGTGACCCGGCACTCCACAAATTAAAGTATTGTTTCTGTGCTAAGTATATCTCAGTAGGCAGGAGTTTAGGTACCCTCCAAATACAAATAGTTTATTTTCATGTGCCCTAGCCCTAGCCTTAGCTTATACCAAGAAACGTAATGGCAGATTTCGCAAACTATAGTTTAAAATCATATATAACTGAGATGTTCTTACTGTACTTATATCTCTTAAAAACATATTTATTGGTTACACTGGGATTATTTATATGATAATTTACTTTAAAAACAAAGTTTTAACCGACTTCAATTTAGTATTCCGCCAAGCCACGAGATCATTTACACGTTTCTTTTCCAATTTACCACATGAACTGATTTCCGAGAGAAAATTCGTTGATTATTAGAGAAAAAAACCCAATCACTGTATGTGACCCGATAATATTTGAGGACTTCCGTCGTCGATTCCACGAGGATCACCTTTGGCACTTCATTAGTTGCTATTTCAACGGAATCTTATCAGAATCTGTGACGTACTTTTGTACTTTTAAGTACATAATTGAGGAATTCCATAAGTCATACAGATGATTTATGGAATATGGAATATGGACTACAGGGTCTTCATCATCAATTCCACTCCTACAAATGTATGATTTCCAGGTGTAAATACACGAGTTATAATACAAAATACCAAAATCACTACACGCGTGCCTAATATAATTGAGGAGTTCCCTCAATTCCTCATGGATCCCATCATCCAATTATATTTTTGAAAAAATGGGACCCACCGTTCCAGGTGCTTCCGCATATACTTACAAAAAAAAATTACGAATCGTCTCATCAATGACGGAGTTCTGAGGTAACAATCATTAAAAAAAATGGTAAAAAAAAAATACAACCGAATTGAGAACCTCCTCCTTTTTTTGAAGTCGGTTAAACATTTAGCATACAATACAAAATACAAATACAAAATATTTTATTGATTTAAAACACAGTGGTTTACAGACAAGGCAAGGTTAGGTAGAAAAATGTAGTCTAAAGTATATTATACTAACTTGTGTGTGTGTGTGTGTGTAGGTGTGTGTGTGTGTGTGTGTGTGTGTGTGTGTAAATGTACAATACTACAGTTACTAGACAGTTTCATAGGTGCTATATTATTATTATTATTATAGCATAAGCAGGAATATCTGTTTTTATATTGAACAATCTATAAAGACTAACTAACGTACCCGTCCGTCGTCCCCGTAGCCCGTGTACTTCCTGGCCACGTCGGGCACGTCGAGCGCCTGCGGGTGCGCGCGCGCCGCCGGCAGCAGCGTGTGCGAGCCGCCCACCCAGCGGCGGCAGCGGTGCGTCCTGCCACGACCGGTCAATGTATACATACATAACAAAAATACATAGCTTTAAGTGGATAGGAATAGACAAGATAAACTATCGAATTATTATTTAATATTGCATTTTACAAGACATTTTAGACGATTGTAAAGAGGTGGTAAAGAGAGCCTAACCTCGCGCTAATTTACTTCCGAACTGTAACCATCTGTGGTTGCATACTCGTTCTTAAAGAACTGGACACCTTATAGAATAAAAATAAATATATATGTTTATTAATACGCACCGAGAGCGCTATATGAAGACAGAAACTAGATGAATACTGCGCTCCTGGTTCTATGTTTATTTATTTATTTATACTTAAGGAGTAGGTACCAACAGCTGCAAAAACATGATATAAGTCTTACATAGTAATACAAAGCCAATTAAAGGAATTCACAGATATGTTACGTAGGTAAGTATAGTAGGCGGAGATATTCACAGAATAAATGCAGGGAAAGAAGTTCATAGTTATAGCACCTTATAGCATTGTTAAGCAGTATAGCTTGTCAAGCACCACCAAGTAGAATAGAATAGTTTTTTTCCCAGATTCTAATAATTTACCCTCATGGGGCACCATGACTGATGCATCTCTAAAATCAAAAGATTTCAACTTGGACGTACGACTGCGCAATATAAGTATAGTGTCTTTACCTGAAGTCTGGATAGTCGGGCGCCTTCGGCTCGGGCCCGCAGGGCGCCTCGAGGGCGGGGCCGCGCGCGGCGGGCAGCGCCGGCGGCATGGGCGCCTTGCCCGGGTCCATGAGCGCGGGCGCCAGGCACGACGCGCACACGGCGTCGCGCGCCAGCTTGCGCATGAGCATGGCTGCCTGTTATTCCATTTAAATTTACAAGTTATATTTATTAATAATAGTCTGGCATAAGAAAAGTGATGCTCTCGAAAAAGTGGTTGGCACTGACAGCTTTCAATACGCTTCCGGCACGGCTTATGAATGCATTGGATTATAGACAGCAGGGACTGTATGTCGTCGTGGTCCTCAGCAATGACGAAACGAGAAAGAAGATGATTGATCTCACCTTGGGCTCGCCGAGGATGAGCGCTAGTCGGTCGATCCTATCATCGATGGCGCGCAGTTGTATCGTCGCCTCGTCCCGAACCTTGAGCAGCTCTGTCAGCTGTGCTTTCGTGTCTGCCAGCTCGCGCAGGTCCTTGATTGCATCCTGTCAGCATCAGAATGTCAAAAAGTGGTAAATGATGAATGCTGCTTTTTTCTATGATTAAATTAACATGTGCACACAAGCTTACACAAATCGGCCTAGCAGCACGACTTGTAACACAATTAGTAGGTACTAGACAGCGATAGGCATACGTATTTACATGCATATATATGTCGCAACTAGCACACAAGCTGCTTGTACAGGCATTGTACAGCCTGGGAGTTGCATAGGAGTCGTTCAAGTGCTGTACAAGTTTCCTTAAGATGAACAGTAGCATATTTAAAAACCCTTTAACAGCTAGCAAAAAAGTTACTTATAGTAATAAAATAACATGCAATAGCGTCGCTAGACAGCCATAAGAAATAGGTACAATGAGTTGATGGAGGCGCTTGTACAATCGTGAGATGTAAAAGAGTCATTTAGTAGCTAAAGGTGTTTAAAATGAGTTAAACGTAGCGCTTAACAGCGTAAGGAGGCATTTTGTAGAGCCTTAAGTTCTTTAACGGATTTTTTTACGGCGGGTGTTGTATTACTAATCTATAATAGATTTGTGTAGTTCTAAAATAGCGCCTTGAGCGCTATATGTGAGAATTATATGGCTACTGTACGGTTAATAATTGTATAAGGAATGATACGAAACCTTTTATACAGCCGTGAGGGATTGCAGAATAGTGTATAGCAAGTATTTTCATAGAATTTGCTAGCGCTCTTGTAACTATACATCTACAACGAACGGACATAACTTTATATATACTAGAGCTCAAAACGCTATATTAGAGATTTTTACAGCGGAATTGTGATGTAAAGCTGTAAAATGAAAGGTACATGTTGTTTTATTCAGCCAATGCACAACACTATAGCCTTTGTAGGTACGGCCCAAGCCTGTAGAACAGATGTAACCAACTCTGAGAGCTGCTTGATCGAGACGACGCCATTACAGTATTCGGTAACGTATTTTTTTTAGGTTATTACCACATTTTGAAAATCGTATTTATGCATAATTCGTAACTTTTGGCGTAATTGAAGACACTATTTCTTACCCTCACGGGTATAAATAATTAAATTAGGGTCACCCCTAATTTAATTATTTATATCCTTTAAAGTCTTATTTAAGTCAAAATACAATTTCATAACCAACATATCAATATAATTTTTGCCTTAAAAACTGAATAATTTGAGGGTGCGTGAGAATTTTGATATATATTGACAGCAAACTGGTAATTGCACTGATATTTCACGATCACAAAGAAATAAAGCAATGTTAGACTTACCTTTTTACTTATTTTGATAATCCGTAATAGGTTTTGTATCCCCACCACTACGCATCGGAGTTTTTGTCGCATGGTAAGACTAATAACAAGCTATCGAGTCGACATTTGCGATAAATGTAAACTCTTACTCATTTATTTAATTAGTTAAGTATTTTTTATAATCAAGGACAACAAAGTTGACGAGTTTAGAAACGATTGTTATCTTTGGAAAATAAATATTACAATAAAAAATAATTACCATATTTATACTGATTTAATTACGAAAATTCATAAACAAACAAAAAATACATTTAAACACCTAAAAAATATGTATATAAAAATAGTAGAATAGTCTAATACAAAAATTTTTTTTTATATAATTCTACTAAGATAATTATACACGACCGACCACTCTAAAGGCATTTTAAGATAAATTAAATAAACGAGTATGAGTATGAATAAGAGTTTACATTTATGGCAAATGTCGACTCCATAGACTATTAGGATTAGTCTTAACATGCGACAAAAACTCCGATGCCTACTCATCACTTGTCACAGTACGAACGAGTGATTAGTTTAAATTAAGTATATTTAGTTTATGCCAAAGTAAAACTACTATATTATTAATTTAAATCGTTGACATTTAATATAACGATACAAGTCGAAAGCGTCGAAATAAGGTGAAGACGATATAATGGCGCTACAATAGCTTTTTGAAATCTCGTGGCGCTAACCATCGCTTGTGTACCGTCTCTGTAGAGCCATTATAACTACTTTACGACCACTGTAGACCAAGTGCAGAGCTATTAAATGAGTATGAGTATGAGTATCGGCTGCATACGGGACCGGATTCGCGCTATAAGAGCTCTATGTCTCCTTATAGAACCACTATGTGTTTACTAATGGAGCCGAGGCCGTAATGAAATTCCCTTATCCGGCTACTGTGATGCTTCTTATAGCGCTCGTGTGCTAGTTGGGGTGTATATAGAAAAGACTCGGGAACAAATGTGTGCTCTTCACACTTAGAAATGGTCCTTTAGTCTACAAGCCAGCTAACAGGTAAGTCCCGGATCGTAAGTCTAGTCAACTTTATAATCTGCTGTGCAGTGGACAATAGAGCCCCGGGCTGATTCATAGCTTCGGATAGACTGCTACTATAAAATGGTCTTGGTTCTCCGTTGGATTGGACGGTCCGATGGCAGTTGGTCCCGCGAAAACAAGTCCCTACGCCGATTCTTGGGAAAATCGGACTCCGGGTTCCTTAATGCTTGAATGCATGTTGGACTGGCATGCTTGCCCGGGGGGATGCGCCTGATTGCCTCTGTTGGTTAAACTCACCATCCAGACGAGGTCCTGCCTCGTGAACTTGTCGTTACACTGGTCCAAGCGTTGTTCCAGGTCCACCTGCGCGCGGTCGAACTCCTCCTGACGCACCAGGCCGTCCAGCATGGTGATGTCCGCCTGGTATCAATTGTTTAGTAACTATAGAACACCTTTCAGGGTTAACGGTAACAGACCGAAGTAGCTAAGCAAAATAACACGCTCAAAATGACCTATACAGATCCTTATTCCCTTGACATTAGAGATCGTGTGTAGATCATTTTGAGCACTAGAACTGCTTAGCAACTTCTGCTGCTGACTGTACCACTAGTACAGTTTTGTTTTCCATTAAATAGATACAGCTATGCTGAAACACGGAAATCATGCAGATAAATAGTAGTTCTGACCGAGACAAAATCTCAGGGAGACCAACCTTATCTCTAAGTATATCGAGCAGCTCGTCGCGATCAGCCTTCTGCTCCCGCAGCACCTCCACGCCTTCCACCAGCGTCTGAACAGAGACGGAAGTAACTTAAGCTCTAACACCACTGTATTAAGGGTGTGGATCATTTGGAGCTGTGAGAGATATCAGAGCGGTGTGCTTGCAAAATAAACCAATAGGAAGAGATGCGTAAAAATGCTATTAGTTTTTTCCCCGCACACATACAGTTCTGGCGGATACCCTAAGACTGGTCATGGAATGTCAAGAAGCCAGCGCCTAGCCAATTGTCTCTCTCTCTCTCTCTCTCTCTCTCTCTGTCTTAAATTAAATTAAAATCCAGAGCACGACAAAGCAGCGTTTTGTTAAGTGCTGTTAAGTAATTGTTATCCGCATCATCCATTTCCATTTAGTGCCGGTTGAGAGAGACGAGTGATGGGCAACGGAAACCTGGCAGCAGCCAGTGACCACTTACATGAGAAACTTAAGCAACTAAACTAGTATTGTTTACGATCGAGCAGCGAGTAATACAACAGTGAACAAAACAAAAACGCATCACTGTGATACCTTCAGCTCCTGTGTGAGCTGGTGCTGCATGTTGTCGAGCGCCGTGTGCTGCAGCAGCGTGTCGTCCAGCCCTCGCACCAGACCTTCGAACCGCTCGTTCAGCTCCATCACCGCTGGCAACAAGAACATTTGGGTTAGTTCAGTATGTTCAGCCACCAGCATGGTAAGCACTCTTGTACTCTAAGTTTTGTAATAAAAGAGAGATGGATAGTGCGAGAGAGCTCGAGCTTGCACGTCGTGCAGCAGAAGTAGCTATTCTATTGACACTAGAGTCTTGGGTAGATTATTTTGAGCACTAGGTCCGATAAGCTATTTCTGCTGCAGACTGATCTAATCTGTAGTCTTGAGTATTATTGAATGAATGAATGAAATGTTTTATTTCAGGTATTTTTGTTTTTTTATAATATAGTTACTTTTATTATAAATAACCGTACTAGATAGCAAATTTCGTAACATTTATTTTATTCACGACATTATCAAATTTCATGGATTTACTCACGATTATTTTGTTACTTCGTGCGATACCTATCATTATCCTGTGTGCAAATTTTTTTGTTGATTTAGATTTGTGACAGACAGGTACGGTTTCTGAAGATTGGCGTCTTCTAGAAGTCTCCTACTGGCCCCATAAATCAAAGTAACCAAATTTCTCCTATTCGAACACTGGCAGGTTACTAACACTAGCTGCCGGAGTCACGGAAGTGGTCGCAAGCGTTTCCGTGGCTCCGTCTCATGCATAACTTTATACTAGAGCATGGAGTAGGAAGAACATGAGGTTTCGTCAAAATTAAATAATTTAGAGTCTGTCTCCCCGGTCGACGGTCGAGCGGGACGCGTAACGTAAATGAACTTCACTTTCAGTTGGAGATGCGCCCTGTGCAACGAATTCGTAGTAAACCTCACCAGCCGTCTCCGGGTTGCTGTTCCCCGTGTCCAGCTGCTGCAGACCCTCCTGCAGTTCAGCTCGCATCGTCGTCATCTGCTCCTTGAAACTGGCCATCTGCAGGTAGTTATTAAAACTTGCTAGTATTCTATTCTACCAAAAAACTGGTTGCAACTTGGGACCAATAGATGACTTCTTTTACTAGCTTTATATTAATGAACAGTACGTACCTATTTGTATTTATGTGAGTTATGAGAACTGAACTATGCGAGGTATTGAAAACCGTTTTGCAACTCTGCGCAGCCCGACTATTTATGCAGTAACGATACGACCTTTTTAATAGGCACGGAACCCTTCGTTATGCGTGGTCCGACACGCACTTGGCCGCTTTTTTGCTACTTAAGAGTCCGCAGTACGCTCGGCCGAATTTCACCTTCCCATACAAACGTAGTTACGCTCTCATTTTAAAACTACGTCTTAGATTGTGGCGAAACTTTGCATATACATTGACATGAGGTATAATTTATGTCTGTAATTAGTTTATATGGTTCCAGTGTATAAAACAAACGAAATACAGCAAAAACAAGTTTTGTATGAAAAACTTAAATTCACCGTATTTTTTTTACTTTGGTACCTGAAGCTACATAAACTAATTACAGACCTGGATATACCTGGATATACCTCATGTCATTGTATATGCAAAGTGTCGTTACAATCCAATACGCAGTTTTAAAACGAGAGCGTAACTACGTTTGTATGGAGAATCGAGCTTACTGCGAACTCTTTTAAGTACTAAATCTGGAACGAACCTGTGTGTTGAGACCAGCGTCGAAGCCGTGCAGCTGCTCGGAGTAGTCGTCCACCATCGAGTACATGCTGTTGAGCCGGGAGTCCATCTTCAACAGTTCCTCGATTTTGTCACCTGCCAAAACAGTTGTTTTTAGAACCATCGCGGGCTCCTCTCAACTCCTTGCAACCTCAATGCAGCTGTGCATAACAGTCGTGAACACCCCACCCTTCCTTTACCCACTCTCCTTCGCATCAGTACAAAATACACCTATCCTCAAAATTTTATTCAAATACACCGTATAGTTTTCGAATAAAATGCCTGTGACATACAGACGGACAGACAGACAGACATGACGAATCCATAAGGGTTCCGTTTTTTGCCATTTGGCTACGGAACTCTAAAAAGGAGGTAAATCTAAATTTTCATAGCCTCAGACCAAGAAAAAAAGATAGACTGAGCATTACGAACAACCTGGTGAAACCGGTTTTTAACCATACTAAAAAAGTTAAGCACACGCACACATATTCATGTAGGTACTAACTAAATTGCACAAAACTCATAATAATTGCATTTGCAGTCATCAACTACTCTCAAAACTATTCTAACGAGCTTCATTAAGTAAACGCTTTATGTTGAGTTCCTATGGTCATCCTCCCGTTTCCATCATCAAATCATCATGTATGCAGCCGTGCGATGTAACTTTGTTCGAAGATCATATACTGTTTCTATACTGTGTAAATAGGAAGGATTTTTTTTGTAGCGCAAGAGCAACACATAAATACTTAAATAAAAGTTACTTTATGGCGCCCTGTCTCGTACTATTTACTTGGGTCCTATGCTAACCGAGTCGGTAGCAAAAGGGACATTCCCTCCACGTCCTCATTGGTCTTAACTGCCTTTCGGCGTAAAGACCGAATATCTTGGCCACTGTCATGCGGTACTTGCTAAATGAAATTTCATACAAACAGTTTCTTGATACCCCACAAATTCAATTAACGTCCAGCCTTTCTCCTTTCTGGCTAAGCCCTACCGTGTACTTCTTCCCAAATGGGGCGCGTCAACAGACTTAGCATAAGGAGCAAACTTTGCCTTGACAGACCTACGGTCTTAGCAGTTTTCTCGGCGGTCTCGGCGGCGGTCGCCGCGCGGTCTATCTGCCCCTGCAAGGTCTTCGTCACTTCCTCACGAAGCTTGCCCAGAGCGGTACTGGTGGACAGATGGTGTATTGAACAAAGTTGACCAGAAACTATGATTGTCATGCTTATTATGTGGTAGACGATAAAATCCTCAATTACTTTCTAATAAGAGTCCGCAGTAAGCTCGAGTCCCCATTCCACTGCAGCGGGGAGTCAGGCAAGGAGATGTTATTTCTCCAAAACTGTTCACCGCTGCACTGGAGGATGTTTTCAAGACTCTGGACTGGAGAAGGCTAGGCATCAACATCAACGGCGAGTACATCACTCACCTTCGGTTTGCTGACGATATAGTAGTCTTGGCTGAGACCATGGGGAACTTAAGAGTCCCCAGTAAGCTCGATTCTCCATACAGACGTAGTTACGCTCTTATTTTAAAACTACGTGTTGGATTGTAACGAAACTTTGCAATGTACAATGACATGAGGTATATCCAGGTATGTAATCAGTTTATGTAGCTTCGCTTCAGATACCATAGTAAAAAAAACAGCGAATTTAAGTTTTTCATGCTGTATTTCGTTTGTTTTATAAACTGGAACCATATAAACTAATTACAGACATAGATATACAATTTTAAAATGAAAACGAAACTCCGTTTGTATGGGAAGGTGAAATTCGGCCGAGCTTACTGCGGACTGTTAACACTTTACCAGGCATTCTGTTAACCCCTGAGCGCCCCAGTATTACATGTGTCGTGTGATGGTAACGTCGTGCATTCTATGTTTGACGATCGTTTGACGGGACATGTTAAATAACGAGTAAGTACCTACAATGTATCCCAATCTGCCCAATATATCACTTCTAGCTGTGACTCTAGCCTGGTAAAGGGTTAAAGGTATCAAAAAGAGCGGAAAATAACGATGAGACTTGCAGCATTATAATTAGATTTTCCAGAAATTTATGTTCAATTTTACTAAAATAAGCTGCTGAGCCATACATTTCGCCGCCCACTTTGCCGCTTTGTCTTTGACAAAAAGAAAATAAAGTATATAATTAAACTGACCCCATCTCCGGTTTTGTAATATAGGCGGGAGGGCCTATTACGGAGGTCTTTGACGAGGCGTGCTGGCCGCCAGCCTTGCCCACCTAAAAATTTTAGCAACATCATCAGCCAAGGCTTCATATCGGCATTAATAGGTATCTGCTATAATAAAGCCAGCACTAATATCTGACACTTCCTAACGGCCACAGACGTGTCGATATTTATGCGCGCTTTGTTGCAGCAGATATATATTAACGCTATGGTGACTGATCCAAAACTGTTGCTATCATCATCTGTCTTTCCCTCAATGAGAAAAGATGAGAATAAAAAAGTCCTTGAAGCCTACTTGCAGAATAAATATTTGAATTTTTTTATGCTGTGGATCGTGACATCGTCTCCTATTCTTGTTGACCACACTTATCCATAGGCTCCTACTTAATACCCGTTTACCGATATTTAAAGATTTCACAGATACCGGCTACTAGTGTCTCCCTTGGCATTGCCTTATGTTAAGTTGGGATTGTCTGCCTCGTATCACTGAACAGCCTCTTCATTCCTGGTTTTCAGTGACTGATCCAAGATTGCTTGGCTTGACTCCTTTAAGGGGGATAGAGGCTGATCCCCATGAGGTTAGAATTAAATAAAGACTATCTGCTTCTGGGGATGCTAGATCCCTTTAGCCCCTGGATCCGCTAGAGCTAGCGGTTGTAGTAATGTTCTGGACATGGACAAAACTTAAAAACGTGTACATAAGGTTGTGTGTAAAGCTGGAAACATGAACTGTCCTTGTGAGGCGTTTAGGCACGCTGACAGGCGACTACGGCGTCTCCGCCGACGCTGGTCAATGGTCATACCTGCAGTAGCCCGCCCTTGGACGAGGGCTCGACTTGTATGGACTTGAACCCCGTCCCTGTACTCGTCGACTTCGTACCCTGTAGACACACAAATCTGGTTTTTACTGACAAACCTTTATCACATTCAGTGCCGAATATTACGCTCGTAGCCAGCAACATGGGGAATTCCGTGTGTAGAGGAAAGCGCCTGCTGGCAGAGGGTTCCTGGCATTGAAAGTGTCAATCTATGATATGCGTTAGAAAGTACTCGGATTTTTGACAGCCTTGTGATTATTATAAAAAAAGCGGAGCATAGCGGAATGCTATCTCGCTCATATTTGGAGCAGCCTAACTGGGGAAGTACCTTACAGAAGATCACAGCCATAATAACTCTACTACGTGCTCTGTGGGTACGAGTATGCGGTGTAGTGTGTTCGTGGTGGTATGGTCGCCGAGGCTACCGAAGAAGAGTTTTGTTGAGAGTGAGGGATCCCGCGTTCTCTAGCTATCAACACGAAGAATCCTTAAATTAATAAAAAGTTGGCGACGCGCATCAGGCAGATCGTATGCTTGTTTGCTACCGTCGTAATTTTAAAACGACTATGTACATCTTCATCTCCCATCCAACCGCCCGCCATAACAGCCCCAGCTGCGTCCTCAGGCAACGCTCCACTGGCCGCTAGCTGTGTCAGCAGTCCGCCCAGTTTTGTTATCGCCTGCTCGGCTGCCTGCACGCGAGCGGACACCTGGAGACCACATAGACATATATCAGTACTTCATCGTTGCCTGTATTTGGCCTTGTACGTACGTGACTTACCTCGTTGAATAATCTAGAAGTAGAATAACGGACTAACTATTCCGAATTTTGACCACTATACTTCGTAGCTTTGCCGACGCAAGTCTATCACCAAGTTTGTGGCACCGTGCACCGTCTATAACTGCGATAGAAGTACCAGGGAGCCATATCACTATCTAATCTAATCTAATGGATCAGCTGCACGCCGCAACTCTTCCACATGTTTAGGAGCTAGAACTGTGTCACAATCGAGACAAGTCTGTTGTAAACTCAGGATTCCCGACTACCATCTTCTGACCCTATCCTAACTGACTAGCTTTCCCGTTGCTTATGACAAGTAGTCTGTCCATTATACACTGCGTATCTCTGGCATCAGTTCCAGGATCATCTTGCCAAGTACGTAGAATTTTTTTACCACACCGGACTATTTAACTGAACGCATTAAGTTGAAAATCTCCAGGCTACTTACCATACCAAAGTGCATGTAATAACAGACAACCTGTAAAAAGTACCCAGACTCCAGAATAAGTTGTCTAATCATTATACAGTGCGTGTTTTTGGCATTAGTTCCAGAAACACCTTACCAAGTACTTGGCACCGTCTAACTACGACCAGCGAGCCATAACAAAGCACCTGCATGGCTTGCATGGCGTCTGTAAGCGACGCGCCGGCCGCGAGCTCCTCTCGTAGTTTCTTGTTGTCAGGCATCTTCAGCTCCGGCAGAGGACCTGCTGCGCGCCATAGCTCATCCACTTGTTCTTCTAGGAGCTGGAACTGGGACTGCGTCACCACGGCAATGCTGTCTGACAAATCAATCAAAAGATGTACAGGGAGGTTCCCCTCTAGCAAAAACACACAACAGGCCACTCTTGAATTCGTGCTCTTTGAGGGTTCGTGAAGTGGCATGTCAAGGTCATTGTCTATGTTTCGTGCAGGAATAGTAGAGTCGGGCAAGCATTGGCAAGCCTACACACTACTACAATTCTTGCACGGAGCATAGACAATGACTTCGATCACCCGATACCCGGCCGTCAGTAGTATTGTAATAGCTAGTTTTGGAGATTATACCTCCACAATTACCATGCGTGCGTAAAATTGCATGCAGGCACGCATAACTGTCAGAACACTGCTTAATTACATCTTTAGATTATTAGTACTTATATGGGTTATTTATAATCAATAAGTACCTCGGCGGTCACGTGCTGTTCCGACTGTAGTAGGACCTTTTTCAACTGAAACATTAAGAAATAAATGTTAGTTTTTTTTTTAATAAATGATGCGTTTTTATTAACACAGACTGAGGCTAAAAACTTCTACCGTAGCTACAAAAGATTCCCTAACAATTATTCAAAGCAAAGATTCGACCTTACGTTAACTTGTTGCACAAAACAATCTTACCAACAAGGAGCTTTTCGTTTCCTGGTCCATGAATTTCTATAAAAAAAATATACATATTTAAATTTAATAATATTTAAAAAAATAACTTTGTAGCTTAAGGTGGTTCGATTTCCATACAAAACGTTATTTGACATTCACAGGCTAACGGCGTGATTTTTTAAGAAACCTATGTAAATAACTTTTACAAATTGGCATTCCATTAGCGCGAAATTTCCCCTTTCCTTGAATAAACTTGTATAAACTAGAATAATTTGAGAAACATGGTTCCTCCAAAGTATGACGTCACAACTAATATCTCAAATTATTCTAGTTTATACAAGTTTATTCAAGAAGAAAGGGAATTTCGCGCAAATGGAAAGCCAATTTATGAAAGTTAATTACATAAGTTTGTTATAAAATCACGCCGTTATAGCCTGCGATTGTCAAATAACGTTTTGTATGGAAATCGAACCATCTTAATGCTTGCTATAAGTAATTTGTATTCATTAGGTTTATTTTATTTCATCCCCATGTTCGTTAATTAGTATAGGTAAGTCAGGCCAAATCACTGGAACATAGCTTTGAGACTAGTTCTCTAGCTTCCTTATTCAAATTCAAGCACTATTATCCCAAATAGGTATAATGTGCGTATGTTTTTATTAAGTAATCTCTATTACCTACAAAATGGGTGGCGGAGGTACCTATATATTTCGCGTGGTTCAATTACAAAAATAAAAAAATTCAAAAAATCTTTCTTACCACGTACTCCAATGCCCTGTTTTCCTCCTTGTTCTGCATCATCTCTGCCCCCTTGTCCTCCGTGTACATCGGTACCCCCTCCTGGCCTATCATGCCCTCTACCTCGGCCTCTCTCATCAGAACTGCCCCGTTCCCCTTCATGGCCGCGCCCTCCAGCCCTATCGTGGCCTCGCTCATCGTCGTGCCCCCCTCGTCCTCCCGCTCTATCGTGACTTCCCCTTTCATCGTCATCGTGTCCCCCGCGCCCGCCTCCTGATCTACCTCGACCCCCACGTTCGTCGTCGTCGTCTCTATCACGTCCCCCGCGCCCGCCTCCTGCTCTGCCTCGACCCCCATGTTCGTCGTCATCATCTTTATCATGCCCGCCGCGTCCTCCTGACCTACCGCGACCCCCTTGATCATCATCATCTCTACCGCGTCCCCCGCGCCCACCCCCTGACCTGTCCCGACCCCCACGCTCATCGCTATCATCATATCCCCCGCGTCCTCCCGACCGGCCTCGTCTCCCTCGATCGTCATTATCTCTCCCATGCCTTCCGCGGTCCCCTGATCTACCGCGTCCGCCATGTTCATCATCATAAGAACTATCTTGTCCTGATCTGCCGTGACCCCTTCGCTCGGAACTTTCACTTTCCACGCTGCCTGGCCGTCCCCTTCGGCCGCCCCCCGATTTATCTTTCCCTCCCCCGTACCCGCCCTCATCATCGCTTTGATATTGGGCGTTCTTGCGCTTCAACGCCGACTTGGATCTAGAGGACGACCGGCGTAGCTGTCGTTCGTCTTCTTCTTTCTCCCACGCAATTCTGTCTTCCTCCGTTTCGAATTCAGGAGGGGTCCGTCGCCTGTACCCCTGCAAAACCATGCAAATGTGCCGTTTCAAAATTATTACATTCTGATAATGTTAGTCGATATGACAGCAACGTCACTATTGAATATCACAAAGTGACTCGCACCCACGATCCGTCACAAGCTGACCAAGATATTATCTGCAGCGTTGCAAACCTTATATGCATATGCAAGCCAAGCCGGTGACAATTTACTTATTTTCTGCAAGATATGTAATTAATTATACATCAACATCATCATCACCATCAAGTGGTGGTCAATTATTAGAGAAGCCGTATGGTAAACGAATTCTATTAGCCGCCTCACCACTGCAAATTATACCTATAGGTCTAAAAAAATATCGGGGTAACTTCCTCGTTAAAATAACACGAAACAAAATATTTAATTAAATAATTTATTTCGTTATAAAGGTATACCTACTTATAGGTGGCTATAATATAATACAGCTGATTGTTAGTAGGTCTGCTTTTAAGTTGGACGGCGCGGGAGCCCGTCCCCGTCATCTTCCCTCAGGGCCCGCGTGCCGTCTCCTTAGGGTTATCCTACAGTCAGTTGTTTTGTTAAATTTAATAGTTAGACGTAGGTACGAATGTTGATCATACCCCGTCGTCGTCTCGTACGCGGCTGCGTGTGCGACGCTTCACGGGCAGCTCGCCGGCCACCAACACCACCTGCAGACATAACTAGTTGAGGCAGGCAAGCGATAGGGGGAAAACTAGAATGCGTCTAGCGACCCTTTGGCTCTCCTTGGTGGCAGCGACATGGTTGGACAATCGTTGGGGGTTTAGTGGGGTGGGTGCGCCTTCTGTCCGGAAGTCCCCGACCAGGCGGGGTGCGTCAAGGCATTCCTATTAATGTAAAAAAAGGCAAGCGATAGGAACGACACGACTAGCGATGTAATTTTATGAAGAGCATACGTATTACTGTTTAAGTATCTTCATTCTCATTTCCAACCAGTACCTAATCCCTGCAACCTCTTCGAGTACGCCACTCGTCCTGGTAATAACACAAACAGTAACACGTCAAAACTATAGCAAGTTGTTGTGACAGATTGCTAGGTGTGTAATGGCATTTTATCATCAACGATCATACTTTTGGGATCAATATCTAAATATCTCTGTTTGTATGGGAATTTTGGCAGTTGTCTAAAAGAAGAGCATTGCTGGCGCCATACAAACACACTGGCGCGGCCTGGCCGCGGCCTGGCCGCGGCGATTAATTAGTACCTACACTTGTCATTAGCTGTCAAATTTACTATGGACCGCTACCGAAGGCCGCGCTAGTCTGTGGTGTGGAGGCTTGAGTGTACCGTTATGTTCAGTAAGTACATTGCGGTCCAAATCTACGTGGAAGCACCCCACTCCTTTTCAATTGTGCACATTGTTTTATCCAATGGCGGCGTGGGGTAGGAATGATAGCTGTTAAATAGCTAAATGACATATTATGATTTACTTTCTGCTCCAGCACTCGCATCTGACGCGCCAGAATGTGCAGAATCGTCTGAATCATCTTGAAGTTGACGATATTCCCCTGAAACATAAATAAACCAATATTAGGTGATAATCTCAGACTAATGGAAGCCCCTAAGTAATAAGCTTGCCGTCCGTCGGGGCGCATTGAGCAACGCATGCGAGCAGAGCAAGTTCATAGATTTAAATTGATCAAATGTTGGCATATCAAAAATGGGAATTACGAATAAGTAGGTACTACAAATGGAATGTGGAATATGTAGAAGAAAAAGAGTAAGTCCTATGCCCAGCGGTGGGACTCTTAAGGCTTAGCACCTTCACATCCTCGCTGTACCCGCCTAGTGGGCGCATACGCCGTAGCCGCTTTCCGCTACTTAGCGGGAAAACCACGGGATCGGCTACGAGAACGAAAGTAGTATTACTTCTAATATGTATATATTAGATAGATTATTTAAATTGGTCGAAATGAATCAAAGTAGTCCATTCAAAAAGCAACTCTACCGCCGAAGCTGGAAGATTCAAACTCCAAAACCAGTTTTATAAAAAGTCAGCCACAATAAATAATCTGAACGATACAAAATGATTACAATTTACAAATGCTGAACCGCGCCTTCACCCGCTCTTTAGTTACAACCAATTGTAAAATATGGGTGCATACCAGCAGCGAACGAAAAAAGCATTATAGAATGCGAGCTCCTTACAAATTTCTACCCAAACACGTGCCTAAAACCCGGTATACGCCTGTTCTAACTAAACGGCTGCCTGGCATCGTTTGGAGACCCCGCCCCCAACCCCGCATAATGGCAATGGCACCCATTCTGTGTGGCCATTTTGCGGCGCTACTTAGACTTCTATGGTTTTTTCGTTCGCTTGGTGCATACCTACTCACTTACAACTTAATGATATATCTGTCTCATCCCTCATACGTCAACGGATTAAGTTAAGTTTCGGTACCTACATATCTGTACCTACCTAAAGCGTTTGCAAAACGTGCGAAGCTCAGCCATGTGCCGCAGTGAGCCAACTTACCTCCCTCGGGCCCATGGCAATGCTGATAAGATCTTCCACGCTCAGCAACAGCGTCTTGTCGCTCATAACCGGCGACGACATTGATAGCGACGACATGTTGCTGGTCGGTGTAGCTCAACCGCAACACGACAAACAAGAATTACAAGTCTCGCTGGTAAAATGTATCTAAAATAAACTGATGCTGTTGACAATTCTAGCAGTCAACGTGTGACTTTATTTAAGGTTTTCGAAGCTGTCAGTTGCCAGCAACTTTCGTTGACGTACGGCGATTTCCGCAACAAAGCAGAAAATGCTGCTATACGCGCTACGGCGTAGCACATGCAGCGTTGCTTGGACTCGAATGGGTTATCTAGCGGTTTTAACCCATTAATTTCCGACCGTCATAATATGACTAGTTTAAATATTTTTTTCTTGGTAAATTTGACGTGCAAGTTACCACGATCAAAACGATGAGTAAATTCACTAAATCTACAGGCCTAAGATGGTTGCCTATTGCCATTTTATCACTCGATCATATCGCTGTGTGGCTAAGCCATCCGCACTCTCGCGCTCGAACACTCTTACGTAGTACTCATACTCAGAACGTGACGGGTATCTTATCTTATCTTATCTTATCTTAGCCTCTCACAGACTGGCGCGGCCTGGACGCGGCGGTCAATAGTAAACTTGTCATAATTCGCTGCCAAATATACTATTGTATTGACCGCCACCGCAGGCCGCGCCAGTGTTACAGGCCTCTCACCAAAGAGTAAAGTAAGTATCCTCTCACACACTGGAGCGGCAATAGTACATTTGACAGCTAATGACAAAGTTTACTATTGACCGCCGCGGCGCTATACTTTTTTGTTATGGGGAAAAATTGTTACTCGCCACAGGTCACGTGACCGTAAGATGTCACGTGACCGCGAGATTCGAGAGATTGAAAATTCGTAAGACGGACACGTGACCTGATCGAAAAACTGTTACAATGTCATTGAGTTTCCACTTCTGCCGGCACTCCCGGAGTGCAACCCGAACTTTTTTTTTAAACATCTAATGTCATCCGTCAGTTTCGGCAAACCAATAGGGTATTGTTTTGATTGGCTAAACATGTTAGATGTTTAAAAACATCGAAAACACGGCGCAGCGGACCACCCGGCTTTAGATGCTTTCAGGCTCGTAATGGCAAATGGGCCAATATTCGCTCTACAGTTTTTAAGATCATAGAGAGCAATAAAATGTTGGGTGGCACTAAGCTGTGCTCATGTGCGTGAACCTCGTTTGCGATCCTAAAGTTTATAATACTCGTATATGGTCGCCTACTCAATAAATACACCATTATAAATTTAATATATTTATTATTTATAATAACTCTCGTCTCCTCTCAACACTTAACGTCACAGAGCCGAAACAGCAAGTTATCTCGAGTAATATTCGTAAATCGTTAATATTTGTACAACTGGAACCGACTTAATACTGAACACAAACTGCCACAAAACTGCCAAAAGGCGGCGTAGCTGAAGCGTTAAAACGATTGTGATTAACTCTAAATATAACGTGGAATGCAAGAGGATTTGATACATTGATTTCGATTCACACAATATTATGAGGAAAATAATTCATTATTGGTGTATATAAATAGTATATATTATTAAATAACAACTAATCAACTGAGGGCGCCTTTGCACCGTTACATTATCGGGAACAATATTTACAATGGATGTTGCCAACAGTTAAATAAGTAATACATGTACTTAAACAACCTATGCACTCTCTACATAGACAATAATTAGGTCTACATTCGGTGATGTGGCGTCCTGTGTATCTACAGATAAGTATATATTTGTGCAATATATTCAAGTGCCGTAGAAATTAAACTGTTGGTTCTTAATATAACAGTGGATGAAAATGAGCACTATTTGACTAATTGGGGTTACTACAGATGCCACGGACGTCACAGCACTGATAAACGTATTAACAGAGCGGCCATCTTGTGGTGGCCGCCATTTTGATGTGGCGCTTAGTCCTCGAGGTTGCGGAAGGCGGCCGCCATGTCTTCCAGTAGCTGGTCGAAGTCCGCCTTGATCTTAGCCTCGCCTTCTTTGACAGGGTCCTGCCGGATACAAAAATGGTTAGAAATATTCTCTTCGCCTTATTATTAAAACGTAGTTTGGTTACAGAGCTGTGATTTTCAGGCAGTGATACAGGGAAATATTCTAAACTCCAAAGTCAAGACTCTCAAGTCACAAGCGCGTTGCTGACCCTTTATTGATATGAGGACGCATTGTGTCGACAAATGGTCCCTCACTATCAACTTAAGACAGCGCATACCCGGGAGCGACCTTACTCACCACCAGGAGCACAACATCACATACCTTCAGAGCAAATAGTTGGTATTACGGCCGCGGTCTTCTGTCAGAAGGAGGTACCACCCCAGTTGGGTTGCTCTGTACAGGAGCAAGCTTCGTGATGTGGCTTTGTGACTCGAGTCTGTGGCCCAAGTCCGGTATTCCAGACATTTGGGGCCTGAAGATCTGTTTAGAACGCTACCCACCTTGAACTTCATGGAGGACAGCTGGTACAGGATGGGCCCCATGGCGTCGCGGATGGAGTTCCACGTGACCTTGTTGTCGGACTGCGCGGTGGCCTCGACGGCGTGTCGCGACATGTCGTAGAACGAGATCATGTTCCTCAGCATGCCCACGGTCTTGTAGAACGGGCAGAAGCGGTCGTATGCCGAGTAGCTGTGGGAAATTATCAACTCAATATAGTGGGAATGTGGAGGCACAAATAAACACGGGGCTTTCACTAGAACGTCCCTTGCGTAACGCGTTTGCACATGACAGCTACTAAGCTCGAGAAAATACTGGCAAGTTTATTGAGCCAGGCATGAAAATCAGACCGAAAATCGGCATCCTAGCATTTTCAGAAGTATATAGCAAAGGCGTCATTATCGTGGAATGCTCCAAATGCGATACATTTTGACGGAATCAGTATTAAAACGTGATCATATTTTGCCTACTTTTGACCCAACGACCCAATACCACACAGAGTCAACAAAAGAAGGTTTAACGGCTGGACCGTACTTTCTGCAACGTCTGAGCGTTTGTTTGTTTTTTCTTCTGACCAGATACGCTTGGACTATTCGCCGTCACGGAGGCTTGAACAATGGACGTCCTGTCACATTAAGGGTTAAATAATGACCTGTTCTGTTGCAGGAAGTCGTCCTTGAGCAGCTTGGCGACCTCGAGGGTGATCTTGTCGGTCTCGGCCAGCGACGCCTTTCCGACCAGCTGCACGATTTCCGACAAGTCCTCTTCCTCTTGAAGGATCTCCTTGACCTAGACGTGGGAAATAACGAGTTAGCATTTTTGTTCAACGCTGTTTAGCGCTACGCCGAGAACAGATAAACCTTTCAACTATCTAATTGCTAATCAAAAATACGTCACTGCACCCATAACGGCTTTGGTGTTCTGGCGAACACTGAAAAAGTAACCTCCGTCGTAAAGTTCATTCTTGTTCAGTTATTGATGTTCTGTTGAGTGTTCTATAGGTATACGTTGAACAAGTTCGCAACCAGGAACCGGCGGCGGTGTTGGCTCGATGCCGGCCGACCTGGGCACGAGTATGAACTAACACGCCTAGCGAATTCTGTCGGTTTCTGGTGAATTGTTCCATTTTTAGTCCGGTTGCGAAAGTGTTAATGTTTAGGTATGTTAACGTGAAATGTATATTTGCAAGTGGTTACCTTGGTCCTTAGGGGCACGAAGTCGGGGTAGTTCTTGTCATAGAAGTCATCAAGAGCGCGCATGTACTTGCTGCGAACAAACACATATAATAATTAGACAGAGAACAAATAACAAAGAAAAGGTTATCGCAATTTTTATATTATCTTCATGTAGAATATTGCAGAATTTTCAGTACCATCACAAACTTGTATCTTGTTGCCGCCAAATGTTCCGTCGAATTTATGTCGATGAAGGAAGGGAACACCGGTTATTTCAAAATAACCCAGGTCAGTGGTAGCAAGTCGGGAATGAAGCTACGGTAGCCTAGTGGTTCAGGCATGCGGCTGTCAAGCGGCGGCCGTGGGTTCGAATCCCGGCTCGTACCAATGAGTTTTTCGGAACTTATGTACGGAATATTTATCGTTAGCTTTTCGGTGAAGGAAAACATCGCGAGGAAACCCGAATAAGGCCTAGTTTTGCCTCTGGGTTGGAAGGATGCCGCGGATGCGATTTTTTGACATCCGCGGATGCGGATATTTGGGGGCGCACATCCGCGGACGCGGATTTTGTGTAGTCTCAAGAGTAAATAAAATAAAAATCAATTTTATGATATCACGCAATCATCAAACACGTTGAGACTAAATTACAATCGTTGCGAACAAATGAAAAACGTGTCTGCTTTTGGACACAGAAACGACTAGAAAAAATATCTAAAACTCGCGCAGTAAGCTTTTTTGTCGTGAATTACACTACATCCGCATCCGCAAAAACTCCGCATCGATTTTGGCGGATGCGGATGGTGATGTTGAAGTTTGTGTGGAACTTCCGCGGATGCGAAGGTCGCTTTCGTAAAAAAACTTAAACTAGTGCTTATGCCAAATCTTGGGATTAGGTGTCAAAGCGGCCCCCAGGTTCCTTTAGGGCAAAACCGGGAATAACGCTAGAATATATACTTATATAGTGGTAGCAAGTTGGCGCTTGTACCTGTAGGAGATGAGCCAGTTGATTGAGGGGAAGTGCTTCCTCTGCGCGAGCTTCTTGTCGAGACCCCAGAACACCTGCACGATGCCCAGCGTGGCGGCCGTCACGGGGTCCGAGAAGTCTCCTCCGGGCGGGGACACGGCGCCCACGATGGACACCGAACCTGTACATATATATATATTTATTTATTTCAAAAGCAAACAGAAATAAGTGAGAAAGAGGTAAGGTTTGTGAACATGTGATAAAACATTCACTTATTCCCTTAACAGGTCTCACTAAACACATAGAGGCCATTCATAAATTACGTCATCGTTTTTTGACGATTTTTGACCCCTGTGTTGTTGTTCCTTGAAATGGAACCTCCCCGCCTATACACCCGCATATACACTTAACAAATTTAAATAGTAAACAGTCTTAAGATAATACATATACAATACAAATGCACAATGCGTGATGATGAGTCACAAACAGCACACCAAAAGAAGGAAAATAATGGAATACAGGAAAATATATATATATACTAGACTAGACGTATTTAAAAAGTATTCTACGACTTCTTTATTCAATGCTAATTCTACAACTTTTTTTACATTTCTATTCTAAGGTGATTTCTAAGGTGAAAAAAAAATCGCGTCAAAAAACTTTTTTTTCTGTTGTTTCTTATCAGAACACGATACCTGTTAAGCCCTTGATCGGTTCATGCCACATTTTTGTTACACCCTTGTATATCCTTGAATCGACGTTGACTGATATTAAAGATGTCGACCAAAACCCAGAATTTACGAATACGGTGCAAGGGTGCGCCTGCTCCAGCGTTGCACTTATATATACACTCTCAATATACAACTTAGAAAAGTTGAAAAACCCCCGACATTTTCATTTTAAAGT
This sequence comes from Epinotia bilunana, assembly GCA_947049275.1. NCBI lineage: Eukaryota > Metazoa > Arthropoda > Insecta > Lepidoptera > Tortricidae > Epinotia > Epinotia bilunana. The sequence goes on from OX346266.1 coordinate 907,767, forward strand.
CCATTATCTCAAAAACGGCTGAACAGATTTTCATGAAACATGGCTAAGAACACTCAGGCTCACATCGCCTTACGAATAAAAAAAAACGCATTCAAATCGGTCCATCCGTTTGGGAGCTACGATACCACAGACAGATACACAGACACGTTAAACTTATAACACCCCTCTCTTTGCGTCGGGGGTTAAAAATTTAATCTCGGACGATAAATTTGGGCACTGGCTGAAGGAATTTTTATCCAAACCCTTTACCGTGAAAGAATATAATTTGTGTTGTCTTTGTTTCTAGATTATTTTGACATTTTACCGTTGTATTTACGTTTTGAAATTGTACCTATTTATAATTAACAAAACATAATTATTCATCATGACATTTGATTGCTTAGGATATCCTAATTACGTAGGTATACAAGTTTATTATCATATTTTTTTTACCTTTCACGTGTGAAATTTCTTATTGTTTTTAATTTATCAAATGATTACGGGTAATAATTGACGATCTTTTAGTGAATCCATCTTATTTTTGATTTATAATAAATACGTTACTTCCTAGAAGAAGTAAATAAATCTATCTATTGTTGGAAACTTTCGGTAACGCAAGATACAGATTGATATGGAAGTTGGGTGACTTGTATAATATACTTATAATACTTGTATAATTATAAAATGGGAAGTTAAGGATTCGAATATACGCCAAGGAGAACACAGAGAAATTCCAGTAAGTGACTTGTCCGAAAGCGTCATACTTCCGAAACCATTTTTTGCTAAAGGAAAATGTGGACGCAGATGATTAAATAGACTTTATAAATAAGCAGACAGCCCCATGTGCAGAACATGCATGGAAGCAGAAGAAACAACCAAATACATTCTACTGGACTGCAAGCAGGTAGAAGTACTTATACAGAAAAAGAACACCTAGAGTCTCCGCGGGCCGCGGTCACACTACGGGACGCAGTCAGCAACACCAAGGCACTCACAAACTTTCTGGAGGAGTTGGGGTGGTTAGAGAAGCGCTACCTCACCGATTCACGCAGAATAGGCACATTGAATGTCGACTTGCAGAAATCGCCCAGTATAACTAACTAACTAGGTTACTTTACGTTAGCGTTACATCCTAAAAATCATCAATTCTGTCAGAGACCCCCGAGATCTCGCGCAGCGCCTCCGCCCAACGGGAGGTCGAGTCCGCCATCATGGACACGTTGTAGCCCATGTCGCGGAAGCATGTTGTCTCAGCACTCACCTTCCCTGTCAGGGTTGCCGAGACACTTGACGCGGCCCGCGCGCTCGTAGAAGGAGGCCAGCCGCGCGCCCAGGTAGGCCGGGTAGCCCGAGTCGGCCGGCATCTCCGCCAGCCGCCCCGAGATCTCGCGCAGCGCCTCCGCCCAACGGGAGGTCGAGTCCGCCATCATGGACACGTTGTAGCCCATGTCGCGGAAGCATGTTGTCTCAGCACTCACCTTCCCTGTCAGGGTTGCCGAGACACTTGACGCGGCCCGCGCGCTCGTAGAAGGAGGCCAGCCGCGCGCCCAGGTAGGCCGGGTAGCCCGAGTCGGCCGGCATCTCCGCCAGCCGCCCCGAGATCTCGCGCAGCGCCTCCGCCCAACGGGAGGTCGAGTCCGCCATCATGGACACGTTGTAGCCCATGTCGCGGAAGCATGTTGTCTCAGCACTCACCTTCCCTGTCAGGGTTGCCGAGACACTTGACGCGGCCCGCGCGCTCGTAGAAGGAGGCCAGCCGCGCGCCCAGGTAGGCCGGGTAGCCCGAGTCGGCCGGCATCTCCGCCAGCCGCCCCGAGATCTCGCGCAGCGCCTCCGCCCAACGGGAGGTCGAGTCCGCCATCATGGACACGTTGTAGCCCATGTCGCGGAAGTACTCGGAGAGGGTGATACCTGGGGAAGGAACGGGGATAACAATATTTATTGACAACACTCACTTTTTTCTTGAAATTGTATCTTATAGCTATGCAATTTAAAGCCTACTGTCAATCTTGCTACGCGAGCAGCCTGTGGGTCAGACACACAAAGCGGGCTTATAATGTCATACGAGTGCAGTAATAACGTGTTTAAGATGCTGATGGGATTGCCGACGGTGTAGCGAGTCTGGGATGTTTACCGAAGCCCGCACAGACGGATTCCAGGCAATCGTGCGAAAAAAGATTGCCTCGTTGTTGTGTCGCGTGAGGCGTTCTACTAACAGCATCTTAAGCGCGTTAGCTGACTGATTTGACTGCTTTATATTAACATTCTGGGTGCGACAAATCCAAGGAGTAGTCAAATTTGTATTATAATTATAAGCATACGTCGGACTATATGGGGCAGTTTGAGGGCAAGGTAAGGTTTACAAAAAAAATCTTAACTTACGAGTATTATAATGTACCTAGTATTTGTAACATAGTTAATTAAATTACTACCCTACCCGTTATCATTTATTCATCTTTTATGTGTAAATACTCTTTGAAGTGATGACTGATAGCTCACTGAAGTGGCCACTTAAAAAACAAATAAATAGGTGACATGCGTCATTATGACTGTCGTTCATACTTATATTTGTTGGTAGAGTGCCGTCTAATCAATAGAAAGATTTGCTTTATTTGTTAATTTGCATATCTATGTATTGCAATGGATATGATACTACGACAGCACTCCGAACTTAAGTCACAGAAAGGTCACATATATTGCTTAATATGTAAAGTTAATATGAAGCCCAAAAAATATAATGTTGATCGTCATCTATCTTCAAAAACACACAAATCAAGAAAAACTACTACTCTTGAGAAACTAGTCAATAAAGATATAAATTTTAGAATTGAAAATGATAAAATATATTGTAATTTGTGTCATTCTTACATAATTCCCAAAAAATGCAATATTAAAAGACATCTTGGTTCGCTCTCACACAGGCTGTAAAAGACAAGCAAATGCAATTTAACGAAGATTTGACGAAATTCTTAATAATATATTCTCATAATATACCTACAAATGTACCATGAATGTAAATTAAATCAAATATAACACAGACTATTCAATCTTATTTTTATTTAAAATTTAAAGGATATAATTTTTTTTACACCTAACTAACGTACAGCCTTAGAGGCCGTGTTCATAGAACTTGACATGCCCAGTTAACTCATTTGTGTTTTGTTCCTTTCTCAGCTGCAATTGTCTGATTGACAGATAAAGCCAAACGAATTTTTTCGCCATTTTGACTTATGTGTAGTCCAAGTACGTCTATAAATAACGCAGTTAGTTGCTATGATATTTGGAAGTACACATTATAAATACTAGGTACCAAACACTAAGTACAAATACTCGAAAGGGAATTGATTGATTTGCGAACCTTACCTATCATTTTGACATGCCACGAAAATGCCCGCTGCAGTCCGACGTATGATTATAAGGCATTCTTGTATCGTCTTCTTTAGTCATTTAAATTTCCAGTTTCTAACATTATTCTATTAACTGAACTTACTAACACACTATGAATGTAATAAGTTCGAAATAAAGATTCTATTATTATATGTGGCGCTCCATACCTAGAGGGTCCTTATGGCCATTGCCATAAGGACCCTTTAGGCATGGAACGCCACATTTTATTATTATAGGATACACATATTTTGATACTCTTTCTGCAAACATTTCTTTTATTGCTCTACCTGTGCACGAGGCTCCAAGTCACAAATTGTTTAAAATGCCAAGAAAACGGTTAATGACAATTGACTAAGTAACGAGTTATTCTCGTAATCATTGAATAGTTGAAAAATTGTAAAGAACGCCACTTAAGAATATTTACAGCATTTAAATATAGAAGAAAATTGGCAAACCTATCATTCCTCATTCAAACATTGAGAATGAGTTCCAGCGGGGCTAGAACCGTTGACGCCGCAGCGCGACGAGAAACGAGAAAAACGACTCCTCTTTCTAATTTGATTTTCACAATAAATAATGATTTGGATTGTTTTACTCATGCTAATGTGTGTCTTTATGTGTATGATTATGTTTCTTTTCGTACCTAGTTAGGAATTCATTCTCCAATATTATAAGTTACTTGGGAATTTATTTTCAAATATAAGTTACTTATATTTGAAAATAAATTCCTAACTTGGTAGAACTGTTCTATATGCATCTTTTGTAATTTTAGACGAAACTCATTTAATAAGAATATTAGTGTGTTTAGATAAAACCCTTTACGTAGTAGTACTACCTATGCCACACTGTGTAATTTTTTTTCAAGTTATTTAAAGTTATGCTGACGTCAGCAAAAAACTGTTTTTGTTTGTAGGTACATTTCAAAATAATAATATGATTTACATATTTACTTGTTTTATTATAATAACAATACAATATCTGACTCCATACAGTGTTTAGGTATTGCATCTACGATATACAAAGAGAAATCGTTTTATTTAAAAAAATTACTAAATTGCCGTTTTCTCCGAATTCTTATTGGTTCTGTATCTGATTTTAATACGAATAATATAGTTAACAATAACATCAAATAAAAAGCAAAAAACTTGAAAGTGGGACTTCGGAAATATTGCAATTCATTCCATAGATTTTCTATGGAAACAGGGTTGTGAAATTTAAAATACTTAATTGATTTAATTGAATTCAAACGAATAATGCAGGGTGACCACTATTTACTACAACCAAAATTCCCTGACTTTTCCCGGTTTTCCAGTCGTTTTTTTAAGTTTTTCCCTGACCATAATCTTAAATGTAATAAATATTAAAAATATAATTGGGATACATTTTTGAGTTTTTGCAGAATTATCTGCTAGCCAATTACAAAAACGGAAATAATAAGAAGTAGTATCTGAATAGCTCAGTTGGTAAGAGCGAAAGCATAGTTAGACGGAAGTCGTGGGTTCACATCTTACGTCAGGTGACGTTATTGTACTGTTTCATTGTATTTATAAATTGTAATTTGCTATCAGACAGTTCTTCAATTACCCAATAATTCATTTAATTTTTGACCATTTTTGTTAAAAGCTGTACAGGAAAAACCAATTAAAACTCTGACAACTGAATTTATTGGATACGTTATATGTATCATATAATGTAATCCAGCGAGAAATACTAAAGGGAACACTTTATACGGGCCTTAACCGTATTAGTAAGTACTAGACTTCAACGTTTTTGCGTATTATGGTACAAATTAAAGCGACGAATTGAGAAACCTCATTTTTTCATGTCGGTTAAAAATCTTGGGTATAACTGAAACAAAACTACCTAGTCACCAGTTAGCATGTTTATTATATGTATATTTGAAAAACTAATAATATAATCTATTTGCAACTTGGTAATCCGTTTTTCCAATAACGCAGCTTTTTGGCAGCTCCTTCGAGATTTTTTTGCCTTTTTGCTTCTAGTTCTCTGACCATATTAGCACTATCAGCAGTTTTTCTTTTTCTGCTCTGATTTTCGCCTTTGAACTAAAATTTTCCTTTTATTGTGTAGCTCCTCCGTGTACAAGTAGTGAGCATTACGAGCCGCGTGGATCATTTTTTTCAATATTTATTTTGCCGTAGTAGGATATAGCGTCGTAAACGCGTCTGCGCAATTATAGACTCTTGCGAAAGATTTTCCACTAATATCTCCTTATTGATGGAAAAGCCTCGCTCACTATAAACGTTTCCGTGGGATAACACTATGACCATTTTTATTAAAGTTTGCAAGTCTTTATTTTCCTTTTTTATCAAACCGAGCCAAAGATCATCCAGTCGGTGACCATCCGTAATGGAAAATTGTTTCATTGATTTTACAAATTCAGGTTCATTTACAAATATCATTAAAGGCACTTTTGGCGTTAGCTGCTTCATATCCTGAAAGCCGGTTATTTTTGACAAATATGTCCAACTCTTTATCGAGCCTCTCTCGTCCTCGGAATTCCGCATTGACTGCGATTGCGGGATCGAAACAAGATATTTCCTTAGTCAAAGCATACGAAAGTGGGGATGTTTGGTACAATGACACGCAAAATTCTATCAGATCCTTTCGACAGTCTTGACGAAAACGCAAGATATCGATATCGATATCATTGATATCGCGGCTATTTCGTAGAGCATTCTTTACAGTGATTCGCGATTATCAGATTAGACTCCCTTGATATTAGTGGCAGAATCCAATACATCCGCTTTAACAACTCTTTGCATGTTTTTTTTTTCAGTGTGGCCAAAAGTGATTCGTATAAAAGTGGAGCAAGTGGTGCGTCGGATTGAAATAATGTTAAAAATGGTTTCACTTGCACCGCCACCGATTGAAAAAAGGCCAATTTGTCTTCCAATGCAGCATTTACTAAAGCTTGCGCTGTCAGGTGCTTTGTTTTCGTTATTTATTCCCTGCACATATTTTTCAACGTTTTGCGTATAAATTTAACAACGCTAAAGTTCTGGAGCCAACGTACTGCACAATTTTTTTATGGAACTCGAGCCTGAAAACCTTGTAGTTTCACGTCGCGCGGGGCTAGGCAGGCTAGGCAGAATAGTTAGTATAGAGAACGTAAAACCGGCGGCGATTTCCGAGTACTACAGTGGCACGTGCGCCGCGTGGTCGCATTTACTATTATTAACCTATTATAGTAGATATATAATGTTTGGAGATGGTAAAATTAATAATTTGTTTTGTTTATTAGGTACAATACAGAGATTTTTTTTATTCCCTGACCTCCATTAAATTTCCCTGACATTTCCCTGACTTTTCCATGACCAACGAAATTCCCTGACTTTTCCCGGTTTTCCCGGTTTTCCAGAAAGTGGCCACCCTGTAATGTGTCAATGTCTGAGCAGTTTCACTTTCTTTAATCTTCGACATCCGGAGATACTGAAACTACTTCAATTGGTAAAAAAAAAAACATTTTCATCATCTTCGGTTTTTTCTAGTAAGTCCTCGTGATTTAGTACATTTTCCGTTGATGATTTTAAAAGCCAAAAATCTTTTTCAGGTAGAACCAAACGCTTGTGTTTTTTTTTGGCGAGTACTGAGTGACATCATATATAGGAATGGCTCGGAGGATTCTAAAGCACGGTGAAATAGGTCAAGCACGGTTGATTGCCTTCCGGTTTAATTGTCTCGTATGGTGTCCCTATCATAACGCCAGTATTTGTTACGAGATTCTGCTGGTCACTCAGCATACCAATTGGTACCGGACTAGATTTTATAATTTGACTTCCGTGCTGGGTCATTTTTATCAAAAATTCTAATCCACGCGTGCAACGGGCATAGAGCATGTTTTAGCGCTTCCAAGTGAACTGAACTCCCCGAAATCCTGTCCAGTTTATTATATTCTGAACATGTAGCGTCGCAACACGCGCATAGTAATTTTGATTTTGTATCCGTAACGAATTAAGCCTTCCATGATAATGTGCAACGTATAATTACAAAGAGTATTCAGAATACCTATTAATAGATTTCTCCTATTCTACTTTTCAACTACGTACGTGAAAGGAGTCTAGCTTAAAAATGGTACTTAATTCGTTTTTACGCCAAAGAAAAATATTTATATTTTATTTTACTTCATGAAAGCTAGTAACTTGGTAGTCGAAGTTATCTAAGAATTGTTATAATATAGGAGGTGCCAACCCTAACCTCAAACATAAAAAATCAATATCTCAGATGTCCCGCATTGTTCGCATCTGAATTTATATTATATTATAGCTAAATACAGTAAAAAACGATTCACTTTAAAAAACACTGCAGAAACAATGAGACTAACCAAATAAAAAATAAACATTAAATTTTAAAAATCATGGTTTTCCCTTTTAGTAACGATTATTCATAATTTATTTTTGACTGAATTAGTAAATATAACAGCCCTTTTTAAGACACCATTGTGTAATGCATAATCACAATATATTTAAAGCGAAATAATGCATTTCTATGGTTTTTATGAAGTTTTCTCAATTTTTTAAATAAATTCAAAAATAAAATTGAAAATACATGGTTTCTTCCCAGAAGTTTTAGTTCTTAGGTAGATCTATAGGATAAAGGGGTAAATTATAGGTGACCGCACTTAAAGGAAAATTACACAGTGTGCGTCATCCAATGGCCAGACCGCCCCCCCCCCCCCCCCCCTATTTTGAAACGACGTCATTTATGAATGGCCCCATACGAGCAAGGGCTGCACTGAAAGTATCGGGTATCTAATATGTACTTGCAACCTGCTTATTTTTGACACATATTATTATACACCTTTTTGTAATCTCTGAAGTTTCATCATATTAACACATTGGCCACATAGAAAAAAAAACAATGGTTCGCTTTGGGTTAGGCTCGTAAAACACACTTTCCCGAAATGTGCACTTTCTGCAAAGGTGCACTTTCCGCGAAATGTACAATCCCAAAATGTACACTTTCCCAATTTGGAAACTCCCGAAATGTGCACTTTTCCAAAACGCACGGTTTCCCAAAATGTACACTTTTCCCATTTAAGGCACTTTCTCAAAAGGTACATACATTAAGTAATAGATATCTTATTTACTTTGAAAGTAATAAACGTATTTGTAAAAAAAGAAATATTTTCTTTTTAGGGTCCCGTAGTTAAAATTGCAAAAACGGAACGCCTATAGTTTCGGTCTTTCTGTCCGTCCGTCTATCCGTCCGTCCGCCTGTCCGTCTGTTTACATTTGCACTATTTCATAGAAACCCTTAGTACTATAAACAGGGACCCCTACCCCTACCCATAAAGTGTACTTTCCGGGAAAATATACCTTCTGCGAAAGTGCACATATTGACAAAGTGTAGGTACATATCGGGAAGTGCACTTTTAGAGACAGTGTACTTTCCGGGAAAATGATCAGCCTAAAAAAATGCACCTTTACAGAGAGTGCACATTTTGGGAAAGTGTGTTTTACGAGCCCAACTTTTTCAAGTTGTTGACTCGCTGCTGAAGATGGAATTGTCCCGTCAAAAATTAAAGCGCGCGTGAAGGTCGACGTAAATCGGCAGTTACGCAAGAAAACGTCCACCTTGTGCGTTAGCTGATAAAAGAAGACCAGCATGTGACATATCGGGAAATTCACGAGTCTTTGGGGATCGGAATGAGTCAGATACAAATTATTTTACAGGAAGAATTAGGCGTGCGAAAGTTGTTTTCCCGCTGGATCCCTCACTTATTGTCTGACGAGCAGAAAATGACTCGTGCCAATTGGTGCCGCAAAACATTGAATAAATTCAACGGAGGAAGCTCAAATGCAGGCTTTAGTCTCGTTATCTCGTATCAGGATCAGGTGACGAGTCGTGGATATACGCATATGAGCCAGAAACTAAAAACCAATCTTGTGGATGGGTTTACGAAGACGAGCTCAAGCCGACAAACGTTATTCGCTCTCGCAGCACGGCCAAGAAGATGGTGGCTACGTTTGTCTCCACATCGGGTCACTTGGCTACCATTCCTCTTGAAGATCATAGAACGGTCAAAGCCGATTGGTATACAAGTATTTGTTTGCCGAGTGTCTTTGCTGAACTTAGGAAAAAAAAACCCTAGTCGCCGCATCATCCTTCACCACGACACTACCAGCCCTCACAGCGCTCGGAAAACAAATAAGTATCTGGAAGGTGAAAAGGTCGAACTACTGGACCATCCTCCATACAGCCCCGACCTAAGTCCTATCGACTTTTTCACATTCCCCAAAATCAAGGATAAGTTGTGTGGTCAGCGGTTTCACACCGGCAGAAGCAGTGGAGGCTGTTGAAATGGCCATTTTGTCGCCCTCTATTTCAGCGGTTAGTATAAGTGTTTTAACGACTGGTGCATAAAGTATAAAGGAGAATACTTTGAAAAACAATAAAAATACTTTTATTGAATTTAACTGCATATTTTTTCTATTCCCAAAACTTACAGTTTGACCCTCGTAATACCAGCGTCGTATCGCCTTCTGTGGAGCGACATTATGCTGAGTGGACTCAGTTTTCGCACCTAATCTTAGTTTTAATATAGCATCTAAGTGTAAATGTAAAATGTACTTAGGCCGTCTTCGTAAGTTCTTAATTCTGTATGACATCTACTTACTATTGGTTGATAATATTGATATTTTTAAATCTGTTTAACACATAGGTATTTAATATAATAACAGATGTGCTATGATGTAACCATTTATTATCGTAATTGTATTCCTATTTTATTTTATTCTTGTACGCCGCAAGGCAGAACATAGAGGACTCCCAACCTAATTTAAGATCTACAATGTATACTTACCTGTTTCACAAAATAAATGACTTACTTACTCACTTACGTAGTTAGTTAGTTAAGCCATGATGTCGAGGTGTGAAGTGAACACTCACCGGTGTAGATGGAGGCCTCGCGCGCCGCCACGGGCATGTTGGAGGTGTTGGCGACGAGCGCCGTGCGCTTCATGATGGACTCCGTCACGCCGTCGATCTCCACCGTCAGCTCGGGGAAGTCCCGCAGCACCTCGGACATCTCGTTACCTGGGGACAACCGGACACTCTATATAGAACAACACCAGGATTCAACATCTGTATAACAAGTTTCTTGTCAATGGTTTCATTTTTTGGGCCAAGCTTTTATCGCATGACCAATTCAACGTCTGAGATATTGTGTAATTGAGGAGTTGGTGGTCACCTTTCGTCTCCATTATCAAACCAACTATATGATACCTACCATAATATTGCATTGTGATTTCACTGATTGACACAAGTGAACCAAATTTTAACTCAATCGGATTTCAGGAATTTGGTTGAGTTGAACAAACATACTATACTATTTAATCTAGCATAAATATTTGAAGTTTATAACAATGATAACTATATCCATAGCTCGTGATATGCAACTTCATTAATTCCAAATCGAACCTTAGATTCAAAATTGCAATGGAGTCCACATATTTCTACTCTGTCAGGGGACTGAGTTCAGCTGCTTACGCAGTTAAAAGGATTCGCCAACTTGCAGACGTTGAGACGGCAAGGTTGGTATATTTTGCCTGTTTTCATAATATCATGACCTACGGTATTCTATTGTGGGGCAAAGATGCCGACATAAATTCAATTTTTATTTTACAAAAACGTGCTATACGCAATATTTATAATTTAGGGTCACGCGTTTCTCTAAAAGAAAGGTTTAAAGAAATCAATATGCTCACTTTTGCTTGCGATATATCTATGAAAATATAATGTATATTCGTAAAAATCTTGACGTATAAATTAAATAGTGATGTTCATAATTATAACACTACAGCCAAAACTACTGGGACTAGAAACTTGAAATTTACACCAGGACTTCCTTTTATGACGTAGGCAAGGGGAACTTTCTTTTTGAGCTAGAGACTTGAAACTTTGTAGGAAGATTACTTATTAAAAAGCACAAAAAGTACTTTCAACGTTTTAGAAAATTCCACCCCTAAGGGGGTTAAATAAGGGTGCAATGTTTGTATGAGGAAAACCTTATTTTTAGAATTAGAGACTTGAAACTTGCTAGAAAGATTACTTATTAGAATATAAAAATGTAATATGTGCGTTTTAGAAATTTTCACCCCTAAGGGGGTTAGAAAGGGGTGCAAGGTTTGTATGGAGGGAGCTTTATTTTTTGAGCTAGAGACTTGAAACTGTAGAAAGATAACTTATTGAAATACATAAAAAGTAATTTCAGCGTTTAAGAAAATTCTATCCCTAAGGGGGATAAATAGGGGTCCAAAGTTTGTGTGGAGGGAACTTATTTTTTCAGCTAGAAACTTGAAAGTTGGTAGAAAGATTACTTATATGATACAAAAAAATAACTGTAAGCGTTTTAAAAAATTCTACCCCTAAGGGGGTTAAAATAGGGGTGCCATGTTTGTATGAGGTAAACCTTTTTTTTTTAGCTAGAGACTTGAAACTTTGTAGAAAGATTACTTATTAAAAAACACTAAAGTACATCCAGCGTTTTAGATAATTTCACCCCTAAGATGGTTAAATAGGGGTGCAATATTTGTATGGGGGAAACTTTTTTTTTTTTCTAGAGACTTGAAACTTTGTAGAAAGATTACTTATTAAAAAACACGAAGTGCTTTCAGCGTTTTAGAAAATTCCACCCCTGAGGGGGTTAAAATGGGACTCAAGGTCTAAATATGGAAACCAAGAAAATGTTATAGTAAGAGATTTTTAACTTCAATCTTAGTATGTATGTTAAAAGACTACAAAACTGATTTCAGAGTTTTTTGAAATTCATTCCCTATAGGGGTTAAAGGGGGTTCAAAATTTGTATGGAGGGCAAAACATTTTTAAATTAAGGGATTTGTAACTTCTGTTTTAGACTGTTTTAAATTGATTCCATAAGGGGGACACATTCATCCCCTAAATGGGCTAAAAGGAGTTGGATGTTTGTACGGGGAACAAGACAATTTTAAAGTAAGGCATCTGTAACTTCGGTTAAAAACTAGGAAACTAATTACAGCGTTTCTTAAAATTCATCCTCTACTGAGGTTAAAAAGGGTTGGAAGTATGTAGGTTAAATTAAGTTAGAACCACGACCCTAAAGGCCCATTTACATTATACAACTTTATTGTACAAGAAACGACAATTATTGCATACAAGCCTTGCCTTTCAAAAATTGTATTCAATAATTGAACCATAGTGTTTACACATGAGCAATTATCAAAAACTTGCATACAATTATTGAATGCAATCATTGCCTGGAAATAATTGCTACCCTACTTTGTTTACATTCATGACATTATTGCACGGAAATAATTGCATGCAAGTCTTGAAAAGTCTAAACCTTTTAATTGTACAATAAATGACGTATTGCTGCAATTATTGCATGTATTTGCCACCGCAAATTTTCATTGAATATTGAACGTTGGTTGTGTTTGTGATTTTTTGTAATTTTCTGTTGTGAGTTGTGAATATGAGCAAAAACGTATTTAAATTTGGTTCTTCGGATATGATAAAATTTATAGAAATATACAGAAATCACGAATGTTTGTGGGACACGGAAAACATTCATTATAAAAATCGAGAGGCCCGCGATGCTGCACTAAAATCATTTTCCATCGAATTCGGGATTGAAGATTTTGGTCCCAAAGAAATTATCAACAAAATTAAAAACATAAGAACACAGCATCACGCTGTAAAGAAGAAGGTGAAAAATTATATGGGTACAGGATCCGGAAGTAATGATGTTTATAAACCAAAACTTGCCTGGTACAATTTGATTGATTCATTTTTAAGGAAAACTTCTTCTTCTGGTTTTTGGATTGAATTACTTATTTTTTCCAGCAAATAAGAGAACTGATCTCTGCTCACACGAAACATGTTTTTAAATTCCGCTTTATCCTCGAATAAACTCCTGACATAAAGTGTTCGAAGCACCAAGTATGTTTCTACGTCCAATCCATTTCTTAACCCAGCATCTTTTCTTGCGACGTTTTTGTATTACTTCCTGTTATAATACAGCCGTTAATACCGCAGCAACAATGAACACACCTTCACGCACGGGATCCATCTTTGAAATGATAAATTGGACGGCAATTCTGGCATGCAATTAACTATTGGTCTCTGTTTACACCTACGCCAATATTGTATTTAAGTTGCTTTCAACATTCAAGAATATCACGTTAGGTTTAGACTGAGCAATACTTTATTGCCTCTCAATTATTGTATGGAGAGTGCAAGAAAGTTGTATAATGTAAATGGGCCTTTACAGAACCGAACAGCTAAGTACCAGAAATGTAGGTTAGGTTAGAACTGGAATGCTCCCAGAACCGAAAGGTAGGTAAGTAGTAGTAGTAAGTAGGTGAGGATTATTTTGTCAATTTAAAATTTTAATTTTGGTTATCAGAATAATATTATTCTCTAACACCGTTAAACGGGGACGGCGGATGGAGATGGAAAGTTCTACGTCTTTTAGCATTAGATACGTTTGCTTTCAAAACTATTTTCAGTAATGTAGGTTTGTTTAATACATTATGAAAAATATACAATTGAAGCTGAAACGTCTGTTAATGATTTTTAAGATATTTATATGTGTAAAAACAAAGTTTTCAATTTTAACTAATGAATTCATCGCACTGTTAACAACCTTTTACACTTAATCCCTGAACGGATTTAGATGAAATTTTCCGTACAGATAATTTGAGACCCTAATTTGAGGATATAGGATAGTTTTTATCTCGGAAATCATCCCTTAAGATGGTAGAACTTTGTTAAGGGCAGCGATTATTAAGGTTCCGCCTACAATCATTTAATAGCAATCATTTTTCTAAGACGGTAACAAGTTCTACGCGGACGAAGTCGCGGGCAACAGCTAGTTATACTATAAACGAATTTATAGATGACAAAGAAGCATTTATACGTAAAATTGCTAAGTTAAGTAGTTAAGTAAAAATATGACGTGTAAAAGAGCTAGCTTAAGCCTATTTACAAAATAAATATTTTCATTTGATTGGATTGTAACACGGCTGACAATACTCACCACGCTCTCCGCAACCGACGTAGACGATGACGTCAGAGTTGGAGTACTTGGACAGCGCCTGCGAGATGACAGTCTTGCCGCAACCGAAGGCGCCGGGGATGGCGGTGGTGCCGCCCTGGACGCAGCTGTGCAACAAACATGGATTAAGCTTTGGACATCTAAAGTGGTCATCACTGATAATGGATCTCATAGAAACATAGGATTACTTATTATGAAGTAAAGTTAGTATTCTACCACGCTATTGTTTTTTTTCCGTAGTTTGTGGCTTTTTGCTACTTATTTATTTATTTATTTATTTATTTATTAATAAAACAGTTTTATGACATTACAGTTATAAACCTATGCGTCACAAAATTTAGATAATAATAAAAGGTTCACAATAATAAATATCAAACAGCTTAATTTGGAACCGTTGAGCATCTAGCATCCATCGCCTCGCAGAATCTCAAGCATTCACTATACACACTATACTTAGGCACTTTGCCAATGTCAAGTGGGGAGAGATTTGTATTTACGGATCTGTGGAGTGCACCTAAAAATTTTGCCCTGGGGACTAAACATACACATAAATAATCATACAGAAATACTATATATGGAATAGCAATAATAATAGTGAATAAAAAGATACTTATTATTAATGAATAGTAATTATTTTATTTTATTTTTATGAATAAAATACGCCAAAGCCTTGGCTACTTTGGGCTCAAAACTGGCCAAGAGGGTTTTAACGTTAGTGGGAAGTTGAACTTTTGAGTTTTGTTAGCAGGTCATAGAGGGAGAATTGAGTTGTAGGACACTCGAAAAAAATATGTTCAATTGAACCAATACCATGCCCGCACAGACATTCCGCGCAATTTTTAACTTTAATCTTATATAGAAATTCAGGGGAACAGACATGGCCCAGCCTCACGCTATTGTTGGTTACAGCATACAAAACTTTTAGACGTCTAAGGTGGTCATTACCGACAATGCTCCGTACCCTGTAGGAACCTACCAATGGCGGAGTGCCTATACAAGCCCGATTCCCACTTATTCTAAACTCTTTTATATATTTTTTGTTCCAGGTTGCCCATGGATTTGTTTTACAAAGAGTTTTGAAACGTTATGATTTTGGCACACTGTCCTCGGTTACAGCTTACAGAACTGGTTATATTAAATAAAAATAGATGCTAGTGATTTAATATAGGCGTTGTTTTACTCCAAGGTTTCATGTCTGTTGGCCTCAATGTTAACGTCCCTGGTGGATTTGTGTGATGGTTTGCCTACTCTAAAAACAGTTGTAATAACGTAGGTATTAGGTATCTATGCTAGAAAACAGTAGAGCGAGC
The DNA here is from genome assembly GCA_947049275.1 of Epinotia bilunana. NCBI lineage: Eukaryota > Metazoa > Arthropoda > Insecta > Lepidoptera > Tortricidae > Epinotia > Epinotia bilunana. Next base: position 923,499 of record OX346266.1, read on the forward strand.
CGAGCACGGCGTAGTACGCTGGGCCAGACAGACTACTCTCGGAAAGAGCGACAGTGTTTGGGCCTCTACTGGTTAGGCCACGCGCACGCGGGACGCGGGACGCGGGAGGGAGGGAGAGGGACGACGGCGCCGGCGACTCACGGGAAGAGCGAGTCGAGCACGCGCTGGCCGGTGAGCAGCGGGTGGTTGGCGGGCTGCTTCTCGGCGCACGGGCGCGGCTGGCGCACCGGCCACACCTGCAGCATGCTGAACTTGCTCCTCTCGCCGTCGAACTCCGTCTCCAGCACGATGTCCTGCCGACAACACGACAAGGTTACAAGGTTGAGCCGGAGCCAGCCGCCGGCGAGAGCGACTCCCGCAGATTGTGGTTCGGACGCGGCCGCTTCACGCTCGGTAAGCGATAATGCTATACACAATGTATGAAAGCACTCGTCCGCAGCTCGTGGCGGCCACTGGCGACTCAATGTGCGGCGGGTCTAACAGAGGGTGGGTATTCATTGGACCATTAATTAGTTAATGGCCGACACAAAAGGCACATAGATAAAGTCACAAAACTGACAGTTTTGAAGTGATTTAAAACAAATTAAGTTTGACAGCATATTCAATTAAATTCATCGGATCTGGTCACTTACGGCCACATTCCTTATAAGGCCAAGTATTATGAACGGCCACTTCCCCATCTTATTCATTTTTTAACCCCCGACGCAAAGAAAGGGGTATTATAAGTTTAACGTGTCTGTCTATGTATCTATCCGTGGTATCGTAGCTCCCAAACGGATAAACCAATTTTCGTTTAGTTTTTTTCAGTCATAGATAATTTTATCCCGAGTGTTCTTAGCCATGTTCCATGACAATGTCGGGCTTTTTTTGAGACAAGCTGTTATTTTATAACGTATTAACGAGTATTAATATGAACAGAATTTAATACGTGTGAAGGAAGCACTTGTTTCCATCATAGGACTCCTTGACGGTACCAGCCCGTAGCACTGCCATAAATGAGCAAAATTTCAAACCAGATTAGTATCTGAATCTTTTGTCAAATTAAGGGTTAAAAATATTGTGATAGTATACTCACAGTGACTTTGTAGTTGCCGTTAGGCGCGATGTAGGTGACGGTACCCTTGGCCTTGGGCGGCACGATCATGCGGTGCTTCACGAGCGTGTTCTCGTGCACGATGCCGTACAGGTCTCCTCCGGTGATGTGAGAGCCGACCTGGAACGGATTACACCTTGAGTCGAAGGAATACGGGGTATATTCGAATGGCAAACGTATAGGTCATAAGATGTTTAAGATTTTGAGGACGCGTCGTTTGTCAATACGGTCGTGTAAAAGACATTCGAGATTTACAAAAACGATTAAGCTTTGCATAGAAACCGTACTGTAACATTTTCATTGGTCTCGAGTATAACTTGACTGCTTCATAGACTAGCCGAAAAAGGGGAAGCTGGAAGGAGCCGTGAGACTCAGAGCGAATTTCTTAATGTCATGCCACCTCGAAGGTAGTAATTCCATTGAAGAAACCTAAGAACGAAGACCCAAGCTCGACGAAAAGCAGCCACGGTAGCGCTTAATATCTCGGTGTTCCTGCATCTAGCGGCACGAGTTTTAAGCCAACACAGTGTCTTTATTGTAAGTCCGCTGCATTTGGCACCCATCGGTTTATAAGTCACGGTTCACTTACCTTGACGTTAAGGGGGTTGAACTCCCAGCTGACGTCCCTAGCCAAACAGGGCACGTTGACACCACGCGGGATGTAGATGGACTGGGTCATTTCGCTGATGTCCTTCAGCGGACGCTGGATGCCGTCGAAGATGGAGCCGAGGATACCAGGGCCGAGCTCCACGGAGAGCGGCTTGCCGGTACGCAGCACGGGGTCGCCCACGGTGACGCCTGACGTCTCCTCGTACACCTGGGGAGCGATCAAGATCACCAAGCTGCCCGATGTCGGATGTCAATACACAAAGTTTTGGCTACAGTCAAAATGAAATGATGTCACTCGTACAAATTTTATGACTGAAGCGTTTTTGAAGTTTCATAAAATGTTGCTGAGAGCTCTGGTTAAGCCTTTAAATTTAGACAAAAACGAAACCAGCAACACTGACCAAAAGTGCCTGTTTTTATTGGTCATAGACCACAGTGCCGCCAGGTTAGACTAGAAAATTTGAATTTGAATTTTCTTGAAACGGGCCACACAAATGGTTTGTTGGTTAAATTATAAATTAGTTATTCTGCGGGTATTCTATTGCACAACATCATGGCTTGACATCTCTGGTCCAGCCCTAAAATTGGCTCATGAGGGACGGGTTTCAAGTCTAAACTGGTTTGTCAAGATGCCAGTTTTTATTGGTCATGTTTAGAGGATGGGCTTCCGAGGATATGGTTTATTTTGGTCGACCCGTTCTCTCGATGTTTACCTGAATGGTGGCCATGTCTCCCTCCAGACGAATGATCTCTCCGACCAGCTCATTGTAGCCGACACGCACCAGCTCGTACATAGCCGCTCCGGACATCTTCTCCGCCGTTACGACTGTCCAACAATTTACATGGTTAACAACTGGTATAATTTTTCATGAGGACCGATGACCTGGTAACGGCCGCGGGATTCCGCTAGATGGTGGTGCAGGACCGGCCATTGTGGCTTTTTGGAGGAGGCCTAGTTCCAGCAGTAGTTTTGCGGCTGTTGTGATGATGATTTTGATATTTTGATTATTATCATCTACAACATCATACTTTGTACGTTCCACTGCTGGACGTGGGCCTGCCATGGGGAAGAGGGAATGGGCAGAAGACCCTACGTTGACCCAATCTTACACCTCCAAACCACCAATCTCAACTTACACCTGTCAACCCCTCAATTCACCCCTGGAGGAAAACATTTCGATTTGTATATGATTATATTTCACAGAACCATCCTGTACGCTTTCCTGGAGTCCAAAATGTAACAAACAGACAGACGCAGCATTATGATTTTCATATGGATCAATCAGGCCGCGGTCTGGACGCTAGCGGGCAGCGGTGCGACGAGCCGCATTTCGAATACATTCGAGCTTCCTTCAATGTATCGGCAGCCGCTCGTCGGCCCGCTGCCCGCTCGCTTCCAGACCGCGGCCTCGAGGTTCAGAGCAATAAAAGTGTAGTAAAAATGCAGTTAACTAGTATGCGTCGCAGTAGATTACGTAACAGTCGAGCTTCGTAAGTACAGTTTTGTCCAAACATAATTAGGGCATTGCGCGTCCATTGCGATGACGTCACCCAATGTCAAGGTAAGTCTGAACAGAAATAGTCTGTATTAGGAATTTATGAAAAGCATTCATCTATGTGTGACTGTACCGTGTCTGTATTCAAGTAATAAAAATCACTGATTTAGAAAAGTTCTCCTCATATTCAGTATTATTAAAACCTTGAGAATGGGAGCATACAGTCGTTTTTTATATGAGGTTGTTCGCGAGTACTAACACACTGGTGTTAGTGTAAAACATAGGTTGACACATACACATAGGTCCATTTTATAAAGAATTATAGATTTCAGGATTCGTTACCGACATGAGCGGATTTTTATAAAACCGGGGGGTTAGAATGGTCAGAATCTGACTGGGCCTTGTCGTATTTAAGGTGTGTCTAGACTAGCCAAACTGCCTCACTACTCTCCCATCTGGACTACATACCGGGACCGGAGACGGCGAACACATATCCGAACTGGTCCTCATTCTCCTCCGTGGCAATCATCCTCAGATTGGCCCTTGCCGCCATTTTGAATTACTATTCTTATCTGTGGACAGAAAATGTTGGATATAAATATTGGCAGTTTTTGTGAGATAGTATAGAAATACAATTATTATAAATCATTTTTACAGTAATAAAAGGTGCGTTAAAAACTCTTTAGGCTAGACAAAATGAGAAATAGAATTGTTATTTAATTTTAATTAACAGTCAGTTCTTTTTTCTTATCACATCTGCCGGTGGAAAAAAACCTTTAGCGGTTCTGTGAATCACGAATATTCCACAAGAAATAAAAATGAAGACCAAATAAGATTACAATGAAAGAAAATGTGAGGACAATACCAAAATCTTTTTTTTGTATATATTAAAGTCATTTTTACAAATGTTAAACTCATTTGGTCTCCATAGTCCATAAACATAACATAACAACAATACTTAAAAACAAATAACTAAACAGTCCTGAAAGATAACATAAGCCATTTCCAATTCTGCCATTGTCAGTAAATGTATCAATACTACCTGCCCGCGCGGCTTCGCCCAAGTTTTGCAAAGGATGCAGGCAAACACACAGGATAAAACAGGCTTTGTCTATCTGGGAAGTCCATTCTATATGTGAATGAAAGAACTTTTGAAAGTAGTTGTTCCAGAGATTATCTGTTACACACAAACTTATAAACTTACAAAGCTATCTCACAGACTTACTCTTTAAAATATTAGTATAGATAACCAAAGCCCACTAAATTAAATGTAAAATAAGCCTATTCAAAACTTACATACATAAAAACACAAACCCTAAAAACATTTCTACCTTTTTGAGTGGTTATGTAAAAATATGCAGGACTAGTTCACACAATTAATAATTTATTTTACCAAAAAGAAGAGCATACAAAATCTATATTATTTATAGAAGAGAATCTACTAATGATATAATCAATTATATCACTTTTATAAGTATCTCACCAATAAATTCAGAAGCTAAAACTATCAGCCACAGCTGTCTAAGATCTACAGTGCCAGGCAACTGTCAGCAGATCTGATGATTCTTATCAGCTGATAAACACTATCCATCATTGTCAAATCCGAAATCTGCTCCTACATTTTGATTCAGATATGTATGAATGAAATTTACATGTAAATTAACCTTTATCTGATATTTGAAATATATATTACTAGCTGCCCACATAGTTAGTATAGCCGCAGTATAAAATATAACATGTTCATACTGGAGGTCCATTCCATATACTAGTGAAAGAATTTATAAAATTGGGAGTTGTTCCCAAAATTACCCCCAACATATGAACTTATTAAAGCTACAAACATACATTTCATAGACTTTACCTTTAAGTATAGATGTAGATAGAAAAAAAATCTTGTTTAATAAGCGGTTCCGGTGGAAAGTTACCCTAAATAATTATTACATGAATGACTTCTTGAAGTAATAGTCTGGATTTTCATAATGTCTTGTTTGATCCTGACACAAAAGTCACAAGATTTAAACTTGAGTGACATTTTATTGGTTTTAAAAGGTAATCTACTTAAGCCATCACATGATTTTACATGTGATCATACAATATGATTTTAAAATGAAGGCTACAAATGTTTTAAACAAAATAAGAATTATCACACTAGAAAAGGAGGGGTCTCACAAATTACTCTGGTCCATTATTGTATCCTTATAGGATTGTGAGAGACATCTGCAGGTCCCTCGTCCGTACCTCAGTGCTGCAGTTTATGGTCAATAACAGGTACACAACACTACAGAGCAAGTAGTGGTGTTATTACAGGGTGAATTGGGTGGAGGTGCTTTCCAAGATGAAATTGTAAATATCCAGCCTCAAATAGAAGGCTTCTCATTAGATAAGTTAACTACTGCAATTTAATTTATGACAATTCTATAGTGGAACAGATAATCTTAACATGTAATAGGCAATCATTTGTATTACTGTATGACTCCAACACTGAAATTTTGTGAATATTTCAAAATGTCTCTTTTAGAAATTCTCCTACCCGGTATTGATCATAACTGCTAGATTCTTATAAGAAAATTCTGCTTTTATTTTGACATAAAAAAGTGTATGGTGTATGGAAGTAGTAAATTCAAGTAAATGAGAAACACATATATAATTGCAGATCTGAAATCATGTAATTGTACTGTATATTAAATCGTATGTAATATTTTAGGGACTGGAATGAAATAACTTCAAGCTAATGTTAGTATAGGTCTTATAGGGTGTGCAAGTTGGTATAATGTGTTACCAATTGATCACATGATGGGCGTTAATGATTAAATTGGACTTAAATCGCGTACCTTAGGCTTTCTAGTACTTGTTACTATCAAGTAATAATTAATCGAATTGAAAAATGAATTATACTTAATGAAAACGTACCAAAAATTAAACAATAAGTCACTTTACACAGGACCAGCAGAATTCTGTCAATGGCAGTTGTAAAAAGGCTTACCGATTTTCAGGGATGTTACCTAAATATCCACAAAGAAACACACAAGCACGACTAAAAACAAACCTACCAAGAGCTCAAATTCAGTGCTAATTAATTAAATGAGACTCACAAGACGATAAAGATGGAAAAGTCGGGCCGAGAATGGCGGAGAACTACAACTTATCACAAGACCAATGATAAAAGTAAAGTCAGCTGACCTATCTTCTCTATGGTTTTAAGTCTATGGTAATCATTTTATTGATTTTTGCGTTTTGTTATTGTAAAATGACCCACATATAGATAGCTGTATAATAACATTTATTCAAAGAAAATGTTTATATATATAATTTTATAAGTTTTTAAATAGCTTCCCGAAAATCATACTAAAAACGTCTAAATAATTATATAATATTTTTGTATCATAGCAGCACCAAATAAATAAAGAGGCTTTATTGCCAGCGTTAGATATAATTGAAAAATCCCCAAAACTTGGGAAATTATAATTCACTGTTTAACGAAAATACACATTAAAATTTCTAAAAATAAGATGTTAAAATTATAAAACTTCTAATATATGATATTTAACAACTTCCTTCTCTAATGACCCGTATGTGACTCGTGAAAGCCATTTACAATAAGCTCATGAGTCATCTTATCTTATCTTATCTAGATGAGGGCCCTTTCGGATGCACTTCGACCCGTCGGGATCTTTTGTGCATTTGCCCTCTCCTTTATGCCTACTCCCAAGCTCGCTCCATCATTTCCACAAAGCGGATGATGCAGCTCAGCGGAAGCACCTTGAATTCCTTTGGTTGCGGATAGTCGCTACCAAAGTAACTCATTCTTTGTCTGGCAAGGGCATGACATTCACACAGTAAGTGTTCCATGGTCTCGTCCTCGCCACACATTCTACAGTCTAAACTGTCCGACAGTCCCATCTTGGCCAAGAGATCCTTGACCCCGAAGTGACCTGTGAACACCCCAGATATGATTCTGAGTTGCTTCAATCATGAGTCATAATATCGCATCATTTTTATACTTTAGTTCGGACCTTATTTTTTTACTGAACGTGGTGCAGTGCTTCGGTTCCTGTAGAGTGGACATATAGCAATAGCTTTTATTTTGCATTGCAAAAAAGTTCTTGATTTATCTTTGTTATAGATTTCAGGGTACTCTACAAATGTTGATAAAAATAAATTATAAACTAAAAACGAATATATCACTCTCATGAGTCATACATGAGTCACAAAAACGTGCTTTTATGTAAGTACATAAAAGCACGTTTTTGCCTGTCAAGTGACAGGGCGCGTTTGAAACTTTGAAGCAATTCTATGTGCCACGTTCATAAGTCGCATTAAGCACAAATAAATGTGGCCATAAGTGACTTATGAGCGTGGTACACATTTCTTCTGCCACGTTCTGTGAGTCATATAAGAACCACAAGTGAAAGTGCTTTCACAGAGCGTAGCCGAAGAAATCGTGTGTTCACATATGTATAAATCATCATAAAAACTGTTAAAAAGAATGGGGCGCACGTGTGGTAGTTCGAAAAAAAGTGCATGGGGACAGTGAAGTTGTTAAAAAACGGTCACCTATTTAAAAAAATACAATAATATTTATTAGAAGAACTTTATTTTATTACATATATACTTATGAAATACAAACATAATATTAAAATAACAAAGAACCATTTATTAAGGAAATTTCAAATTTTAATCTGGCAATCCTTCCCTCACCCCTCGTATTAAATCGTTCGGACTGTCCCGCATTTTGTATTTACTTCCATTCTTTTGTAATTAAAAACCTTCACTTAACAATTCATGACTACTCTCCAAATTAAAGAAGTTCATTTCGAAGTGATTTCAGGTCTCGCGCAACCATTGGCTGATGAGTACATTGCTAAATGTTGGTTTACTTGTTCTCTTTTGTTGTATTTCTGCCGACGAAGCAGTTTGACTTGTTAACCGATTTTGTCTGTGTGGTGTTTTTTTAGGAACAGTATAGATACACAGCTGAGCAAATCCTTGTCGTGGCTACTGCGGCACGGTGCGGTGAAGGAGGGATTCGACCTAAGGTCAGTACGTTGCATTTATCGACATAAATTTTAATAACGGTTCTTCAGTCGTTTCGCCACCAATATGTAAAATTACGTATTTTGTTTTCAAACTATGTCTGCTACTCATCTTTGCGTGCGTAAGGCAGCATTTGTGTTTAATACTATCTTTATTGTTGTTAAACTGGTTATAACCAAACTTATCCCTTGAAATAAATCAATGTAGGTACATGTTTTTGTGAAATGGACACTGTCCACGAAATAAACACCAAAATCACCACATTGATTGAGATTTTTGTTCAACTTGAAAAGCTTTTTAACGTAGACAATTTGGCTAGATTACCAGGCTTTTCATCTCATGATATGGTGGTCTGACCACAAGAGCAAATGGAAAGAAAACATATTTTTTGTTACTAAACAATTACATTCGATGCTAGAACTAAAATAAATTCTAGACACATATGTTTTAGTTACGTTATGAGGGAAAAAAATGACTATTTATGAGTAAAACATTTAATTTTTATTCCAGCCCAGAAGGATACATCGATGTAAATAAAATACTTAAACACAAAACATTCACAAGCTACAACCTCAGTGACATTGAGCGGGTGGTCCGGAGCAATGAGAAGCAGCGGTTCCAACTAAGACGGAACCCCCACACCCAGTTGGTGGAGATCAAGGCCAACCAGGGACATAGCATTGAGAAGATCACCGATGCAGAATTGACTCCAATTTTAACAGTGGTACACAATTATTATAGCTTTAATTTTCACATTAGTGGCCACAAAGGGTTAAAGCCTTGTCCATGTTTTTCCAATTATAGAATACAATTAGAATAGATAAACTTTACATTTCCTTGTCTGTTGCAGGTTAGGGCCAGTTTCTTTACACAATTATACTCAAATGAGTATAATTGTGTAAAGAAACGATTTTTCTATTAGTGGCCGGATTAAATAATCCGGCCACTAATAGAAAAATCTTTTTTTTTTAAATTTCTGCAATGCTCGCGCAGGCTAGTCACTGGGATGAGGCACCAGTTGATGGTTTTAATATGAGTGACATTGCAAATACATTTACTGTTATTTTTATTCCTTAAATTTTTGATTTATTTTCTGAATCAATAAAAAGAAATTGATAAATTGTGTTGTCCTCAAAGATCTACAGTAATGGCATAAGCTCATAATAAGATGTCTTTTCTATTGTATATAAATAAACATACTGATTATGAGTGTGGCACATCAAATCAGCCCAAGCTAATTTGAGCGTCAGATAAGCTGAGATCACTTAAAAAATTTTTTTCTTTCAAATGAAAACGTACAAACTATACATTTATATTCTCGCCAAACTGTTTCGTTTAATGGCGAGTCGCGCTACGTTTTAATACAACTTAACCTATTAAATAAAGTAGGTATCAGTTTCGTGGTATAGATTTTAGTAGGGGCACCCCCTGCCCCCCGCTAACTTAGCGGGAATTCCCGGAGGGGCTACCGCGAAACGAAAACGAACTTCGTTCGTGTATTATCTCCCTCTGTCGCTTTAACTAGCAAGTGCGACAGAGACGGAGATATAAGAATGAAGTTCGTTCCCGTTTCGCGGTAGGCCCTCAGCTTTGTTGAATTATGTCTAACTTGCTTCCCGTCACAGATAAAACAATAGCAGCCATGAGTTTATTTATTACTCATTAAGATAAGTTAAACCAACTCATTTGGAACACCCACATAATGGATTTCCGTGAACACTTCTCATTATCATTAAGCACCAACTGCAAAGCCAATTATCATTTGGTCCTTAATGTATTATATTCCAGACAGTTAATGTTGAGTAGACATAGTTTTTGGTGAGTAAGAGGATGTATACAGTTGTGACTATTTAGTCTGTTAAAGGGGGTAGCTACTCTAACCACCCGAGCAAAGCAAATCTTTGTGAACAAAGAAGTAAAGATTGTTTTTTTTTTAATTGACTTACCTTGTTAAAGTGGTTGCCGAAATTCTTGTTCTGGCCTAAATAGAGGTGTATATTTTTTCTCGACTACGGCAGAGCCAAAAGGAAAAGGTATGTGTTCCACCGTAGCGTTTAAGTTACTGAACCGATTGTGATAAAAAGGTGTCAACCGATTCGAAATTATGGTCCGTGTGACATAGGTTACCCTTTGTAAGAAAAGAAAAAAAACTGTTACTTCTCCATAGTCGGATTACAGTTTTTTAAAATGTTTATAAATATGCTTGTTTTCAGTTTGTATGTAGCTTGTGGTGATTATCTCCGGAGCGACTCACCCAACTTCAAAAAATCTTACCAGTGTGTACAGCCTCCAGCCGGCAATGCTATTTGAATCAAGTAGAATAGGAGATACAATAGTTTTTTTTGTTTCTAAATTTATTGAAACAAAGAAATGTGACACTGTCCCAATTTAGAAAGTTATAATTTTCATTTTATAGGGTGAAAAGCATTGCTGTTCATAGATCTGTGGAGGCTAGGGGATAAAATGGACTTTTGGGATAGACTGATAATATCAATATCTAATATGTGGGCAGAGCTTTTTCCTCACAGTCATATTACTCACACAGTAGTGGTGGTTATTTGTTGCCCTTTGGCAGCCCAAGGAATCCCTAGCATGCAGCGCCAGCACTACATTTGGAAGGCGTCGTTCCTCTGCCTGTCGGCGGCTGTGAGCGTCCAGGTCTCAGCCCATAGAGAAATATAGAGCAGACGAGTGCGCGGACGAGGTGTATGCGTTTATAAACTTGTTCTTTTCTTTATTTCCAGCCAAAATACCAGACTGTAGTCCACGGCACTTTCGCCAAGTGCTGGCCGCAAATAAAACAAAAGGGTCTCAGCCGAATGCGAAGACGCCATATCCACCTAGCTAAAGGCACAAACACAGATCGTAATAGAATAAGTGGACTGAGAAACAACGCACAATTACATATCTTCGTTAATTTGAGTAAGGCGCTGGAGGATGGACTAAAGTTTTATGAATCTGACAATGGGGTCGTATTGACTCCTGGAAATGAGAGTGGTTTTCTAGAGACCAAGTATTTTGATAGAGTTGTTGACGTTGCAACAGGTTGGTGTTTTGATAATTTGTGTAGTATCTACTCATAACTAGGTATGGTGAAACATGTCGGTTCGTCCGTACTTGATATGCTACGTTTACGTTACACTTAGTGGCGCAACGGGCGTGTCTAAAAGAGCTTGTAGGTATATTACAGTTATTAATGGTGTCCACTAAACGCGATCACTTTGCCACCTATTAATTCAATAGATGAGGTCATTAGTAGCGAGCGCGAGGTAGAGCCATTAGATTCTTTGCGGGGAACTGTTTTTGGGTAGGATCCGATTTTGTGGCAACATTATTTCAATGCACGCGTTCACAGTTCACGTGGCAATTTCAATACTTGTATTCACATAAGCTCGGAACAAGAATCCTTCAAAAAACCATATCGGAATCTGAAAATCGGGCAGCCAAGTAAATCCGATATAATTTGACGCCGTGTGAACGGGTTCTTATTACTCTAGCAGCTTGTGGCTCGGATGCGGCCACTAAACGATCGGGGTGGCTCGAACAAAATTTATGAAAAAGCTCTATTGCAGCTTGTGACAGCCAGTAGTGGCTGGTGGTGGTCAATGTGCGGCGGTCTAATACATCTTCTCTCTCCTGCTCCCCGTAGGGGGCAAGTAAGAGGGGAAGCGTGGCTCTTTTTGGCAGTCTTCCTTCGCAGCCTGCTTTCTGCAGGCTGGGCTATTGCGGCTTCAGTAATTGTAGATGTGTTGCATGGCGTTTTGCGGCTTCAGTGTAGTGCGGCGGCTCTAATAGTCGTTTCCTTGATGCAGGCGCCACGGTGTACCCTTAAGCATGGAGGTCCCGGTGGCGCGCGTGCCGTCCCGGCCCACGTGCTCGCGGCCGCCCTTCGGGCACGCGGGCCCGCGCCCGCACGCGGGCCGCGCGCCGCCCCCGCCCCGCGCGCCGCCGCTGTCCGCGCCCGCGCAGGCGGCCGGGCGCGGCGGCGGCGGCGGCGGCGGCGCGGCGCCGGCCGGGCGCGCCGGGTGCGGCGCGGCGCCGGCGGGGCGCGCCGGCCGCGAGGTGCGCTCGGCGGAGGCGCGGCGCCGGCGCGCCGATCCCGACGAGCTGCTGCCGACGGCCATACTCGTCACCGGTGAGTTACCTGGCTAGGGCCTCTATCTCTATCTAGCTTATGTAAGAGGATGTCTACTCTATACTTAACACTTTGATAGACACTATTCCGGACACAATAGAAATAATAGAATTACGCCTATGGACGTCTACTGTCCATCAATGCATTAAAAGACTGTGGGCTTACTTTATTTTCGTGTTAACTGATACTAAAAGTTTTTCCACTTCAAGATTCTATGTTTCTTAAAACTGTACGGCACGAGACTAGTGATGTGCCGGGGAATATTGAAATACAAATTAGGAAAATTAAAGTTGTAATAAAAGTAAATAAAATGAATAGTGCCCCGACAAATAAAGTGCCATTCGCCAAAAACTGCATTATTGTACTAATTCTGACTTTTTATCTCAATTACCACTTAATATGTAAATATTCTGCATGTGGGGTATATGCCATAATCGCCACGCTTGGCATGCGGGTTGGCGATCGCAGTGTTTCCACCGAACTCCAGGGATGCTGCTGCCCATCCCCCGGTGGTCCTGGTCGTAGTTTTAGGACATACCCGGGTCCCGGGTAAATATTGAGCCGCCGGTATAAAGTCGCATCGGCAGAAGACTGCAGAATCATTTCACTCCTTTCCTTCATGAGCTTCTGAGTGGAGCTAGAGACCCTTTTAGTTCTGTTGGGCCGCTGGGTCTTGAAGAACTTAGACCCAGTTGCACGGACAGCTTCCACAAACCCGTCGTTGAGTTCGTCCACATCGCCACCTAGGCAATCGAAACGGTTTTGGAGTTCCAGCTTAAAGCCCTCGGGGGTTTGGATTTGGGTGGATACTGGACGGAGCGTAGATTATTCATCAGGCGAGAGCGCTCTCGCTTGACACATATATTCAATATGCCTCTTACCAGGCGGTGACCACTCCCGGTTTTAAACGTATTGATCACAGAGACATCATTGAATATATGCTTCCTCGTCGACAGTGATGAAGTCAATCTCGTTTTTAGTCGGGACTCATCCAGGTCCACTTTCTGTGCTCGCGTTTCTTGAAGAAGGAATTCATCATGTAGAGTCCCTCCTTCTCCAAGAAACCAGCCAGTAGTTGGCCCCGGTGGTTCCGACTCCGAATTGCCCCACTATCAGCTCCTCACCATCTCTCTTGCCCAGTTTAGCGTTGAAGTCCCCCATGACAACGGTGAATTAGGTTTTGGAACTATGCATGGCCTTAGATATATCTTCATACATAGCCTCCACCTCGTCGTCGGAATGTGTCGAGGTCGGCGCGTAAACCTGTATGACCTTCAACGAGTACCTGTCGGATACTCTGAGTATAAGGTACGCCACCCTAGTCGACACACTCTCGATCTTCACCACGTTGTTCACTAGGGACTTGTGGACGATGAACCCGACACCTCCCTGGGACTGTTGGTCGCCCTCCCGGAAATAGAGCAATTTGCCCGATTTAAGGGTTATCGTGTCCTCCCCCTCTCTTCGGACTTCCGATAACCCTATGACGTCCCACCGCAACTTGCTCAATCCTTCCTCCAGTTCCGTTATCTTTTCGTCGGTCCGCAGTGTGCGCGTGTTGTATGTTGCCAGGGCCAGGGGTCGTCGGTGGTGGTAGCCGGATCTTCGCCGGAGATTCTTAGCACCCCTGACCCCGCTAGTACCCTGGCCGCTACCATAACCAGGGTGCCGGGGGTCGCCGGAACCTCGGGGCCGTGGCTTTGTTGTATTCTGCATGGGGGGTATAAACGGATCTCCAAGTCCCTTACCCGCGATCTGCGCCAATTCAATACGAACCATATCGAAGAGGCCATCGAGCGAAATCACACCGACGACATCCCGGACATCAGCCTGTACGAGATTAGAATGGCTCTGAAACAGCTTAAGAATAGCAAGGCACCCGGTGAAGACGGAATTACAGCCGAACTCCTGAAGGCGGGTGGAAAACCGATCCTTACGGCCCTTCAGAAGTTATGCAACACCGTCCTACTGGAAGGGAGAACGCCAAAGGCGTGGAACAGAGGTGAGGTGGTGCTGTTCTTCAAAAAGGGTGACAACACTCTGCTGAAGAACTACCGACCCATCTCACTTCTGAGCAATGTCTATAAGCTGTTTTCAAGGGTCATTACGAATCGTCTCGCACGCAGGCTTGATGACTTCCAGCCTCCCGAACAAGCCGGTTTCCGAAGAGGTTTTAGTACCGTAGACCACATTCATACGCTCCGCCAGGTTATACAGAAGACTGAGGAGTATAACCTGCCTCTCTGCTTAGCGTTCGTGGACTACGAGAAAGCCTTCGATTCGATCGAAACCTGGGCTGTACTACAGTCTCTCCAACGGTGCCAAGTAGACTACCGCTACATCGAAGTGCTGAAGTGTTTGTACGAGAACGCCAGTATGTCAGTCCGACTCCAGGATCAGAGTTCGAAGCCTATTCCGCTGCAGCGGGGAGTCAGACAAGGGGATGTTATTTCCCCAAAACTGTTCACCGCTGCACTGGAGGACGTGTTCAAGACTCTAGACTGGAGAAGGCTAGGCATCAACATCAACGGCGAGTACATCACTCACCTTCGGTTTGCTGACGATATAGTGGTCTTGGCTGAGACCATGGAGGACTTAAGCACGACGCTCGATGACCTCAGTAAAGCCTCCGAGCGAGTTGGTCTAAGGATGAACATGGATAAGACAAAGATCATGTCAAACCTCCATGTAGTACCAACCCCCATTTCAATCGGACACTTTACGCTCGAAGTTGTAGACGATTATATATACCTAGGACAGACTGTTCAGTTAGGTAGGTCCAACTTTGAGAAAGAGTCGCAGGAGGGGTGCGATGGAGTGGACTCTCAGGGCGACGCTCCAAAGATCTTCACGGACGGCAGCAAGATTGAGGGGAAGGTGGGGGCGGCTCTGACGGAGTGGGAAGGTGGCAGAGAGACGGGCAGCAAGAACTTCAAGTTGGGCAACCACTGCTCAGTCTTCCAGGCTGAGCTTATAGCGCTGCACAGGGCCACGGACAGGGCACTAAAAAGCGGGAAGACAGTGGACATCTATAGCGATTCCAGATCGTCGCTGCAGTCGGTGTGCGATCCCCATTCGTTAAACCCTATCGCGCTTGAGGTAAGGGAGCACATCGAGACCGCGGAAGAGAAAGGAAACCCTATCCGCCTACACTGGATAAAAGCGCATGTGGGCTTGGTAGGGAATGAGAGGGCAGACGAGTTGGCCAAGCAGGCGGCCCTTAAGAGCAAAAGGGCGCCTGTGTTTGATAAATTCCCGATCTCGTTCGCAAAAAGATCGATAAGACAAGAGACCCTTGATATCTGGCAACAGCGATACCAGGAGTCGGAGACAGCCTCTGGGACGAGGATCTTCTTTCAAGACGTTAGGAAGGCCAAAGCTATCATGGGAAAGATAGGTTATAATAACGTGTTGTCACAGCTCCTCACTGGTCACGGCGGCTTTAAGCAATACCTAATACACCGATTCAAGCTGGTGGACGCATTTGCGACGACCAGTCAGAGGAGACTGTGACGCATATACTTACGGAATGCCCGAGGTTCGGAGGAGAGAGGTGGGACTGTGAGAGCGAGTTGGGGTTTACTTTGGCCGGGGCCGGCTTATCAAGGGCGATCACAGACGGCGCCTCTCGAGCTGCCTTCCTTAAATTTGCGGAGGGCGTCATCCGCAAAGCGGCGAGGGCGAACGGGGCGACGTCTGTGTAGGAGGTTCTGGTCTACATCCAAACTATACAGTTTTAATACAAATAATCCAAACAATTTGCGGGCGCTACTGGGTAGCAGGTAACCCATGCACTTCACCTCTTTGGGGAGAGTTGGGAGGCAATAAATGTAATGTGTAAGGATCCACCAAAGGGTAGTTGGAATTCAATATGTTATTTTATTTATACTGATTTAATTTTACACAATTTTATTTTATTTATTTGCAGTTTAACCACAAGATGAGTGTTATTTGTTTAATTAGTTTAATTTTAAGTAATGGATTTTTACTAATGAGTTTTACATTTTATTGTTTTATTGTCCAATATTGATCTCAAATGAATGAATTTTATACTTTCTACTTGTACAGTTGCAAATTATATAATGGATTTTATTTTTACTATCTAATGAATTATTTTAAAATAAGGATTTTTTTTTATTGTAACCTCGCCAACCTCTATCTGTAGAGGTGTGTGTATGTAGGAAAGTAGATAATTATTAATTTTTTTATTAGATTTATGTATTTTTCAATTTAATTCAAATTTAGCTATAAGTACTCCCATAGCATGCGTTTGGTTTTTTATTAACTTTGTATCGTTTTTGTTACTTTCAGAAGTACTTTTGTAAAATTTGTTTTTTTTTCTGATGGGGGAATATTCCCATTGTTCCCGCAAAAGTAAATTCCCATTGTTCCGGGGAATATTCCCGGGAACATTGGGAATTTACTTTTGCGGGTAAATTACACTGGTTAATGTCTTGGTAAAAAAATCAAGGGCCCAAATTATCATGGAATCCCTAATAGCAAGATATATAAATATACACAATTTCAATATTCCCGTATATTCCCTTGTATGGGAATATTCCTGGGAACGGCACATCACTACACGAGACCCACTAGGTGGGCGCTCTTTTCGCTAATACTATTTTGTAGCGTAAAGCTACAAAATCTTTCACCTTGAATGTCTATAAATCCATACCATTATTATAAATGCGACAGTGTGTCTATCCGCTCTCCGTCTATCTTCAGGCTTCAACCGCTGAACCGATTTTAATGAAATTTGGTATAGAGATAAGTAACTAGTTTAAATCTCCCAAGGAAAGAGATGATAGTTTTCACCCCGAAACACATCTCCAAGGGGGTGAAATTGGGGTTAAAGTTTGTATGGAGCTACGATATATACGAGTTCCACTGACGTTCCCTTCTCCACATCCTCTATTGATATTGAGGCAACGTGTATGTTGGCACTAAGACTCTGATCCCCGATTGCCAGAACATTCGGGTCCAGGATCGGGATATCCGACAAGAATACGCTAGAGAAGAGCAATGATTTCTTCAAAGGTGTCCAAAGGAACTACTGTGAATAACCCGTTATCTACCTTCCAGGCTACCCACCCTACACCAAGCCTCAAGACCTCGCCCACGCGTTCTGCAAGTTCGGCTGCGTGCGGCTCAACAACGACTGGATCACCGACACCGCCGCCTGCCTCGAGTTCACTGAAGCCGAGCACGCGCAAGCTGCCATTCGTGCCAGCAGGGCGGTCAACGTGTACGGCGCCTTCCTGACGGTCCGGCCGTGCACGGTCAACACGCGGCCGCAGCGGCAGCCGCGCCGGAGAGAGCCTAGAGTCGGCCAGGGGAAGAATTTCAAAGGTGAGCTGACTTAACTGACCAGTACCGCATCATCTCAGACGTTGCGCCTCCTACAAGGTACACTGATGAGCTGGTAAAGGTCGCGGGAGTCCGCTGGTTACGGGTGGCGCAGGACCGGTCACTATGGCACTCTTTGGGGAAGGTTTATGTCCAGCAGTGGACACGTTTCGGCTGAGTCACGTTGAAATTTTCCCAATAAATATGGTGCCTTGATGATCAAAATTCACAACTGTAATTCTTTCCTTTTTTTGGGTTACTCATACGAAGATATTGTTCTTTGCAGGCACAATAGTGGAACCCGGCAACATACCCCTGCAAGGTACCTTTCACCAACAGTTGGATGCCCTGCTGTGCGCTGTGCGGCTCACCCAGGCCGAGATAGACCGCCTCGCCGTGCTCTACCGCGACCTGGAGTACGTTCTGAGCGAGATCTGGCCAGGTCAGTCACTTTTGGAGATCTTCGTGATGTGCTGTTCAAAGAAGTTTGGAACTGATAGTGTGTCTTGTTGTTTCTAACTTTAGGTGGGATATCTAACAAGATTTTACTACGACCGCTAATTCAAACTAAAAAATAAATAAGAAGATCTATCGCTATCATTGCCTAACACATTATTAGTTTCATTCAAATTCATTATTTTAAATTACCGTTCGTAACTCGTATGTAAACATCTTTTTAATGACATAGTACGTTAGTAAATTTCCTGGTTTCAAATTAGCAATCGGATGACAGACGATGTTTAGAGAAATGTTTAGAATTCTTTATTTAACTGGTAGCTCGATTTTCTATTACGGGCATCCAAAATGTAAATAAATATCGAAGTAAAGTCATTTAAATATGTGTAAAAAAGCGCAACAGTTAAGTGTTCACCCGTCATAATAAAATCTAAACTGACAATCACGCTTAAACGGCAAAACCGATTTGAATGAAATTTTGCAAGAAGAAAAATTATAGCCTGGATAAAAACTATCCTATATTTGAATATAGGATAGTTTTTATCCCGGGTCCACGCAGACGAAGTTGCGGGCGGAAGCTAGTATTACATAGCTGCTAGTATACCTAGTCCCAAACTCAGCAAAGCTTGTACAATGGGTACTAGACGACGATAAACATACTTATATAGGTCAGGAACAATATTCGTGCTCATTACACAAATAAATGCCCTTACCGGGATACGAACCCAGGACCTCTTTCTTCGTAGGCAGGGTCACTACCAACTAGGTTAAAGCGGTCGTCAAGTAACTGGCTATATGGTTTTATTATTGTGTCTATAAATATGTTGCGCTGTTGGTTGTCCATGTATTAATAAATAAATAAACATTTTGTTGTATAGGCTGCCGCGCGGTCCCGTTCGGGTCGGTGACGACGGGTCTGGGCGTGAAGTCGTCGGACGCGGACTGCTTCGTGGCGCTGCCCGCGGTGGCGGCCGCGGCGACCGCCGCCGCCACCGCCACCGCCGCCGCCACCGCGGCCGTGACGCGCGCGCGCCGCGCGCTGCACGCGCACCCGCACGTGTTCGCCGAGCTGCTCGCCATCCCGCGCGCCAACACGCCCATCGTCAAGTTCCTGCACCTGCCCACCATGGTCTACTGCGACCTCTCCTTCAAGACGCCGCTGGGCTCGCAGAACAGCAAGCTCATCGCGTTTCTGCTCTTCGTGGACCCGAGGCTGATCCCGGTGGCGGTCGTCGTCAAGTACTGGGCGCGCGTCCACGAGCTCACCGGGACGGGGAAGCTGACTAACTACGCGCTGACGATGCTCGTCATATTCTACTTCCAGCAGGCGCCGATCTCGATCTTGCCGCCGGTGGAGTGGCTCCAGAGGGACCGGAGCTACGACTGCTTCGTCGACTACTGGAACACGGGCTTCATGAACGATCCCCGGCTCGTCCGGCGCTCGACGAACACGTCGTCGATAGCGGAGCTGCTGGGAGGCTTCTTCGAGTTCTACGCCAAGTTTGACTTCGAGCAGTTCTGCGTGTGCCCGTTCCTCGGGCGGGCGGTCAAGAAGGACGACTTTAGAGACCTCAGGCTTCTGCCCGAGGAGTTCATCCGGTACAAGACGAACGTGTGCAGCGGGGCGACGTTGCCGATGCGCTTTATGACGTCCATGTGCGTCCAGGATCCCTTCGAGCAGTGTCACAACGTCGCGTCGGCCGTGTCCTCGCGCCTAGCGGCCGACATTTGCGCCTTCTTTAAGTTCGCCGCTGACGCGTACGAGAAGGAGAAACTCAAGGATTTCTCTGGCCTCCTCCCGACGATTCTGCTCGAGAAACCCGACTTGCCCCGCACGAAGAAAGGTGGCTCGGAGTTCCGCGCGCGCCTGCCGCCCGGCCTCATCGGGAACATCGCCTCGGCCGACTGGAAGTCCGCCGTCCGAGACGTCGCGTTCCAAGTCTTCGAGACCATCCTTAGGGTCAAGCTCACGAAGCTGGAGGAGGAACTGCCGGAGGTGGGTAAATCTGAGAAAGATGTCGCTAAAGCAGGGAAGTCGGGTAAAATGGAAGAAATGACTAAACGGTGCGGAAGCGCGAAAGAGGTCTCTCCTGGTTCTCCTCAACCGGGAAAGCCCAACGCAGAAGAAAGCGGAACATGGAAGATTACCAAATCGGAAGCTTCCCCTAAGCCACGGAGGAAAGAGGTATATAATGGTGAAAATGAAACTGCTACATCAGAAGAGACTGCTAAATCTAAGAAAGAGACTGCAAAACCAGAAGAATCTCCTACACCTGCGATTGAGAAGGCTAAACCAGAAGAGGCCACTAAAGAGGAGGAAAAGGAAAGAGCGGGTTCTCAAAAGGGAAAACGAATGAAACGCGGTAAAGTAGTTCAACTGGGCGGTATAACGAGGAAAGAAAAGGAAAAATACATGGGCGAGATCACAAAAGCTATTTGGAAGAGGAAACTGTTCTCAAAACTGTACAGCGTCATGGGACTGAAGTTCGTAGACCGCGAGTCGATGATCACAGATGAAATCATGAAAGTTGACAAGAATGTCTTCGAAGTGAAGTTCCAGGTGGTAGTCACGTTCAACAACGCCCCTCGCAGCGCCGTTGTCTCCATCCGACATGTCTCTGGAGAACTCAATTGGTTCAAAGAATTCGGAAAGTTCTTCAATAACACCTTCCAACACTGGTTCGTAGTTCTATACAGACCTTACTGTAAGAACACTAAAAACCCAGTGGCTGATCAGAAAGCTTTGCCTGCTGTCACCGATGAAGAGGCTGCTGCAAAAGAACTCAATGAGGCCATGAAAAGAGATGTAGAAGACAAGAGTGACTCGGACAGTGATTCTGATCTCAGCTATGAAGATGAAAGGATAGATCCCAACGCCGAAGTCAGTACAGAAGTATTTGAAAGGGTAGATAGCCCAAAACAACTAAAAAACATTAAAAACAAATCAAACAGTGCTGTTAAAAAACAATGTGAAAGTGACAAAGCTAAAAAATGCGATAGAGACGAAATAGACAATAAAGTATTGTCAGACCAAAAACGTGACAAGGGTGAGGTAGCATCCGATAAATCGCCGCGAAAAGGCAAAAACAAGCAGCACAGTGACAAAAATAAAGATCTAGTAGTAGTCGACCACTTAAATGATGGGGTTGAGTCTTTGAACTTATCCGAAAAATCGCCACAGAAAAGCAACAAGATGCGCGACAAAAATAGAGCTCCTGACACAGGTGATCAAAATGATCCTCTGAATGCATCCGACAAAATACCACAGAATACCAACAACATGCGACATGGCGATGTTAAAACAAATCGAGAAATTGACAAGTGCAAAACAAGGCACAGAAATAAAAAAAACTTAGGTAAAATGCAGGTTAGTACAACGGAGAAACGGCCAGATGCCTTAATGTAGCATGTAGTCGTGAACAGATGGGATCGGAGACAATTTGTGGTCGTCGCTCGACGGAATAATATGTCCTTGATTTAAATATGTATATTTCAATGTATTTGATTACGGGATTTTTTATGAAATTAATCATGTACCTACGTGCTAAATAGATAAGATTGATGATCAAATTATAATCGAATTTAAGCGATTAATCATTCCCATAATTTTGAATGTAAAAAATGACTATATAGTAAGATTGACTTTATAAAATAATGTATTTCATGTTGCATGACATCTCAGCCGACAAATTTTCCGTTGTGCGTCGAACAACAGCTGTCTGAACCCAGGAAACAATTTTTTAATCTTGTCTATTCCTCGTAGTAATATTGAATTATCGTAGCTGACTTCTATGAACTAAGAATTAATATAATGCAACAAAGTATCTTGTCTAAACGTATCAGAATATTTTTTTGTAAGAAGAATTAGAATGTTTTTGTTACGCTATTTTTTGTATGTAGAATTATTATTCATTTTCAATCAATAATAAATTTAATTTCCTATAAAAGGGGTTTCTTTTTACCTACTTTGCGTAATCTCCGTTACGTGTTGAAAATAATCCGACAGTTCCTATAAAAAATTATTTTGGAGATTTTGTACGTAGGATTTGTGACCAGTCTGCTATACACCCCCAGCAGACCAGAGCTGTAACCACGAAATGAGGGTTTCCAGAATGTATCATGTCACCAACTGGCAGCACCGTGGCGAGAGGTCTAGGTGTGTGGCAAATTGATAATGATTAAATATGATTGGTGGATTTTGACACCTAGACCCTTACGGCCTTATTCATAAACGTCCAACAAGCCTATATTAACTAAAATGACGTTAAAATTCGTTTGTCCTTGACATCCTTGACATTGACGTTTGTGTTCGTTAGAAAGGGACAAAGCACATTTTATTTAGCAGAGGCATTTTAAGTTTTATGAATTAGGGGGTTAGAGTATATATAGTATTCTAGGTTCATGCCTAGACCTCACCACGGTGCTGCCAGCTGGTGACATAATACATTCTGGAAACCCTCATTTGAAGTTCGGGTATCTCCATCTCTGTCGCACTTACAATACTCGAGTGACAGGGATGCAATTATACGAACTTCGATTTTCGTGGTAGCGCCGCAGACTGTAATGTATAGAATAGAATAGAATAGAATAGAATAGAATAGAAAAACTTTATTTCGCAAATAACAGTAAGTACATTTTAGATTTACACTTAGATGCTATGTTAAAACTAAGATTAGATGCGAAAACGGAGTCCACTCAGCATAATGTCGCTCCACAGAAGGCGAAACGACGCTGGTATTATGTGGATCCACGTGTGGTGCGCTACAGAACTGCACGTTACATAGTACTACTACTTAAAGGATTTTATTTATACACTAATAATATTCTTGTTAAATGTGTTTCATCTAAAATTACAAAGGATGCATATAGAACTTAAATTTGAATTTGAAAATAAATTGCTACCTAGGTACGAAAATGTACATAATCATACACAAAGACACTGTAAGGCTATGCTGGATTTATTTGTTGATTTATTAAATACATTTTTAAGTTTTTTTTGAATGAATTTATTGTGGTAATGTACTATTCAAGGATACCTTCTTCAGGAAAAAATGGCCAATCTAATAAATAAATTCTACATTTACATTCTACAAAGGCATACAATTTATAATCGAAGCGGAAGCCTCTATTAATTTAAATCCTATTATTAGAGCTGATTTCACAAAGGCTTCTAACTTATAATATAATCAAAAATCACTACATTACAAACTGTGTTTAAAGAAAGAAAGAAAGAAAAGCATTTATTTGTGACAAACACGTAGGTAACAAAAATTACATAAATAGGCCGAACACTGTTTGTCACAAAAGTTAAAGTAACGACGACTTGTGGTCATTGCAAACTAAATATAAATGTACAATCCGGAAATGCTGAAAAAAATATACAATCCAGACCGCAGTCAAACCATAGCCAAGTTTTTTTTGGGCGGGAACGTTGAAAGAGATAGGCGCGCTTGATAAAATATTTTATTGTAAATTAATTTTAGGTGTTATTTTGTACATATTTAGTCTTAATTTTAATTTAAATTCATAGTCGGTTTGGTTATCGGTTTGGTGCGCTTCCCCAGTCATGGGGAAGCGTACGGGAAAGCGTTCTCGATTGGAGGGCTTGGAGCCGGAGCCAGATCTTCATTCTGAAAGTAGTTCTGATGCGGATACAGGTGCGCTCTCAGAGCGCATACCTGCAAAAAAGAAGACAAAAGAAGATGTCAAAGAGAAGTATACTCCTTTCAGGGCCAAAAGTTATTACAGGTTGTACGACGAAAATTCAGCTAAGAAAGAATTTATTGTTTTTCTGAATCACAGAGAGGATGACCATAAATTTTCTGACAAAGATAGACTTGCTTTGTCCAATGCAATCCGAAAGCATTGCGTGTCGGGCGTGATGCATCTAAGAACAATCAATGCATACAAAGTTGGGATTATGTTTGATCTCCCAAACCACGCCAATGTCTTCCTAAAAAATGAAAAATTATTAAATGAAATTCACATGTATGCTTCAATCCCAGCATCTGAGACCGAGGTCACGGGTGTTCTCACTTCAGTGCCGATTGATTATTCGAACCAGAAGATTTTCCAATTAATAGCTTCTAGTAAAAAGGTGATAAGCGTAAGACGGTTTATGCGGCGGGTAAAAGACACGCTGGGTATCGTCTCAATGGTTCCAACTCAGACGGTTGCCGTGACTTTTGCCTCTGTACAGTTGCCTGAATATGTAACACTTGACCATTGGAGGCACGAAGTAGGGATCTATATTCCTCCAGTAAAGCAATGCCTTCGTTGCATGAAATTTGGACATATAGCAAAGTATTGTAAAAATAATGAAGTATGTTCAATTTGTGCAGAACCTCATAATTTCAAAAATTGTAATAAGGCTAAAACACAATGCGCAAACTGTGGTGGGGATCACGTGGCTATATCTGCTGCATGTCCAATTAAAAAACAGAAAATTGAGGAAAATAAGTTAAAATCACGTAGTGCTAAATACTCCGATTTGTTTTGTGATGTTGCATTTCCGCAGCTCGGCTCAAAATATATTGACACCCACCTAAGTAATCTGACCAAATCTGACAGATTTATGAATCTACTTGTGGAAGCTATAGTTAAAATTTGTGCTGATAAAGAAACGCCAATAAATTCTAATAATATAAAAGAAACACTTAAAAACACTTTCAGGAAACAACTTTAATTTTTTTCTTTATGGACATATTGAACATAGTGCAGTGGAATGCTCAGAGTATAATAAGCAATAGGCTAATCTTTACTAGATTCTTATATGAAAACAACATTCACATAGCAATAATTTCTGAAACCTGGTTAAAACAACATCAAAAATTTTCAATTAAAGGATACAATGTCATTAGAAATGACTGTGGTAATAAACACAATGGTGTAGCAATACTTATTCATAACAATATAGTATATTCTAATATTAAAACTTATTTTGACAATGCTCTACAAAATATCTGTGTACAAATAATTATAAACAACAAGCAGTTGAGTGTAGTAAGTTTTTATAGTCCATCAAATTCTGATCCCCCATTTAATAAAAGTAAATTTGATGCTTTGATAAAATCTATTCCGCAGCCAATGCTTTTTGGAGGCGATCTAAATGCTCATCATATGTCATGGGGCTGTGTTGATACATTGCCTCGAGGTAGAGATGTCTTAGATATTATTGATGGCAATGACTTGGTTCTTTTAAATAATGGTCAAACTACTACAACTGGTTCTTCTTCTTGGCGTCCTAATGCTCTGGATTTAACTTTCGTTTCTCCATCATTGGCACTTTCATGTGATTGGTCTGTTATGGATTGTCCTCTTGGCAGCAGTTATCATTTGCCTGTAATGATAAAAATGATAGTTGGTAATGAAAATAGCTCACAAAGTAACCCAATATGTAATAATGTACATTTGCCCATTCACCCAAATTACAAACAGGTGAATTGGAAAATGTACAGGCAATCAGTTGATTTTTGTTTGGCTAATATTGATTTTGAAAATATGTCTTCGATAGATGCGCTCAATCTGTTTTGTAATATTTTGCGATCTACTGCTGTAGAGTCCATCCCTAGACATAGGTCTTTGAATAGTTCTAATATGTGTACACCAAAATCTTTGAAATTTCCCCGGATGCCTTGGTGGAATCAAAAGTGTTCAGAAGCTGTACTTAATTCAAAACTTGCTTATATAAAATTTAAAAGTGAACCTAGTGAAGAGAATTATATAGAATTTAAAAGACTTCGAGCTCTTAAAAAGCTTGTTCTTAAGACTGAACGGCGTAATAGTTGGATAAATCTGTGTAACTCATTTAACCGGTGCACTCCTTTGACATTAATATGGAATTACATGCGGAAATTTAATAAAACATTCATTTCAAAACACGCTAGTAAT
The DNA here is from genome assembly GCA_947049275.1 of Epinotia bilunana. Classification (NCBI taxonomy): domain Eukaryota; kingdom Metazoa; phylum Arthropoda; class Insecta; order Lepidoptera; family Tortricidae; genus Epinotia; species Epinotia bilunana. The sequence continues at coordinate 949,558 of OX346266.1, forward strand.
AATAGTTGGATATCAGATTTTCTTAAGAAATACACTCCTGATTTTGTGCTGAATGAGTCTTTAAATCATGTTCACACAGAAAATGATAATGATAAGTATCTTACTGAACCGTTTTCTTTGCAAGAGCTTAAATCTGCCCTATTTTCAAGAAGAGACACATCCTTTGGTCTTGATGGAATACCATATACTTTACTGAAAAATTTAAGTTCACAAAATCTAAAGACCTTTTTAAACATATTAAATCAGCTGTGGGAAGAAAATTTAATTCCTGATGATTGGAAAACAGATTGCTTGGTCCCAATTTTAAAGCCTGATAAAGATAAATTGTTACCCGACTCATATCGACCCATAGCACTCACATCTTGTGTAGGAAAGGTTTTTGAACAGCTTCTAAAGCAACGGTTGGAATTTTTTGTCGAACAAAATGGTCTGTTACCCTGCAATCAGTTTGGTTTTCGTAAAGGTCGGTCTTCTCGTGAGAGTATTTGTCAGTTGCAACTTGATGCACTTAACAGCATATATAATAATCAGTATCTTCTTTCGGTATTCTTTGACATTGCAGGTGCATTTAACAGTGTCAATATTTCCGTTTTATGTAGAGAGCTGTCAATGATAGGGTTACCTGGCAAAATAATAAATTTCTTACAAATGTTTTTAACAAACAGGAAGGTTTTTGTTAAATTTAACAATCACTTATATGGCCCAAGATTATCTTCTTTAGGAGTTTGTCAAGGAGGTATCTTATCCCCTTTAATTTTTATTTTGTACATTAGGAGACTAAATCTTATTCTAGGAACAAAGGTTAAAAATCTGCAGTATGCAGATGATTTGGTTGTTTACGTGTCAGGATCTGATTTAAATCAATTAGCTTTGACTATTAATGAGGCATTAATCAACTTACATAAATACTTTGCTTATCTGAACTTAGATGTTAATTCGACTAAAACCAAAGTTTTTATTTTTGGTCGCAAAAACATGTGTTTGCCCACAGTTTTCTACAATGACATACCACTGCCTATTTCGTATGATCTAATAAAGTTTTTAGGTGTTATATTTACTTCAAAACTTTCCTGGATAAAATATGCTGACAGTATTATAACCAAAGCTAACAAAGCATACAATGTGTTAAAATCGCTGTGCGCCACTTCATGGGGTGCAGACCCCAAAATATTGTTAATCTTGTATAAGTCTCTAGTTCGAAGTCATTTTGAATATGGTTTTCTATGTTTTGCTGGAGATGATAAAATTGTAAATTCATTAGATAAAATACAAAACAAATGTATGCGGACAATACTGGGTGCATTTAAAACTAGTCCTATCGCTGCTATGCAAATTGAATCGAATCTTCCTCCTATTCATATTAGATTTCGTTATCTAAAAGAAAGATTTATTTTAAAGTTATACAGCTTGCCTAAGAACGATCTTCTTCACAACTTGATTTCTTTCCAATCAGCGCCTTTTCAAAGGCACATGTATGTTCTTCAGGATTTTACTTCTTTCTTTCACTCTTTGCAGGAGTTAAATATACATCTTGATAATGACCTTCTTCCCTGTTACACAGGCTCTTTTAAGAGTAAATATCCCGATATTAAAATTGTAATAGATTCAAAGTTAACTTCCAAAGAGGAGGCTTATTTATTGTTGTCAGAATGGTCTAATTGTAAATTTATTTATACGGATGGTGCCAAAAATAATAATGCTGTTTCCTTTGCAATTTATCAACCTGAAATTAATAAAGGTGTTGGGTTTAATATTAATAAAAATGCAAGTATCTTTACTGCTGAAGCAACTGCCATCTTATTTGCTTTGAAACATGTTAAAGAACATAATCAATATAGTAAAGAATGGGTCATAGTAAGTGATAGTATGAGTGTATTAATAAGTTTATCGAGTAACAAAATGAATGCTAGCACTAGCTATCTAATTTTTTCCATTAAAGAATTATGGTTAGAACTATCTTTAATCGGTATTAAAATAGATTTTGTATGGGTTCCGTCCCATAAAGGAGTTTCTGGTAATGAAAACGCTGACTACCTAGCTAGAACTATTGCTAAAATGCATCTGACTTGTCCCTGGTTCCCGACAGCAGGGACAGCTGTGACCTTGCCATATTCTGATATTATAAGTAATCTAAAACAGCGTATGACTGTTCTTTGGGGAAGACATTGGTATCATTTTACAGAAGTTGAGAATAAGGCTCATTTGTATGCTTTGTTAGATAACCAAGTTAATAGTAAGCCTTGGTTTTGTAAGTTTAAAACTTACATGCACCGTAGGTTTTACACCATAATTACTCGTATGCGCATTGGTCATTGTCGTTTAAATTTTCATCTCCATCGTAAAAACTTTGTCTCTTCTCCTTATTGCGATCATTGTCAAAAGCAAGAGGTTCAGTCTATAGACCACATTCTGTTTAGTTGCTCATCCTTTGGCATTCAGCGCCTAGTGCTGATGGATGAGTTGCTTGAGATTTATGGAGCTTCTAATCGAATCCCGCTTTCAGTAACTGATTTGTTGAAGGAGTCGTCTACTTATTTACCTTTGTTTAATTTTGTACATAATACTGTGTGTGTGCTGTAAATATGATGCTAAATTTAAAACTTGCTTAAAATTGTATATATTTTTATTGAAGCATTGTGTATTTTGTTGGTCGAATGACTTTAAGTATATTGGAATGTCTGGATGAGGTGTAAGCTTTATTGAAGAGCTAAATATTGGATTTGACGTTTTTATTGGAACATACTGAAGACTTTATTACTGGATTTGACTTCATGAATTGGATTGGAACAACTGAAGACTTATTTTTTGGATTTGACACATATGTTGATAATACTGATGACTTAATATATAGATTTGGTCATATGAATTGGAAATAACTGAAGACATATTTATTGGACTAGAGACTTCTGATCTGAAACTACTGAAGACGTTATTACTGGATTCGTTCAAATGAAATTATACTTACTGAAGACTAGGCAGTATGGCCCATGGTCTTAGCCTGTCCGAATGGACGAATTATAAAAAAAAAAAAAAAAAAAACAAACCATAGCCAAGCCAACTGTCACTGTCACAAAGTTCGCTCTTTTTTGACAGCCAATCGTAACCAACCAAAACGTTAGTGAATTTCATGGAATTTGGATAGGTCTTATTATTGGTATTTTAAGTATTTTAACGTTATTTTGGTTACATTATGATATGCTTTTAATATTATACTTTAATATTTAAATTTGACATTACATAAACACTTATTTGCTCAAGGAGTAATCGTATCATATAATAACAATTGTTTATTTGTTAATATAAATGTGTTATTATTGTTCTTAATCTACCTAAATACAGTAAAATGCTTTGCTGACATTAACGGGAAACATGGACACTACAGGTAACCTCTATTTGTAATTGTATTACTATTTATGCATGCGTAAGTTTAAAAAAAGCATCAGGTTGCTTCTTCGTGCCCTTGACGAACTGCCGTCGCGCTGCTGATTGATTTAGCCCTTTCTCTAGTCTAGAAAAATCCATATTTGAGGACCTTCTAGCTGAGCAGCTGTTCCCACAAAACAACTTAGTGAGCGTAACCGGTACCTATATTGCTCTATTTTAAACGTATAATGAAACGTTTAATGTTTTTAATGGTACTACTAAAAAGGAGAGCTCTCTGAAAATTGAATTACGCATATGTTACGTGGCTCTCCTGCGGGGAATCGAACCCCGGTCTCGCGTGACAGGCGGGAATACTTACCACTATACTACCGAAGAAGTAGTTGGTAACTTTTCCAGAAATGAATGTGTTTGAACTAACTATATTCTAACTAACTAACTACATCAGTTTTATAAGAATTGCATTTTTAGTACCAGCCATACTATTGAACTATTAAGGAATTCCCCCTCTTGGCCCTATCATTAGATTCACTTAATAGGGCATTTCTATCTACCATTGTACCCTCCACTTTTTTGGATGTCCCCTTGTGTTTTTTGCGATTTACTCCTAAGATGTTGATTTTATCCAGTCAAATGTTGCTTTTCCGTAAAATATATTAAATTGTCGCATCGTTTATTAAGTTAAATTCAGAATAAAACACTTGTTTCCTGCCTAAAATCTAGTTTTTAAATATGGTAAAATTGTCCCGCCATACTGTCCCCTTCACGAAGTTCCATTTTTGAAGGGCATTTTACGTATATTTTTCTAAGGCGGTAACACCAAGTAATACATTTCTAGTAAGTTTTTGCTTTAGGCAATGCGTTTTTGTACAGTCGTAGCCGATAGATGGGACAGCAATTTAGTTAAGCACTGGTCCTCTCATCATTTAAGTTGTAGGCATAGAACTAATATATTTATTTAAGTACCAAATTGTTACTAACAAGATATGGATTTTTTAATGGTCCGAAATAAAAGCATTTTTTTTTTTTTGTTGAATAATAGCTTTTAAAACATCATTATTATGGTTGAATTTAGATTAAAACGTTGTCCCCACGAAATCGCGATTTGGACATAGTCCAGGTTGGTTACGCAATTTTCGCAGTCTTAGCGAAATATTTTTACCATTTATTTAGGTGATTCTTGATCCTGGCAACGCTGTGACCATAGACAGAGCTTGTCACGTCAAATTTTATTTTAAACAATCAACTCGCGACCGTCGTTGCGTGCTGGAGTGTGTGACAGGTAAATTTATCCAATTTTTTGTCAGGTTGGTTTCACTGTTTATGCAGTTTAAATAAAACCGTGTTTCGAGCAGTTATTTGTTAATTACATAGGTTGAAAATTGCGGTTAGTTTTGTATTGTTTTGAATAGATTTAATTCTGCTTCACAGAAGTCGTTACGTCCTTTTGGTAACGATTTGCCGTGTTACCTATAACCGGACTTGGAAACGTAACCAAACGGATACGGTAAAGTCGCATGCACATTGAGTATAGATAGTTTTTCCTTGACTTTGTCTGTACGATTTAATTCGTACGTTTTTAAAGAGCTCTAAACTGTAGACTTATCAAAACTTATATTCAGTTCAGACAATCGGTTTAAAAAATAACATTGTTAAATTTCATTGGGTCACATTAGACAAAATTGTAGTAAGGTTTGCATTATAAAAATATGTAATAAGCTGGTATTTTATATAATAAAGATGTATATATTTTGTATTAGATTGTAGCGCCAACTGTGATTTTGAATAAATAAAGGCAATGTGTTTTATCCTACTAATATTATAAATGCGAAAGTTTAGATGTTTGGATGTTTGTTACTCAATCACGCTTAAACGGCTGAACCGATTTGATTGAAATTTTGCACGAAGATAGTTTATAGCCTGGATTAAAATATAGGATAGTTTTTATCCCGGGTCCACGCGGACGAAGTCGCGGGCGGAAGCTAGTAATTTATAAATGTGGCATACCATAGGCAGCTCTCGCATAATCTCATGATAACACGTACCTGTATTGGTAGCAAAATACCTTACTATGTAAATACTATGTTTTTTAAATATTTTAAATATGCTATGTTATGATGTTACACTAGAATGACAAAACTTTAATTAATTTTGAGTAATCAAAGCACCTTGTTATTTATTGAGTATTTTGTGCAAGTTTACGACTATTATGATCTCGTCTTTACTTTGTCCATTGAGTTACATAGGTGTTCATTTGGAGAATGTCTGGAGTGTTGTTTATCAAATAACAATAATGCCAATGATTATTTAAATAATTCAAACATTAGGTACGGTTTCGACCTAAACCGTAACCAAACTGCCTGAGATTCCATTTTATGTGAAAAGCTTGCTCGGAATTGAGTTTTTTTTATTATTTTTAGTTTACTTGATTATAATACTATTCAATAAAGGGTGAAACCTTTAGTTTAGGTACGTCTCTTATTAACTACATGCAAAATAATTTGTAACCAAACGGACCATCAGAAACCTCCCTCGTCCTATTAAATAATTATTTTAACGTGTTTATCCCATGAATATTGCGAATCTTTAGTTTTTAGTAAACTAGAATATATTTACTCTTAGAATTAGTTATAAGAATAGCAAAAACCTAAAATAATATTTGGCACTCTTCAATTCAACCGGGGTACAACGGTAGATAGAAATGCCCAATAGTATGAAATCTAGTTTCATATTTAAATATCCAAGTCGATATGACTAATAATGGAACAAGGTGAGATCCACCAAATAGGTACTCGATTCACAAACCGTAGGTTAATAAATATAATCAATCGGCAACTGCTTACACGGCAAAACCAGAAGACAATATGAACATATTTTTTAAGTATCTCATTTAAATCGACACTCGTATGGCAGCTAACCAGTAAGCACCGCCCAAAATCTTAATAAATTTAGGTTCAGTTAGATATATATAACGACTTGAAAATAATAGAAGAAACCGAAATACGGTAATTATACCGGTGCGCTTCTGAGACAATTGCAGTAACCGACGAATTGAGGGTAGTTTTGAATATAAAATCAATCTTTAAATGAGCACTAGCATATGGTTAGGCCGTGCCAGTTTTACTGGAGAAAGAACTTAAGGGGGCTTCAAGGTCATCGGGTACGCAAATTGACCAAAAACCGTAGTCATCAAAATTTCCTTTATGCGTAAGGAATAAACGTCATTAAAGCACCTTACCTTCTGAGTAGGTACTACTCACGATTTCCTCCCAATACTAGCATCCGTCCGTGACCAGGTGGTGAAGAATCCTCGCTACCCGCGACCTTTTGTTAGCGGAGCACAATCGTGCCCCTTCATTTCGTTGATACTGTAGCTTGTAGCATACAAACTGTCAATTTTGACACTATCATGAAACATTACGATCAGAAAATTACAAGGAATTTTCCGTTTTTTATATGTAGTACTGCCGAGGCTAGTACTACGTGTTGCCTCTGCAAGAAGCAGAACGCCAATGATGGCTGCTCGGCGCGCAGCCGATATTGACGTCATGCTGGTTCAAAGTCAAAGGTGGGGATTTTGGCGGTAAAACCAAAATTATTGGAACCTGGGAGTGTTGCCAGTCGAAACAGATGTTGCCATCTCAATTGTTTAGGCTTGGAATAAGGTACAATACTTAATAATCAAATGTTTTTAGAGTCAAAAAAATAATTACAAGTGAAACACTACTTGAACTACAAATGAAGTACTAGTTCAAACAATTTTCATTCAAATGAAGTTGAATTTTTATTCTGCAAGTAGGCCGTAATGGCACTTTTACTAGTCAAAATTCTACCGGAGCTTCTGAAAAAGAAGACCACTGTAAACTCAACAGTCAGTCAATTTTGCAAAACAAGAACTTATTACCGTGATAGTAATTAACCTACTTAAAATAATAGATAATGATTATGAATTCAAAGAAAAATAAAAATCTCAATGTGTTGTTCTACAAAACATGACCGAAGTGTTACATAACACAAGGCAGAGATTAAAAAAACGAAAAGAATAGAAATGCGACTATTTACTAAATCCTTGGGTATGCTTTCTTGTAGGAACTGTGTCACCTTGCTCCCTAGGCGTGAATAAATATTTTTTAATTGCTGTAAAGGGAAGAGACAAAATGTCAGTATGTAATTTGTTATAAAAATGCATACATTGACCGGAAAAAGACTTGTATACTTTACAAACACGAAACTATTTAGTTGCTATTATATTTTTATTGATTGTAAATGATTCCAGGGGCCAACATTCTAGACCCTACACAGTTGAGCTTTGAGGGAGAGTTCGACGAGCAGGTAGCAGGGCTGTACCGACATGTGCGGCTGTCGAGGGAGGAGGTGGAGGGGTTCCGCTGCCTGTTCAGGGATGTCGAGAACACACTGAGGACTCAATGGCCAGGTAAGGGTGGTATACAGTCTCATCACTGTACATGTGATTTAAGGCATTTGTTTAGTTGCACGTACCTACATATCGGACGTGAGTATAATCCATATCTGAGTCGCACGTATTCACGCCTTGCCAAACAGTAACTCTATCGGGGGAAACAGAATAATCAGCAATTTATATGTATAAGACGACCATACAGGCTAGGCACAAAGCTAGACCCATCTTAGACTCTTGAGAAAGAGAGTCAACATAATAACTGTACGTTACGTTACTTACAATATACTATATTCTAACTGCAACTACTGTTTACCGTGCTGCTCATCACCAGACCACCTGCAACTTCATAGTGTGTCGGCTAACTGGCCGCTACAGGTTACTGTAAAAAGTGGTCATCATTCTCCTGAATAACCAATTAGACATATATATTACTTATGGCTGAGATAGCGTGATTATTATTATTATTATTCTGGTAGTGGCTTCCGCACTGTGAAGCCCTTATACCACTGCAACCATTGCTGATCTATTGTGGTCAAATCCTGCGAACTCGAAGAATTGCAGGATACTGTTGATCTCAAGAAATTTAATCTCCTCCGGGCACATGATGTGTTTTCCCAGAAAGGAGTTACGGCTGCGCATAAGGCGGGGGCAATCGGTTAGGACGTGTGTAGGCGTCTCCTCCGCTTCAAGGCAGAGTCTGCACTGCCTTGTGTCACATAGTCCTAACCTTTGCATGTGCTTGTGCTTGTTTAGGCGACAATGGTATGGAACCCTCTGTGCGCGAGTCCGACTCGCACTTGGCCGGTTTTTGTTATAAAACTAAGCTATAAAAACTTTTTTTTTAATTGCATAGACCCAGAAATTGATGAGTATGATCACTTTGAGGTTCCAATTGCAGATGTATTATAAGTAGCTTATTTCATAAAGGCTTGTAATGTATTATGGGTCCCAGGTAGATATTGGCGATAGGGTAATGAGAGAATTTGCTTATCTATGTTCATAATCTTTAATTGCTTTATTTCATAGAATGCTTGGTTAATAACATAATATTTCACACCAAGAAATGCAGGTAGATAGAAAGACACACATTGCATTCCATTAAAATCATACAGAGAGATACAAATAAACTCCAGGTATGCCTGCAGAATATGGACCGTAGCTTCTTCGTATTAATGGGCCATCCGAGGTTTTCATTGATTTTTGACAAGTTTGAATCGTTCTGAATGCTTTTGCACTACAGATAGAATTATAAGTCAAACGGCTATCGGTTCTTCAATCTTTTATCTCCATTTTTGTGTACCGGATTTTAAAAGAAATGAATACTTACTTAATTTTGTGTTTTTTTAAACATTGTCTAAAAAACACTCATTTAATTATAATTAAACTTAGGATCTAACATATACGAAATCTACATATTTGGGTTCGTCTATGACGTCTCTAAAAACGTGTCTAGGGTTTTAGCACCGCTTAGGATTACAGACGGTTTGTTGCAACCAACCCTTATTGTTATCCCATTTTTGCTCCAGGTTGTGAAGTGATACCATTCGGCTCCATCGTCACCGGCATGGGCATCAAGACCAGCGACGTGGACTGCTTCGTGCACATCCCCGTCTGGTACCGGATGTCCGGGGACAACTTCGTCATCACAGCCCGGAACACCCTCCGGAAGCGCTCCAATGTCTTCGCAAAGCTCTTTGCTATAACATCAGCTAAAGTCCCCATCGTTAAGTTCTTCCATGTCCCGACTTACACTAACTGTGATCTGAGCTTTAAAAGCCCTTCAGGAGTTAGGAATAGCAAGCTTATATGCTATCTGCTCCACTTAGACAGAAGAGCGTTAGACCTGGCTATACTAGTCAAATACTGGTCTAAAGTTCACAACTTAACTGGAACGAATTTGATGCCGAACTACGCTTTAACCCTCCTAGTGATCTTCTATCTGCAGCACATTGATATTTTACCATCAGTGTATGATGTACAAAAGAATGTGCCATACGAATTCGTTGACAATTGGAATACAGCATTTGAAGAATACCAGCATGAGAATACCAATGATTGGAGTCTCCGGCAGATTCTAGGTGGTTTCTTCACATACTACAGCAGTTATAACTTTGAGCAGAGTATAGTGTCACCGTTCATTGGGTATTCGTTGGCGAGGGAGAGTTTCCAGAAGGTCTCGGACGTTCCCCAAGAGTTCCAGCTATACAAGGAGAATTTGAGTCGAAAGCATGCCCCGTTGAAGTTGGATACTCCGATGTGCGTGCAGGATCCATTTGATCACGGCCGGAACTGCACCGCTGGAGTGTTCTTTAAGCTGAGCCAGAAGTTGTGTTCCTACTTCAAGTTAGCCACTACTCTGTATGAAAGTAAGTCAAGTGATGAGTTCCTGAGGGCTCTCCTGATGTCTCAGGTCCAAGGGGCTCCGAGCATTGTGTCCAAGAAGGCTAACTTACAGAATAAGATACACAAACCTCACCAAGCCAATCAGAGCTTTAAGAATCTTAAGAGGAATCTAAAAAACAATGTGCACGCTTTGTACGCGCAAATTAATAGTAAAAAAAGGGGGAAGCGATAACTTCTCCATACACGATAAAAAGCGATAGCTAAGCAGGTATACGTACTATTTTATAGCCATAAGTTGAGTTTCTAAGCGCTTGTTCTAAGCGCTTTGAAACAACGCTTGTGAAATAAATCGTCTGTAACTGGCCACCGTTCAATAATGGCCACCTCATACTAGAAATGAACTCTATTCACCTATAATAGTTTTTTTTTGTATAACTTGCCGGGTCTTCAATAACTGACCATGTTATACAAAATCGAATTCTATTTGTACTGTAGTCGGTACGTGTGCCTCGGCCGAGCCACGCCAAGGCTGCCTCGCGCGGCAAGTGCTCGCCATCTATCGAAATAATGCTCTCTCAAGTGAGACTGTTTAGGGAGCGACCACGCCGGTGCTTAACGCTGCGTATACGCGTTGACGTGTCGTATGCGTCACGTACTTTTCATACATTTTGCTGCGTTTTACGGTGCCTTAACGTATTTTGAGCAGCGGTGTGGTCGCACCTTTAACCCACTAAGTGCACTGCATTTAGCCAGGTCTAAAGGCCACTATCTCTAAAACACTGTACTCACGTCTGTGACTAGGATTGTGCAGTCCAGTCCGTGAAAGATAGCTGACCGTACGCTTGTCGTCCCGCCACCAACGGAACGGAATCATAGATCTGGGGGCACGGTAGTGCCCCCGCCAAGTAGAGCAAAACCGCGGCACAGCCGTACCACCCTTTTCTCGAAGCAGCTCAGGCCATTTTCGACCCCCCTGTAAGTCCGTTGTGGATAAAACTAGAAGCCTGATTTTTTAGTAACCAAGCAGACATTGTATAAATATGGTATATTTCAAATTTCATTCAATTTGAACCAGTAGTTTAAGAATGATAACTAGTCAAAGTTTCTTAATTTTGTTACTCACTGACTGACTGACTGATCATCAAAACTAAGGCACTTCTAGCAGACATAGAAGCTTTCAATTTAGAATACAATTAGTGTTTAGTGTATAAATCAAGGGAAAACTAAAATAATTCGCAATTTCGGTCCAGTTTACTAGATACACCAACTGCATAAATAAATATCCCATAAAAGAATAAAGGATCCCATAAAAAACATTCCATGTATAAAAGAGGCAAAGTCTAGTTTAGCTAGTAAATAAAGAATAATAAGAACGCCTGAGACTTGGTGCTACGAAATATCTCACAACTTTTTACGGTGAAAGAGTTTCGAGTCTTGGCCTCTTTTTTACATGAAATGTTTTTTATGGGACCCTTTATTCTTTTATGTGATATTACGGGGCCCGGGGTCCGCTTTGGCACCTAATCACAAGATTAGCGTAGGCACTAGTTTTACGATCTTCCTACCCAGAGTGAAAACTACATCTTTGCGACGTCATAACACTCCTTACCGAACCTATGATTACTCAGGCCTGCCTTGTCCTGACAAGCTATACCACGACCCAACGAGATTGTAGTAGACAAATCTCAATAAGTGTGACAGAAAGGGATACATTATTCGTTGTTCTTGTCATACTTCCACTTTTATTATTTTTTTATTTCAGAAACAACATACTTTGTTTCTGAAATGTTTACTTACCGCCGCCCGATGTACTCTGCTGCCGTGGTCCGGTGGCGACTCGGCTCGTGTCGTCACATTCCTCCCCCCCGTGAGACGATTTTTGCCTGGGGGAAAAAATCACCTGCATTATCCGTATCGTCCTATCACCTTGTTCGAGCCTGGTCGGGTCTTGCCCTTAGCCCTCAATAGTGGCTTCAGCCCTAGTATTATCTTGTACACTTCTCAGAATAAGTACATTCTCATTTAAAACAATGGTGGTTAAATTTTATGTGTCGTAACTGTCGGCAATATTAGGATGTTAATTGGCCACCTCGGTAAACTTTTATAAAAAACAAACGAAACTATAACTTATATTACCTACTATAAACGGAAAAAATCAAAATAAGGATCAAAAACGTAACTAACTATTAAGATGGGTTTTAAAAATGAGTTAATAATGAATAAAAAAAACTAAAATATAAAAAAAAATAGCGGTAGAGAGAAAAAAACAACTTCACCCATCCCTTTTCGGTACTTGTTGTTCCCGGGGCTGCTGCTTTGTCCGTTTCCCTCGGACTACGCCCTGGTGCTGGCCCTCGTTCCTCCTTCTGCCGGTCCGGCGCCTTTTCCGCCCCGTCTTCCTGGGCTGGAGCTGCTGCGGCTCACCCTGTCACATCTCATCCTATCTGTCCTTTTAGCCCTAGGCTATCTTCCTAACATGGCAGACTTTAACGCGATTCTTTACATGAACGATAGTTATTTACCTTTATTTTCCGTGAGCCCCCCTTCGGAAATCGACCTTATATCTCAATCTTATGGTTCATTTTTGCTAGTCTCCGGTTACTTCGCCGTTCGACTTATCGCGTCGTACTGAGTCTATTATGTTTACGTGTTCTTGCCACCGATTCACTCCGGTCGCCCCGCTTATACTCGGATTCATGTTACCCGTTGTATCCGTTAGCTCGGGTCCTTTGTTACGTTGGTGTGCTCGCAACACGGTTCGGCGTGATTGTGAGTCCCTCGGCCCTATCTGTCTTGATGGTGTCTATCTTATGCTCCGTCTCTGGCGGCGACCAATTCTTATGGCCGTCGGGTTCAGGATATCCTGGTTATATTCCTGTGGTGAGTCTGCGCCGTTTACACCGTTCGTTCTAATATTTTTCGGCTTGACCTCTTTGTACTCGCGGTTATCTCGGATTCTGGGTTCTACGTATCTTGGTTTCCGACGGTCGTATTGCGGCGCTTCATACATTTTTGTTTTTATTTTCGGTGCGACACGTGACAAGTGTACGCCCGTCTACTTCCATCCCCCTCTTGCGGTATGGATCTGACCGGTGCCTTCCTACTTTGTACTTTAAATGGTTTTATTATATTTTGGTGCTAAATTCGCGCAAAAATTGTTATTCGCGCCGGATAATACGTGGTTTTTCTTTAAGGTTAATTCCCCGACTGTGGGTTCCCCGTGTCTCCTATGTTTGTTATAAAACGTTGTCTGCCTCTCGGATGCTTTGCGTCGGTGTCCGCGTTGTGTGACGTAGATTTCCTGTAGCTTATCACCTGTATTATCCGTATACTGTACGGTTTACTTTTATTTTAGTTTCGCCAAACATTACGTTTATCGGCGAATGATACACTCACTTCCATTTGTGTAGGTACCAGTGGGTTGATTACGCAACGCTCTGTACGCGCGCTAATTCGGTCTAACTGTCATTTTTAGCATGGAATGTGATATATAAGTCCCACCTACGCACGGCAGAGAACGTTACATAGTCAACCCATACTTTATCTTATCTGTATATTAATTTAATCTGCCGCAACTGCGTTAGTATGCATGAGGTTGCGGTAAATAAAGCATTGCCCGCCCAAATTAAGTAGGTTGTTTATTGTAAAACGTCCGCCAGCTCAGCAGCAGCAGCGTGTTGCTTGCTCATAGTAGGAATCTATACTCTAAGATCCAAAACAACAGATTCTTTCGGAGACGGGACGTCTGACATGCATACTGACAGCAATCTATCACGGTCCTGACGGACCACATGAGCTATTATAGTCCGAATCCCGTTTCTAGAACGGATCTTACCTTAAGATCCATCGGTACAACAATGCCATTGTTTAGCCACGTGCCACGAGCGCTTCGAACAGAAAATGCCATGTTTAATAAATTTTACTCGAATATTGAGTATTGTTAAAGTTTTCTATTGTTTTAAATACAAAATGGTCAACATTGCTTAGTAGTATTGTTTAATGTGGACCTCCTTTCCTTAGGCATAAAGCTGCCTTTTGGTTGAAAACGTGTTCATGTTTACTATCAATTAGCGGTTATACACTGACAGACCAATCGCTTTGTTTACCATTTAACAATGAGAGACAATCGCTTTGTTTACTATATATAAATAGAAGTGAATTCGGTCTAGAAAAAGGATCCGTAATATACGTTGATCTGCACGATACTTGTCAGAGACGCGCATAGCGTGCTAGAATATTTGTTGTGTGTTTGCTATATCCGTCAATGTTCTGATTTTGACGAATAATGACAAGCTGTGATAAATGATTTGGCTTGTAAGACTTTAGTTTTAATTGTATTACTGATTATTTGTGAGAAAAATATTAGGTGGTAGCCTTTTACTACAAAATGTACTGTCAACATTGCATTTGACGTTGCAGAATTAATAGAATTATACTACAATTATGTACTATCAATGTGATATTTAAATAAGGTTTATCCTGTCTACAAATATCATGTAGGTTTTTTTAGCTGTACATTCCCCCTTACAACTATGCATGTGAGGCGGCTACTGTGCTGATTGTCTATACAACGTTTCGCCAGGACGAGATAGACTGCCCGATCTCTTTCTATTTATAACTATTAGAAAGAGATGGGTAGTCTATGTCGCCGCGATACAGCCCACGGGCCGGCCTTTGTTAGCCGTGCTGAGCGATTTGATTTAATACCTTTTATTATTTTATAATTTGAATGATTTAAATGCATGAGTTATTGAAAAAAGGGGTTGTAACATTAACCCATTCACCGCCACGCTACGCTTTTAGCGCGACGCCGTAGCCCGTAGCCCGTAGCTGATGTCCATATGTAGCGAAAGGCGCGACGCCCTGACGCATGTTTGTCGCGAATAAGTGACAAGATAAGAGCGTCGTCTCGTTCTATCGAACGGCGTCAGCCAGTGACGGACGCCCTATCCTGTCACTTATCGTGTGAAGGCTGACCATGATACAGGGTCTGATTCTCATTAACCCTTTCGTTCCGCATGACGAGTTAACTCGTCTTGTGCAATGTGCTCTCAGATCCGGTAGACGAGTATACTCGTTTAAAAAAAAAAGACATTACATCCTGGATTAGGGCAATCGACAATCACTTGCACAACCGGACACATTGCATCCTGTACTCTAGGCCTCTGGCAACATTACCCTCATTTTGACAATATTAGCCAACGAGTTATCTCGTCTAGCGGCTCTGAAAAGCGTTTTACGTGGCCGAGTTAAGTCGTCTTCGCTAACTCGGCTACAGGACTGAGGAGCGGGTATCATTTCACTGGATCTGGAAAACTGGGTAGATTTTGTGTATGACTTTGCCGGAACGAAAGGGTTAAAACGGCATACTAGAAAAAAAATAAAGAAGCTACGGTAGCCTAGTGGTTCAGGCATGCGGCTGTCAAGCGGCGGTCGTGGGTTCCTATTCCGGCTCGTAGTTTTTCGGAACTTATGTACGGAATATTAAATTTACCGTTAGCTTTTCGGTGAAGGAAAACATCGTGAGGAAACCGGTCTAGAAGGTCAGTGTTTTATTTTAGGGGAACCGAGTCTTGCTATAAAATATACTCTTTAGTAAATGTAGAATTATATTTTCACTACAGGGTTTTTAAATGTGTTGATAACTTTAAATAAAATTAGCACTAAGTAGTCGTTTTTAAACAAAAATATCCCAATTATTATGAAAATAATATTGAGATGACTTCGATATGATGATTCGTTTCACTGCGTTTCAAGCGGGCGCTTTCCGCTACTGAGCGGGAAAACCACGGGATCGGCTACGGGAGCGTAGCGTTTCTTGGCAGTGAATGTGTTAATACTTTCGGTCCTGCTGTGTTGTCACATTTGACGTCTATAGACGTCCTATTCGCCCGAATGTGTTAAGTAAACAAGATTTCTTAAAAATGTTTTGAATAGGGAAAATGGATATTAAATAAAATCATTTTTATAAAGCATTTGTTTTATTAGTTTGTACTAGAAATAATACAGTGAATTACACAATGAGGTTCGTATCTTCATACACATAAAGCACAAAAAAAATTTGTCATGTCACACCTACTGACTTTTGCCCTAAAGTTTCACTAGACCTAATGCATTTTTAACCGACGAAAAAAACGTACCGTTACCTAAGTCATTTTGAGTCGGCGTCAAACAATCAATGGACAAAAATTACTCCAAACAAGTACAAGTTACACCAAATCAAATTAACAATGCAACGCGAAATCTCCAGAGATAAACATTAACATTCCAAAAAATACGCTCTTCTCACGACCACTCGCAACGACGCGATGCTTGTTTGGCGCCGACTCAAAATTACTTAGGTACACTTAGATTCATTTAAGAACTTAGTTATTAAGGTTAATTAAAAACTCAAAATAATTACAAAATATATAATTAGGTATACTTACAATAGTTTAAGAACTTAGTTATTAAACTAAATTAAAAAGGTTTATTATTTTTTGCTTTTCAGTTTTTTTTGGTGGTTTAATTTTTTTGTTAAAAAGATTTTTCTTAGAAACAGTGAACTTTTCGGTTTGTATTTGAATATCATCAAAAATAACTCAAATTATTCATATCAGTCATTAGTTTCGTTTTGCAATAATCCTATAAAGTTGACTGTTAGAGAAAAAAATCATTAGGTCTAATGAAACATTAGGTCAAAAGGGCTAAAGTAGTTAGGTCTAACAAGAGAGAACCACAAATATAATATAAAAACGTTGAACTTGCGACGTTATTTTAATGTTTTGTTGATGGCCACGATGGCTATGTCCACAACCGTTAAATATAAACGCATAATGAAATATACCATTACCACAGCAGGCTAAGCTAAATTAAATGTAATCTAAATATCAAAATGATTTACATTATCCTACTTATTATCAATCTATAGATACGATATACAGCCTGTGCTATCCATTAGAACATAATGTTTAAGTAACGATAGCTTGAAGTGCTGTGAACTGTTTTAGCTGTTCGTTGTTAGCTTTGTTATCGATACATTGCGTGCCGAATTAATTCGTATGAAAAGAAGTTTTTTCTTACTAGAAACCACTTCAGTTAGGTTCATTATGGCTTATACTTTTAGCCTTTAAATATATGTTCTTACGAAAGTCACACACTGTATTAAAGTGTTCCGTGTTCAGCCTGTTCAGGGCATGTTGAAGGCGAGCTTTGTCTTCACCAACCAGAAGAAATCTATCACCTTGCCTTTCAGGTCTACAGATACCTGAAAAAAAAATGGTTACTTAATGCTGTTTCACTGGCAACACTGTGGCGTCCGACCAATACTAGCTGTTTGCCGTGTGTCGACCAATACTGGCAACTATAAAAACGAACGCCTGTACCTACATAAACGCCTATGCATACACAACCACACACATACACACACACACACACACACACACACACACACACACACACGCGTATAGGCTTTTGTTTGTCACCACCTGTCAAAATATTGTACAGAAACTGACGTCACCGATACAACACGACCAAATTATAAACGACATTAGACGTCAAGAATGTATTAGTCTTCTGATAGTTCTCAATTTAGCAATGTTAATTTACCATCGTCCCTTTCGGGTATGTCTCCCCGGTCCCGTTAGGACGCCATCAATTTTTTTTTAAATTTATTGTACCTAAATGTAGGCAATGAATATGTTATGAATAAGAATTTATTTATTTAGCACACAAAACTCGGAAAAACAGGAAATACAATAATAAAAAGGTTACGTATCATAAATAATGTGCTAAATGTGAGCCTCACTCAGCAAGTTGTCACGGGGGCCGTGACGCTGGTTTTCAGTGAGAGCCCCAAAAAAGAAATTAAACTAGCCAATCAATTTTAAATACAGGGTGTATCAAAAATGGTATGTGAACCGATCAAGGGCATAACAGGTTTTTTTTATGATATAGGAGGCAAACGAGCAGTCGAATCACCTGATGGTAAGCGATAATCGGCGCCCATGGACACTTACAACACCAGAAGAGTTTTAGGTGCGTTGCCGGCCTTTAAGATGGGAGTACGCTCTTTTCTTGAAGGCTTGAAGGTTATAACGGTCCGGAAATACCGCAGGCGACAATTCATGGTATCGTGTTCTGATAAGAAAAAAACTAAAATAAATTTATTTTTGAGGCGATTTTTTTTACATTTGTATGGAGCAGGTCGCCCTAGTCGGCCAACACTCCATACAAGTGTAAAAAAAATCGTTAAAAATAAATGTTTTAATTTTTTCTTATCAGAACACGATACCTGTTAAATGCCCTTGATCGGTTCACACCCCATTTTTGGTACACTCTGTATGTGTGTATGTCACGCCCCACGCTCGACGTCTATAGACGTCCTGTTCCCCCAAACAACGTATTGTATGTCTCTCTGTAGCGCACACCTGCTCCATGTACAGGTGTGTGTGGTTGTGCGCCGTGAAGCGCGTGTAGCCGTAGTCCTGGGAC